>CM052802.1:30068310-30094761 GCA_028533885.1 Nasua narica
CCAAGATGTGATCTATTCTGGAGAATGTTCCATGTGCACTAGAGAAGAAGGTGTATTCTGTTGCTTTGGGATGGAATGCTCTGAATATGTCTGTGATGTCCATCTGGTCCAGTGTGTCATTTAGAGCCTTTATTTCCTTGTTAATCTTTTTCTTAGATGATCTGTCCATTTTTTTCAGGGGGGTATTAAAGTCCCCTACTATTATTGTATTATTGTTGATGTGTTTCTTTGACTTTGTTATTAATTGCCTTATATAACTGGCTTCTCCTATGTTAGGGGCATAGATATTTACAATTGTTAGATCTTCTTGTTGGGCAATCCCTTTAAGTATGTTATGGTGTCCTTCTTCATCTCTTACTATAGTCTTTGGCTTAAAATCTAATTTTTCTGATATAAGGATTGCCACCCCAGTTTTCTTTTGATGTCCGTTAGCATGGTAAATTGTTTTCCACCCCCTCATTTTAAAGCTGGAGGTGTCTTTGGGTCTAAGATGAGTTTCTTGTAAATAGCATATGGATGGGTCTTGTTTTTTTATCCATTCTTATACTCTGTGTCTTTTGATTGGGGCATTTAGCCCATTTACATTCAGCGTAACTACTGAAAGATGTGAATTTATTGCCATTGTATAGCCTGTAAGGTGACTGTTAACTGTATATTTTTTCTGTTCCTTTCTGGTTATGTTCCTTTTAGGCTCTCTCTTTGCTTAGAGGACCCCTTTCAATATTTCCTGTAGGGCTGGTTTGGTGTTTGCAAATTCCTTTAGTTTTTGATTGTCCTGGAAGCTTTTTATCTCTCCATCTATTTTCAGAGACAGCCTAGCTGGATATAGTATTCTTGGCTGCATATGTTTCTCATTTAGGGCTCTGAATATATCATACCAGTCCTTTCTGGCCTGCCAGGTCTCTGTGGATAGGTCTGCTGCCAATCTAACATTTCTGCCTCTGTATGGTACAGACTTTTTGTCCTGAGCTACTTTCATGATTTTCTCTTTGTCACTAGGACTTGTAAGTTTTACTATTAGACGATGGGGTGTAGACTAATTTTTATTGATTTTGAGGGGGGTTCTCTGTGCCTCTTGGATTTTTATGCTTGTTCCCCTCAGCAGATTAGGGAAATTCTCTACAATATTTTGTTCCAATATACCTTCTGCCCCTTTCTCTCTTTCTTCTTCTTCTGGGATCCCAATTATTCTAATATTGTTGCGTCTTATGGTATCACTTATCTCTCAAATTCTCCCCTTGTGGTCCAATAGTTGTTTGTCTCTCTCTTTCTCAGCTTCTTTATTCTCTCTCATTTTGTCTTCTATATCACTAATTCTTTCTTCTGCCTCATTTATTCTAGCATTAAGAGCTTCCATTTTTGATTGAACCTCATTAATAGCTTTTTTTAATTTCCACTTGTTTAGATTTTAGTTCTTTTATTTCTCCAGGAAGGGATTTTATTTTTCCAGAAAGGGATTCTTTAATATCTTCCATGCTTTTCTTTGAGCCCTGCTAGCACCTTGATAACTGTCATTTTGAATTCTATTTCTGACATATTACTAACGTCTCTATTAACTAGGTCTCTAGCTGTTGGTACCATCTCTTGTTCTTTTTTTTGTGGTTAATTTTTTCACCTTGTCATTTTTTCGAGCTAAGAATAGATGAGTGAGAGAGAAAAATACTCTGGAGTTCCACAGTTTTCACTGATTGATGAACTTGGTCTTGACTGGATATTCTCACTGATCTTCTGGGGGAGGGGCCCTTTGCCTTAGTTCTCAAATGTCTTTGCCCAGGAGGAATTTCCCCGCCCTTGCCAGGGGATGGGCCAAGCAGTTCGTTCAGGTTCGCTCTCCGGAGTCTTTGTTCCCTAAACACTTTCAGGACCGCCCTTGAGGCAGGGAATGCAAATGGCAGCCTCCCAGTCTCCACTGCAGGAGCTGAGCGCTCGGCCCGCTCCGAACCCAGCAGATTCCTCCTACGCGCTCCCATGCCACTCCTCCCAGAGAAGGAAGGAGGGGGTCGCTCCGCATCTGCCTCCTGCAGAGTCCCTGCTCAAAGAGCAGCGGCCAGATTGTGCCTTGGATCATGGTCCACGGTAAGCCCAAGCTGAAAGCGCGCTGCGCAGCTCCTTCTCTGCCACTGGCTTCTCCACCCCATAGCTGGGAGCTCTGACACACCTGGTCCCTTTGCGACCTCACAGGTCCTGAAACCACACTGTTCCCGTGAGGGCTAATCCCCTTACTTAGCCTCTGGAGCAATGTCCCTCATTGCTCAGCAGAGCAGACTCTAAAAGTTCTGATTTTGTGCTCTGTGGCTCTGTAGCTGCAGGGAGCCGGGCCCTCCCCCTGCAATCTCTCTTCATATCACTTTGGATTCACTTTTCCAAATGTCCTTCCTTTCGGAAAGTGGTCGATTTTCTGCTCTTAGAATTGCAGTTCTTCCTCTCTTCTCTCTCCTCTTGAGTATGCTGGCTTTTAGAATGGTTTGATAACTATCTAGATGAACTTCTGGGATCCGACTCTATCTCAACCTCCTACTTCTCTGCCATCTTGCTCCACTCCTTGCCATTCAAAATTTTTAAGAAGAAAAATTGTACCATCATGTCCATAGATGGTAAAAATAAAAAGCTCTTGAAAACCATTGACACCTTTTCCTGATAAAAATAGTCAAAAAATAGGGGCGCCTGGGTGGCTCAGTGGGTTAAAACCTCTGCCTTTGGCTCAGGTCATGATCTCAGGGTCCTGGGATTGAGCCCCACATTGGGCTCTCTGTTTGGCAGGGAGCTTGCTTCCCCCTCTCCCTCTGCCTGCCTCTCTGCCTACTTGTCATCTCTCTCTCTCTCTCTTTGTCAAATAAATAAATAAAATCTTAAAAAAAGATAGTAAAAAAATAGGATTTGATAAATACTTTCTTAAGATGACAAAATATATGTTCCTTAGTCCCAAAGCTAGCATCTTACTTAAGAGGAAACACTAAGGAGGAATAAAGAGAAGTTGGCTACTGTTTCCACTTCCACCAACATTGTGCCAGCAATGTCAGTCAAGCAATTAGGTGAGAGAAATCAGGGGTATAAGAATTGGAGAAGAAGTGAAGTTATCTCTATTTGCACGTTACAATCTTATACACAGAGAACCCTGGACAACTAATGATAAACAATCCAAGAATTTAGTAATATAGCAGGCTATAAAATTAACACATAGAAATCAATATTAATTTTTTAAAATTTTTTAAAGATTCTATTTATTTATTTGACAGAGAGAGAGATTACAAGTAGGCAGAGAGGCAGGCAGAGAGAGGGAAGCAGGCTCCCTGCCGAGCAGACAGCCCAATGGGGGGGCTCAATCCCAGGACCCTGAGATCATGACCTGAGCGGAAGGCAGAGGTTTTAACCCACTGAGCCACCCAGGCATCCCTCAATAGCAATTATTTATAAAAATGACAGTAATGAGGGAAACCTCATTTAGATTAGCAACAAAGAAGATAAAATACTTAAGAATAGATTTAACAATACATGTTAAAAACCTATATTAGCAAAACTTTAAACACTCCTGAAAGACATAAATATAGACTTGAACAAGTGGGGAGACAATTTTATTCTTGGATGGTAAGGCTCACCAGTATGAAAATGTCAGTGCTCTATGTAAATTCATAAATGGAACTCAATCTCAAAAAATATATCAATAAACTTCATGTATAAAAATAAACATGCAAGATATTAATCTCTAATTAGTGACCAGAGTTGCTTCTTTTCCCCCCAGAAACATAGGTTACTAATTCTGAAATTAATTTTTATATATTTTGGGATTAAATACATACATACATACATACATACATACATACATACATACATACATACATTTTTGATAGTGAAAGCCAGATTTCTTACTGTTGTAGAAGATAATGATAAATGCGGAAGGGAAATGATAGAATAAACCCTGATATATGGGACTGGAACTGTAGATATTGTGTGAACTCATGGGGATATAAATAGATATGAATGGGTATATCTATGTATGGGTCTGTATATGTATATGTGCATGTCTTGTGCATATAAATGCACACTGTATGTATATATGATATACAAAATTGTGCATGCATGTGTGCATGATATGTGTGTATATATCTCCTAGTTCTATCCTCTAAGATGACTAGAAGCAATGAAATTACAATAGCAATGAACACACTTAGTACCAGTGTGTTTTCTTTCTTTTTTTTTTTTGTAAGATTTTATTTTATTTGAATGAAAGAGGAACGGGGGGCAGGGGAGAGGGAGAAGCAGACTCCCCGCTAAACAGGGATCCCAGTGTGGGGCTCAATCCCAGGACCCTGAGATCATGACTTAAGCCAAAGGCAGAAGCTTAACCCACTGAGCCATCTAGGTACTCCACAGATCTTATTTTCTAAATATCATTCTTCACTAAAAGAAAACAGTGTTCCTTGGGGAAATAGTTTATTAAGGACTGTATCAGGGAAAGAATAAGATAAGCCTGAAACATTTTGTGGTGCCAGAATATAAGAAAGTAACTAAAAGAGGATGGGGACATCAAAAAGACACAAGAGCCAACTTTAAGGGGCTCCCACTGTCAAAATCCAGGACAATTTGAGTATCAGAATAAAGATAGTAAATTTAAGGGTTATACACTCTTTAAAAAAAAAGACTTTATTTATTTATTTGACAGAGAGAGACAGAGAGAGAGCACAAATAGGGGGAGTGGCAGAGGGAGAGAGGGAAAAGCAGACTCCCCACTGAACAGAGAGCCCAGTACAGGGCTTGCTCCCAGGCCCCTGGGATCATGATCTGAACTGAAGGCAGACACTTAATTGGCTGAGACACCCAGGCACCCCTGCGATTATACACTCTTAATAAAATAAGATTCTATGAGTAAAATCAATAAGCAAACAAGCAAGAAAACTGGGGGAAAAAACTGAACTCTTCTTTACAGGAGAAAGCCAATTCATAAATCTAGAAGGATTGATAGAATTTTTAAATTGCCATTGCCAGCCATCATAAAAATAATTGATTCATCTAGTTTAAGGAGAAATGGATATCCCCACAAGATTTTTCTTTAATTGCAAAGGGTAAAATATAATTACAATAGAGAAAACTGGCAGATACCACCTTAGACAAATGATCTAAGTTAAAATTACTAGTAATGGGACTAATTAATAGCATGTACTTCCTTTATGATGCACTAGGAAAAACCCAGCATCACTTCTGTGGCATTCCTGCCACAAGTGAATAATCTGGATCCAATCTTAAGTGTAAAAGAGACAAACCCCAAATTTAGATACATTGTACAAAATAACTGGGCTATATTTTTCAAAAACGCCAATTTCATAAAATTCAAAGAAACACTCAGATATGTTTCCAGATTAAAGGAGTTTTAAAAGACATGATGTGGGCAATTTGGCAGAGAAAAGAAACAAAGGGATCTATATTGAAAAGGAAGAAGTAAAATTGTCACTATTTGTGGAAACAAGATTTTAAATCTTTGAAACCCTAAAGACCTCACCAAAGATTCATTAGAACTAATCAATGAATTCAGTAAAGTCATAGGGTACAAAAAAAGTATACAAAAATCTACTGTATTTTTATATCCTAACAATGAACTATCAGAAGGAGAAATTAAGAAAAAAAATCCCCTTTATAATTGTAAAAAAAAGAATAAAATATCCAGGAATAAATTTAGCCAAGTTGGTGAAAGACCTGTACACTGAAAGATCAGTATACTACAAGACACTGAGGAAAGAATTTGAAGACACACATAAACAGAAAGATGCCATTCTCATGATTTGAAATAATTAATATTGTTAAAATGTTGATATTACCCAAAGCAATCCACAGAGTCAATGCAATTCCTATCAAAATTCCAATGGTATTTCTCACAGAAATGTAACAATCTAAAATTTGTATGGTACCGCAGTAGATCCTAGGTAGTGAAAGCAACCCTGGGAGGGTGGGGGTGAGGGGAAGCTGGATGCATCACATTCACTAGTTTAAAACTATACTAAAAAGCTATTGTATTCAAAACAGTACAGAATTCACATAAAAACAGATACATAGATTAATGGAACAGAATACGGAGCCCAGAAATAAACCCATGCATATACATTCAATGAATTTACAACAAAGGAGCCAATAATACACAATGGGGAAAGGATAGTCTCTTTAATAAATGGTTTTGGGAAAAATTGGATGGCCACATGCAAAAGAATGAAACTAGACCACTATCTAACACCTTAAACAAAAATTAACTCAAAATGGATTAAAGATTTGAATGTAAGATCTGAAACCATAAACCTCCAAGAAGAAAACATAGTGTAATCTCCTTGACATTGGTCTTAGTGATATTTTGCTGGAACTGGCTCTAGAAAAAGCAAGAACAAACAAATGGGACTGCATCAGACTAAAAAGTTTCTTCAGAGAAGGAAACCATCAACAAAATAAAAAGACAACCTACCGAATGGGGAAAGGTATCTGCAAATCATATATCCAACAAGGGGTTAAAATCCAAAATATATAAAGAACTCATACAACTCAGTATCTTTTTAAAAAGCCATCTAATTAAGAAATTGGCAGAGGATCTGAATAGACATCTATAGAGAAGACATACAGATGGCCAACAGACACATAAAAAAATGCTCAACATCATTAATCATTAGGGAAATGCAAATCGAAACCACAATGAACTATCACCTCACACCTGGAATGGCCATTCTCAAAAAGAGAAAGTGTTCGTGAGTATGTAGAGAAAAGGGAGTTTCCTCATGAACTACTGAGGGGAATGTAAGTTGATGTAGTCACTATGGCAAACAGTAAGGAGTTTCTTCAAAAAATTAAAAATATAAATAACATATGGCCTAGAAATTCCACTTCTGGGTATTTATCTGAAGAAAACAAAAACATAGATCTCAAGTTATGAGATCTATGCCCTCTGTGTTTATTGCTGTATTCTTACAATAGCCAAGATATGGAAACAATCCAAGTGTCCCTTGATAGATGAATGGATAAAGATGATATTGTATACATATACAATAAAACATCACTCAGCTATAGGAAAGAATGAGATCTTTCCATTTGTCACATCATGGATGGACTTGAGGTTACTCTGCTAAGTGAAATAAGTCAAAGAAAGACAAGTACCATATTTTACTTCTATCTAGAATCTAAAAAATCAAAACAAATGAGCAAACAAAACAAAACAACACCCATACATACAGAGAACAGACTGGTTGTTGCCAGAGAGGAGAGTTGGTGGGTGGAGGAAATGGGTGAAGGAGATCAAGAGGTACAAACTTCCAAGTGTAGAATAGGTAAGTCATGGAGATGTAATGTACGACATGGTGACTATAGTCGATAATATTATATCACAAATTTGAAAGTTTCTAAGAAAATAAATCCTTAAAGATCTCATGACAAGGAATAATGTTTTAAATGTGTGTGGTGACAGATGGTAAATAGAGTTAATGTGGTGAATGTTTCGCAATACATACAAATGTGGAATCATTATGCTGTACACCTGAAACTATCGCATTAGATCTCAATTATGCTTCACTTTTAAAAAAATAAATAAAAGACATGATCTGGGATTTTATTTTGTTATAAAGAACATTACCAGGACAATTGACAATATCTCAATAAGGTCCGTATTATTATATAATAACTAGTCAATGTTAATTTCCTGATTTTGATCATTGTGCTATAATTAAATAATTCCTTGTTTGAAAACAAGCAAACAAAAGAATCCCCTGTTTGTAGAAAATATTCACTAAAGTATTTATGGGAAAGAGAGCATTGTACCTGCAACTTATTCTTAACGGTTTCAGAAAAATTTGATATATATGGTATGTGCATATACAAGTACACACACAGGGATTGAGAAAAGGGTAATGCAACTAGAAACTGTTAACATTGGGGGAATCTAGATGAAGGGTATATGGAAATGCTTTGTACTATTTTTGCAACTTTTCTGTGAATCTGATATGTCAAAACAGAAAAATATGGGGGGGGTGCGCCTGGTTGGGTTAGTCAGTAGAGCATGGAACTCTTAATCTCAGAGTTGTGAGTTTTAACCCCTTGTTGGGTGTAGAGATTTAAAAATAAAATCTTTTTAAAAATAGAGAAAAATTAAAAAAGGAAAGAGAGATGGATAATCGGAGACCTTAAGTGACTAGTCCAAAATCATACAAAAGTAGCAAAGAAGCTGTCTGGGGCTCAGAGTCATGCTCTTTCCATCGTATCTCTTCCTGACTCTCTGTGATGACATTTCTGTACTGCAGTAATATGCTTGGGAGAGGGAATGATCTAGGCTAGAAACTGGGCTGTTAGTTCCTAGATAACTTGCTTGAGCACCCTGTGGGTCATACTGGGATTCTAAGGCAGCCAGCACAGGTGGCAGGAGTGCAACCAGTCCTAGAGACATTGTCTCAGCAGCATGCCTCAGCCTCTAAGACCTTGTCTAGCTGTTCAAGGTACAATGTCTAATAAGGTACAATTGTGACTGACATATACTTCTCTAAAAACTATGACCTGCTAGATATAATTTCTGTCTTTGGTTAGGAGATAGAAATATCCATTCGGAGTCATGATGGTGGCAGTGGCTTGATTGAACAAGGGTCCCAGCCAGTGCTTTGGGGTAGAGTGATATGGGTCATCTTTATACGTAGAGAAGAATGGCAAATATTGGCAGGTTGGTGGGCAGATTTGAGGTCAGGCTGGACTCCGATGCTGATTGGGAACCAGAAAGCAAATCAAGTATTCCAGGTCAAGGAAGGTGCCCCTCTTCTGTGCTTCCTGTGCAATTTTCCATAATTGTTCTTTCAACATTATCCTGAGATGGTCATTATTGCATGCTTGTCTTGTACATTAGATTCAAGCTACTTAAAAACAGAGTCTATCATTCATTGAACAAATATTTTTTGAGACTTGTGTTGTGCCAGGTACTATTTTAGGTGCTAGAAATACATCAGTGAACTGTTTTCAGACAAAACTCTACCTTCATGGAATGTACACTAATCATTATATATTCAGCACCTAACACAATACCTGGAACATAGAAAGTACTCGGTAACAAATGAGAAGATGCTTAATTGTAATGGGCACATATGACGATTAAGAGGAAAGGCTGGATGGCTGGGCGCCTGGGTGGCTCAGTGGGTTAAAGCCTCTGCCTTCAGCTCGGGTCACAATCTCAGGGTCCTGGGAGCCAGCCCCACATCAGGCTCTCTGCTCAGTAGGGAGCCTGCTTCCCCTCTCTCTCTGCATGCCTCTCTGGCTACTTGTGATCTCTCTCTCTGTCAAATAAATAAATAAAATTAGAAAAAAAAAAGAGGAAAGGCTGGAGAGTCATGGCCATTCAGGAACCTACATGGCTCAACTGAAACATGTTGGAATCTAGGCATGGGTCAAAAAACTCATTCCATTCTCCACTCTAGAGGCAATGCAGTTCCTAAGTCTGATATATTTGGAAATGCCTCTGAATCTGGAGGCTGAGTCTACAGGATGAAATTTTTACCAACAGCAATTGGACAGTACTATAGCAAAAAGGAATCGAGGGGCAGTACTCAATATATAATAGGTTTGCTGTAGTTTACAGAGTTGAATGTCAAGGATGGAAGAGTGTATTAGAAAGCATGTGGTTAATTCTTTCCTACTCTCCGCTTACCCTCCACTTTCTCCTTTCCTCTTTCTTACAGTAGCTATTGTCTCCACTTCAATCGTACAGATGACCAAGAACTAACAATTTACTAACACCATTTTGAGTATCTATAATTATTGGCAAGTTCCTCCTTAGTTTCCTCATTCATCTT
This sequence comes from Nasua narica, assembly GCA_028533885.1. Taxonomy (NCBI): domain Eukaryota; kingdom Metazoa; phylum Chordata; class Mammalia; order Carnivora; family Procyonidae; genus Nasua; species Nasua narica. The sequence goes on from CM052802.1 coordinate 30,078,102, forward strand.
GTTTCTGTCCTGGGAGACAACTCAAGAGTTCTAATTGCTCTTTCTTATAATTTAAGTATCAGAAAATTGTTCCCTAATACTTGAAGACATGCCTAAATGTTCTCTTTATGAAAACACATATGCATCCATCTTTTCTTTCTTTTACAATGGGACAGATTTCCTTCTCTCATCTGAGGATCCTCCTTCCACCTGTGTCTGAATTTCATGTTCCCAGTCACTTTTCAGTCTATTGCAATCATCACACTACTGAACTATTCTAATGGAGCTCAAGACCCTCTTCAGTCACGCAATCAAGAGACATTTTTAGCAACAATTTCACTTACGCCCTGCATGGCATTGCATTGGAAAGGCTGACCACTTCCTCACACTTGGTTGTCTTTCATTCTCCCTCCCTGGCAGCTCCTCTTCAGCCTCTTGGTGGACTTCTCTTCTTTCATTTCTTGCTTAAGATTTGTTTTCCTCTGGGTCCTGTCCTAAACCTTCTTCCCATCCCATACCCTCTTCCTGGGAGATTTTATTCATTCCCTTAACTTTACTTAACACTGAACAAGTATAAGGTAGTAACTGATAAATCTCTAAGTCCTTCCCAATTTACTTTCTGGGGCTCAAGATCTATTTACGCATCTATTTACTAGATCTCTCCAAGAGAAAACCTTACTGGTCCTCATTACAGGATGGAAGCCTCCTTGGTTCCTTGTCAAGTCAGGAATCTGGTTGTCTTTCTGCAGTCCTCCCTCTTCTTGCCACATCTGCCACATATCCACTCATCATCAGGCCCTGTCAAGCAGGTGATTTAAATATCTCAGGTCATTCTCCTAGGTCTATGTCCACTGCCATTATGGTTCTGGCCCTAATGCCTACAATAGCCTCCAATGTTATGCCTTCTCATCTGTCCCCCACATTCTGGCCAGAGTAAGTCTTCTAAATTTGAATGGATCTCCATCCTAGTCTTATTGAGGTGTCTCTGCTTGCACAAGAGATTGAACAGCAAGGCCCCTTAAGAGCTTCAGCCTCATTTCCTTCCATTTTTCCATGGCGTTCTGTGTTTCAGCCATGCTGAACTACCTGTAGTTTCCCAAATTCACCCCAGTTTCTCACTTCTATATCTTTAGAAACGCTGTACCTTCTATCAGAATGATTTTCCAAATGTCATGCCTCTTATCTTTACCCCACACCTTCCTCTGCAGCTACACAGGCTCCTCCTTTGCCTGGGTAACTCTACTTGTTCTTAGCTTGTTTGTCCCTTCCCCATATTTAACAGCTTCCTTATACCAGACTACCGAGAGTGCCTCTTCTGTGAGTCCACATAGCTCTCTAGTCTTTCCCCATCAAAACGTTTGACACGTCACATTGAAATTGACTAGCTTCACTACTATACTAAAACCTATGAGGGTAGGGATTAGTCTGTCTTGTTCAGAGCTGTGTCCTGAAGTCTAGCACAGTAGCAACTCTAAAGTACCTGTCAGTAAATACTTACTAATTGAAAGACACGTCTTTTTCTTGTAAGATATGATTTATATATACATTCTCAAATCATGGAGGAAAGCTTATTTAATTTTCTAAAGGAGTAGTTTTTAATCTGCAACTTGGAACACTGGGGATTTCAGGGAGATGCGTAGGGACTATGCCAATGAGAGGACAGGTGAAGTGGAGTGCCCTGCTCAAGTTTCTTTGATCTATGTGTACTAAAGGATTGTGTTTTATTTTGCTTTCTAAAGTTGTACCCTCATCTATTCCAATGCAGCAAGTCCCATTTAGCTGGAGCCTCATCTGGGATACATGTATGGTGTATTAGTTTCCTATTGCTGCTGTAACAAATGACCACAAACAGTGCCTAAGACGACACAAATTCCTTATCTTCAGGGATGTCAAAAGTCCAAGAGAGAGAGAGAGACAAGTCTCAGTAGGTGAAAAGCAAGGAGAGGATGTGGTCATCTTTGGGAACTACTGTTCAGCCTACCGTGGATGGATTTCCTCTAAACATGTGTGCACACATCCACTTTCTTGAATTCACATCATCCACATTTTTCTGAAATGATCAAAAAGGGTCATGGACCCTGCCAAAGCATAAACCCTATCCCCAGTATATTTAGTTATTAAAAATAAATTTCAAAAATCAATTTCAAACAACATATTTACATACATGTTTTCAGGAGCATATCCAAATATATAAAATATCGATAAGTAAACTAGTGCAAATTTTTGGGGAGGGTAGTTCAGCAAAACTTAAGTAAAAAACACACAAGGACTAATTCAGAAATACTACTGTTAGGACTTTTCCTTATAAACAATTGCAAAAACAAAAACTGCAAAAGAGATCAATTACACGACTTATAGTACATTTATGGAGTGGAACATGACATGACTATTATAAAGAATGAGGGTGATGTTTGGATGTGCATGGAGAAAGACATTCAAGATAAAATATTAAGTGACAAAAGTACAAGATAGGGTTTAAAGTCTGATCTCTCTGTGTAAAAAATTTTAGAAAGGACTGCGTATATAATGGTTGCCAAACTAATTTTTGGGCAGGACACATGAAAAACTATTAATGGAGTGGGGGGTGGTGGAGAAAAAGGAAAAAGACTATTTTATCTACATTTTCTCTTGTGGGTAGGTACTCCTTTATTTTATAAAAGAATGTCAGATGCAGCTCACATAGTTCTAAGTACTTTACACAGATAATTTCTCACATCTTTATGAAATTGGAACATTATTATACCCACTCGACAGACAAGAAGATTCAGGCCTGTGAAGATTAATCCAATGTCCAATGTCACAAAAATTGAGGTCTATGTTACCTAAACCAGTGCTCTCCACTGATGCTGCTCTTTTGTTTTCTTTGCTCTTATTTTTTCATATTGATATAAAAATCCTAATAAATATCATCACACATGTTTTAATACAAACTTTCTCAAATGTCAGGACTAAAAGTATCCTTCCCCTGAACATGATGTAAATCCAAACAGAAATTGCTATGTCACAAGCACCCCAAATTTTTGAGGCCTAATGTGTTCGAAATGTGAAGAATATTTTTAAATTTTTAATGAGAAGTATTACTCAAAATGACAGCATGGGTAAATACTCATGAGGAGAACAATAAAAAGAAATAAAGAGGAGGGGAAAGGTAAACAGGGAGAAGAATAGAAAAGGAATGAGAAGAAAATTTATGACGTTGTGCTAACGCTGGTGATTTACAGCTTTAAGAAAATGCTTTATAAGAGTAGTCCAGGCTATCATTTCTGACAGCTGTAATTTTTTTCCATTATAGGCACTACAGAAATACTCTATTTCCATTACAGATAGGATGAGGTTGGCGTATTTTTCAATGAGAAGATGATACTACTGAGTCACATCTAGCATGCTCTTGAGCAATTGCTTCCACATACTGGCACCCCTCTTTTTTTGTTTGAAGAAAAATAATAACAAAATAAATAAGCAACTTATTGCCACTCCAGATTTGCATGTGATCTAAAAATAATTTGCCCAAACCTTTTCCAGGTGAAAATTGTAATGAGTCCTGTCAACTTGATTCAGTGTTTCACGAAGGTTCTGATGTGAGCCAGTGATTGTGAGATCATCTTATATGCATCCTTTCTTTCTGATTTCTTTTACTCTAGCTGAATCTCTTAGGTTAATTTGCTTGCATTGTTGCTTTCCGAATGATCCTGGTGTGGTTTTAAGCGTAGTTGTCAGGTAGGATTCAGGATTCAGGATTCTCCTGAATTCCTTGGTTAAATTAATGATGGTTAAATTAATCTGACTTAACAACTGTGGACTGGTCTCTAGCCCAAGGCTAACTATTCAACTATCTGTGGAAATAGGGCAAATGAAAACCCATATACAATGTAACTAAACATTTAAGGATTAAAATCAAGCTATCAAACTGTTAAGCACAGTATATTTACTCCCTATCTTGACAAAAATATCTTGACAATAAAATTTTTTAAAATATGTGAATCATGATTTTATATAACTGAAAGAGAACAAGAATTTGAGAAAATGTAATTTTATTGTTATTATACAAGTTTGGGTGCCTTGTTGATTGCTGGAAATATTTGAGTGAGTAACAAAATGAAGATATTTCATTATTCATAAATCATTATTAACTATTCCATATAATTTATTTATTGCCTTCATTCCAGTAAAAAAATACTAATTTGGTTATTAAAATCAGGATTTTTCTCATAATTTGTGTTCTGTTAGCAGTAATGTCGTATCAGGTCACTGTAGCTCTTAGACTATTTTTAATTAGAAACTGCTCAGCTGAGAAATAGCCAATAAAGTTATTAATAAAATGTGCAATCTATATGTTTAGGAATGAAACAATTTTGTAAAATTTAAATATTAAAGAAAATTTTATGGAATATTTTATTTTCATTGTATAAGTGTCTATCCCTTATGTAGTGATTTTCACTATCTCTTAGAGTAATATCTTCATGAATCTATATAAAATTGTGGGGATTTCATTTGATTTGTTCAAGTTCTTTGTCTAATAAAAATCATTTTAGGGGTGCCTGGTTAGCTCAGTCGGTTAAGCTGCTGCCTTTGGCTCAGGTCATGATCTCAAGGCCCTGTGATTCAGTCCTGCATCAGCAGGAAGTCAACTTCTGCCTTTCCCTCTGCCTACCGCTCTGCCTGCCTGCTTGTGATGTCTCTCATGCTTTCTCTCTCTCAAATAAAATATATTTTTTAAATTAAAAAAAAATTTTAGTTCATTTGCATTGTTTTGGTCAATAATTAAATCTGAATCTAATAAGGAATTTATAATGTCCTGTTTGCAAATTTTATGTGGGTCATGATCAATATAAATTTTACTTTTGTTTCCAGTTTTTAAAAACTTAAGCAAGCTGTCTCTTTGAACAGTTTCTATTTTTTTATGCTTTTCAGCTTTTTTCCCCCTGAGCTCTACGTTGGTATTTTTTATTTCTCTTATGATCCCAGCGTGAACTCCTTCTCACTAACCTAAAGGATTAAGAAATAAAATGCAATTATATTCAAAGTGAACTTAATTTGGATGTATTTTCATTAAAAATGTAAAATGAAAGTTTGTTTATCTGGGGGCGCCTGAGTGGCTCAGTTGGTTATGTGTCCAATCTTGATTTCAATTCAGGTCAGGATCTCAGGGTGATGAGATTGAGCCCTGTGTTGGGCTCCCTGCTTGGTGGAGAGTCTGCATCTCTCTTTCCCTCTCCCCCTCTCTCTGCTCCTCCCCCAGCTCGTGCCCTCTCTCTTTCTCTGTCTCTCAAATAAATAAATAAAATCGTTTTTAAAATGTTATGTTCTGGGGGTGCCTTGGTGGCTCAGTAGGTTAAGCATATGCTTTTAGCTCAGGTCATGAGCTCAGGGTCCTGGGATCCAGCCCCACATCGGGCTCTCTGCTCAGTGGGGAGTTAACTTCTCTTGCCCCCTTTCCCTCTGTGCACTCTCTCTCTCTCTCTGAAATAAATAAATAAATAAAATCTTTGAAAAAAGTGTTATGTTCTAAAATATTCAGAATGGTCTATGAAATTAAAATGCAGAACAAAATTATAAAAATACAAATTTTAATGCAAATTATTTAAATGAGTCTGAGATTATTTATTTGGTAAAAATTAATAAACTCGGTAAATACTTACAAGAACAATACTATTTGCCATTCCTGCATTTAATGTCCATCTAATCATCATGTAGAAAATTTAGATATGCTTTACTCATGTCTAGACTTACGTGTTTGTAGATACAGATATATACACTCATGAATATGAGTAATATAAACCGTTTACTGCTGCAAAATGTTGCCTTCATGCCACATGCAACAATGAATTGCTGATGAATGCCATGAATATAGAAGACTAGGAAAAGAAGAACATGGATATTTGATACCACTTCCTTTTTATCTGAGAGGAGGGATTTAACAAACTGGTTAATTTGTCTTTTCTGTTCCCTAAGTGCTTCCACATCTCAAATCTTCGCTGCACTGGGAAGCAGTGTCAGCGACACAAAGCACAAAATGTGATGGCATCTGGTGGCATCAGCATTTGTCTTGATGAAAAAAAAAAAAAAGATGTGAAGTGTTTACCCAAGGATGAAAAGTGTCAGTCCCCAGAGCTGACGTTTAGGATCCTGGGTCCTACCATGTCAGCACTGAGTGCCTCACAGATCCCAAGGGACAGAAGTGGTGACCATGCCCTCCTTCACAGACATTTGTGATATGAGGGGCCCTCTGAAGTGGGAGGCCCAAGGCCCAGAGGATGTGTGTTTGGGACCAAACAATGACGACTGTAGCTCTTCCATGGGGAAAAGAGCCTGAAGTAACTGGATTTACATATGTGTCTGATACCAGACCTTGTGCTTTTCTATTATGATGCAATAATCTGTCTGCCATTTTTCTGAGAGACTTTGGGAAAGCTACTAATTCTCTGAGTCTTGATTTCTTCAGCCATAAAATGGGCTCAATAAAGCTACTTTCTAGAGTTGTTATAAAGATTAAATGAGTTGATGAATCATAAAATAAATCGTTCACTGTCTGATACCTATTTTCATTATTTCTGATAGAAAATTTATCCTTCCACTTTCTATCCCATTGTTTAACCAATATGTTCCATTGATTTTTTTCTGACATAACCTCAGATAAAAAAAAAAATAGATGGGTTATTTTCTAAAGAAGGAAATTCCATGCCCAAGGAAGTCATTCTGCTTCCCCCAAATTGTAGAAAATCAGTGACTACCATTCTATGTCAACCTTGGCACCCTGGGTGCCCCCCACTGTGGGAGCAACTCCTTCCACACGACAGAGCCTACTTTTTTAAATTCATGACTCAACCTATCTAGGCTCAACCCCACCCACAATCCTGCCAACTGTTCTTGTTAGACCAGTGACTATTTTAGATCTTGTCTGCCTCAATCAGATGTTCTACCTCTCCTTATTCTCAGCAGCTTATCCTTCCTTACTGCATGGAGAGAACAAATTCATAAGATAGGAACTCTCTCACCAAACCTATAAAATTAACTGCATTGTACCCATCCACGTCTCCAGCTTCTCACTTCTTATCTAAGTGCCCCCTTCTCCCTGTGCTCCTGATCATACTTCTCCCGAAGTCTCATGGATTTCTCATCATAAACTATTAGATCCCTTTACTTCAATTTCTCTCTTTTTCTTAGGTTTTTCCCATCACTATTTAATTATATTCATGCTTCTCTTTTCTTAAAAAACAACAACAAAAAGAAACACTCCTTAGACCTGTCATCTGCTAGCATCTATGCTCTCACTCTTCTACAAACCTACTTCTTGAATGAGTGGTCTCTATCATTGTCTCAATTTCTCCATCTCCCACACATTCCTCAAACCATTTCCATCAGGTTCCATGTTACCGAAATTGTTCCCATCAACATCTTCAAGGTGAGGTACATGGTGCCAAAGCTAATTGTCAAAGCTAATTTCAATTTGTTGATCCCTCTCTGCTTCTTAAAACACTGTCTTCTCTGGGGTTTTGGGGGGGCTCAGTCGGGTAAGGGCCTAACTTCAGCTTTTGTCATGATCTCGGGGTCCTGTGATAGAGCCCCACGTCTGGCTCCTCACTCAGCAGGGAGTCTGCTTGTCTCTTCCTCCCCCTCAGGACCTCCCCCTCCTCCTGCTCTCTCTCTCTCTCAAATAAATAAATAAAATCTTAAAAAAAACCCAAACAAACAAAAAACAGTCTTCTCATGACTCTCATGGAATTGCCTTACCTTTCTTTGTCTATTTACCCAGCAGTGTCTATTCAGTCGTCTCTGGCAACTCCTCGTCTACTCAGTTCCAAGGTTTTCAGGGTGCTCTTCTAGATAAAATTTCTGCTTTACCCCTCACATTCTCACACAGAAACCTTACCCCCGCCTGCCCCCACAGAAAGACACTGTCAGGGGCAACCCAAACCATCTTAAGAAGGGAAATTATCAGCTCACATGCCTGGGGATTTCCAAGGATGAAACTTAGCTCTATCCAGGAGGGTGACTAGTAATAGCAAGAAAATGTTCTGTTTTCTCTGTCCTTTAGCCCCACTTTCCACAATGTTGTCTTCATTCTCAGCCAGGCTTTGTCTCTTAACAGCCAAGAGAGGCACTAGCAGATACAGACTTACATGGCCCAGGATTCTAGAAGAGAAGAGACCAACATTCCTCTTGTATCTATTCCCACTCTCCCGGAGAGGGTTCCTATAAACTCACTTCCGTACATGCTCACCCTGAACCAAGTACTGTGGCCAGTCTGGGTCCCACCCCTGTGGAAGATGTAGGGCAGAGTGAGTCCCAGCCAAGACACCTGAGTGTCTTCACAGGTCCTCTGAGGAAAGGAAGAGATAGTAGTCAAGAAAACAAAATACACATCATCGCCTAATCATTTTTTGTCAGTAATTTTCTTGCCTCTATTTCCAGCTTAATTATGGGTCTTGAATTCTAGAGCTTCATATCCAACAACTTTTCAGCTCTGCATTTTTTTCTTTTTTGGGAAAATATATAGGGAAATTAAACAGTTCCTAAGAAAAAACTCATTATTTTCTCCCTTAAAATTTGCTTCTCCCCCTCGATCCTCTCCTTCAGCAAATGGTACCTCTAGCCCCCCAGCAGCTGCTCAAGCCAGTTACCTAGTAGTCATCCTGGATGCTTCCTTCTTCCCAGATAGATGGATAGCCACATTTAACTGATTTTCAGGTGCTGTGACTTTTAAATAGTTATCCGTTGAAACCTTTTCTGATTGCAATGGTATAAAATTTAGAAATCAATTGAGAGCTCATCTATCTGTTTTTAAGATTTTATTTATTCATTTGTGAGAGAGGGAGAGCATAAGCAGGGGAGGGGCAGAAGGAGAGGAAGAAAGAGGCTCCTGGCTGAGCAGGGAGCCCGATGTAGAACTTGATCCCTGGGATCATGACCTGAGCCAAACACAGATGCCCCTCATCTGTCCATTTCTGAAATGTCCTCTAGCATGATCTTAATTCAAGCCTACATCACTTTTGCATAGACTTCTAAAAATATTTTCTTACTAAAACATAACTTTTGGCTGCTATTTATTTTATTTTCCCCTCAATTTTTTCCCCTCAATTTTTAATTTAAGAAAATGTTGAAGTGATATATGTACAGAAAGTGACAAAAGGTTTCACAATGTTTGTTATGAAGGCCAATATCTGTCCCCTATTCATCCTTCCATCAATTCCCTAAAGGCAGCTACCATCACCAATTTTAACTGGTTATTTAGGTATTTATCTCTTAAATAATACGGTGTATTGCTACTTTTTGATATTTTTCAATTTTAGGCATTTCCTATTGATTTCCCGCTGGAAGGGATGAGGACTTAATTTTTTTTCCTTTCTCTGCTCCCTACTCATATATATACCTGTACCATCCCCCTCCGCCCGAAGAGTGTTGTAGCATAATTTTGGCTTGATATTTTTGGATTGATATTCTGTGTTGTACATTATTAAAACTACATAAAAGCTATTCACAGTGAAGATATTAATGATAGGTTTTTTCTTCCTATTTAATATATGTGTCTCTGAAGTGGCTTCTGTTTTTCTTTTTCCTTCTCTTTCTTACTTCTTTTGTCCTTACCTTTCATATCAGGTTTGTTAACACTTGCTTGTCTGTGCATGTTGGTGAGAGAGGGATGGTTAGAAGCTCTGGGTCCATGTGTGGGGCTTGCGAATGGTGAGCTTCACGGTCATGTGATCTGACTGGGCCATTTAATGATGGAGCCTACAATGATGGTAATTTTAGGACTTTGCCTGGAGCCAGGAAGCTTTCCTGAAGGAGGCCATTGCACCTCTTGCCTTATGAACGAAGGCCTGGCTTTCAACCCTCCAGGAGTGGAGAATAAAATAACCAGGTCTTGGTATCCAGTCTGCTTATATCTTCGAATTGGTCTGGTTTTAGGGCCAATTCAGTAAACTGGAAGGCCAATACTACTTGTGGTTAGCAGGGGGGAGGGCCGAGGGAGAGCGAGAGAGAGAGGCAGACTGTCTGCTGAGTGCGGAGCCAGCCCTGGGGCTCCAGCACCCCTTCTTCTTAGCTGTGCTTGGGTGTCTCCAGTCCAGAAACCTTCTCTCCAGGGAACAAGCCTCTAATCTTTCTCCAGGGTAGCTGAGGGATAGCTGCCTAGCCACATGGGATGGAGGAGTGCCTCCAACTTTTCTTAAACAGATGATAGACCTTTCCTCCAGTTTATAGACGAACAAATACTACTTGTGATTGGGAAAAGTACAGCAAAGGGCTAGCCTGAACTGGGAGGAGCAACAGAGGGGAGACTACAAATAAGTCAAGACATAATTCTAGTGCCAATATGTAAAGCTGTGCCAACATCTTGAGTCAGGAGAGAGGAGCCTGACTGAGAAACACAGGGACAAAGTTACAGAATGAATAGCAAGTTAGTTATGGAGGCAGAGACTGTAATAAGACTCAAGATGCAGAATGGATTAAGTATTTGCATTCTGCTGCAAGGAAGGTCATTTATCTACTTTGTGAGGATGTTGTGATAGTTATAGATTGTATATGTAGCCTGTTTTACATTTTAGGTTCTTAATAAATGGTGGTATTATATCATTTTTAGTAAAGATGTTACCCCATTCACATTTTTTCTTGAAATGGGCATATTTTAGATTACGACCAATAGGAACCATCTGGAAAGTATTTATGAAGGGAGATATATGCTTCCGCAAACAGATACCAATAAAGCATTTTAGCAGGAACTCACGGTCCTCTGTATCTGAAGTAACTCATTGTGCTTTCTTTCTTACCTGTTGTATCTCCACTGCCTATTCAAACACCAAGTATGGAGAATCTAGTTAGGTTGGATCCTGGTACCCAATTTAAAAGGGTAGTTCCTCAAGTGATAATGATGATGATGATGATAATAATAATAAATAGTAATAATATACAACTCATTGTTTCATACATAGATTCACACCTAAAAAAGGTAACATCAATAAAATGTTCCCCAAATGCTACAACAGTTTAAATGGTAATAATTCTTTTCATTACTAGAAGGTGTGAGTCACCTCAAGTCAGTGCTTTGTTGATATTAATGTTTTGTTTACATGTCACATCTTAGGTAATAGTTCTCAAGGGACTGAAGAGAATGTGCCCCAAATGCCTTTGAGAAATTTACTCTCATTCTCTGACATTACATTGACATGAGATAGGATAAGGACACCCTAAATTGTTTTGTAAGTGACCCAATACCCCCATCTCTAGAAGTTTCTGCCTCAGTGCAGAAAAGTTCTTGACTAAAGCCCTTAGATCACTCCAATTTTGAGGGCAATTTATCTTTAGAATCATAGCAATAAAGCATAGATTTTTTTAATGTTACTCTATTTCTCATGACAATCTAATGCCTTGCTTATATTTCAGTACATAACACTTTATTGAAATAATTATCACTCAAAACTCAATGTCTCCACATTAACAAACTATGTGCCTATCCCATGTGGGATAGAGGAGTTTAAAAAAAACTGTTAATGAATAATTAGAGAAATTTGCTAATTTTGTAAATGTCCAAAAATCAGTTATAATATTTATGTTATCATTTCAGCCGAACAAAAAGATGGCAAAGAAATCAGAATACATACTTTAAAAAAAGGAATAGTAACAGGTCATGGTGATGTTGAAGGCCAGTATATCATCTCCTTTCTTGATTTAGCTATTGCTATCACCTATATATAAGTTCTATTAATTTAAAAACCACATCAATTTTATTAATAAAAACAGTGTTCTATTGAATTTTGTAAGTACCTGATGTATTTACTATACATTTCTGGTTTTTACACAAACACCATTGGACATTTTACAATGCTGAAGTCTGTCAATTTTTCCCAAAACATTCCAGGCCGTAAAAAAAATAAAAGGAATAATAGTGGTTTAAAATGAAGAATTTCTTGGGGGCACCCCAAGAAATGCTTAATCTCTCAAGCATCTCCCTTCAGCTCAGGTCATGATCCCAGGGCCTGGGTCCTGGAACCTGCTCCCTGCTCAGTGGGGACTCTGCTTGTCCCCTCCCTTAACCCCTCTCCCACCTCTGCTCATGCTCTCTCTCCCCAAAATAAATGAAATGAAATGAAATCAAATCAAATCAAATCAAACAAAGAATTTCTTGGTGTATATAAACAACAGTTTTGTTGTGGTTTTGTTAATGTGGTGACGTTGAGTTTTGAGTGATAAACCATACTTCCATTTCAGGGATGAACTTAATTTGAGTCATGATGGCCTTTTGAAATATTGCTAAATTCTTTTTGTAAGTATTCTGCTAATGTTTCCTATATCTATGTTCACGAGGAATATTAAAATGTAGTGTCCTTTTTTCATAATGTCTAATTTTAGTCTCAGGATAATGATGGTATCATAAAATGAGTTAAGAAGCATTGCCCCCTTTTTAAATTTCTGGTTGTATTTGTGTACAATTGAGATCATTTATATCTTAAATGCCTGATGAAATTCAACAAAGAGACTTCTGAACCCGGAATTTTCTTTATGGGATATTATCAACTCTGAATTTTATTCCTTCAACACCTGTAGGGCTTTTCATGTAATCTATGTTTTCTTGAGTAAGTTTTGTTAACTTCTGTCTTTCAAGGAACAAATTTACTTCATCTTAGTTATCAAATTTATTGGTGTTATATTTTCATCATATTTCCTTATTGCCTATTTAATATCTGTAGCACTTGTAATGGAGTCTCTCATTCTGAATATTGGCAATTTATGTCATCTCTCCTTTATTTTCCTAAACAATGCATCTAGAAGTTTGCATTTCTATTGCTCTTTTTAAAAATAATGGTTTCATTGATTTTCTGTGTCTTCATTTTTATTTTATTGATTTCTGCTTTTATTCATATAGTTTCTTTACTTCTCTTTATTTTGGGTTTAATTTGCTCTTCTTCTAGTTTCTTAAGGTGGAGTTTAGATAATTGATTTCAGATCTTCCTTTTTTCCACTGTAAACATAAAACGTTCGGAGTTTTCTTCTAAGCATTACTTCCAATACAGTCTATAAATTTTGACATTGACTTTAATTTTTATTTTGTTCAAAAAATTTTCTCATTATCCTTGTGATTTCTTTTTGTTTCATGGGTTATTAGAATTTTAGAAATGTTTTTAATTCTACTCATCTTTTAGTTGTTGACTTCCAGTTTAATATTTTTGATTTTAGATGCCATAATTTATGCAATTTCAATCTTTGACTCAGTTCATTAAACATCTGCCTTTGGCTCAGGTCATGATCCCAGGGTCCTGGGATCAAGCCCCATTTCTGGTTCCTTGTTCCATGGGAAGTCCGCATCTTCCCCCCAATCCCCCACCTTATCCCCCAATGCTCTCACCCTCCCTCTCAAATAAATAAATAAATCTTAAAAAAGAAAAAAGAAAGAAACATGTTATATGCCCCAGAATGTAACCTATTTTGGTGACTGTCCCATTTGCCCTTGAAATGAATGTGTATTCTGTTGTTTAGTGTAGTTGGCTGATAGCATTGTTCAAATATTCTGTATTCTTATGACCATCTGTCTATGTACTCTCAATTGTGGAAGAGAACTATAGTTGTGGTTTTATATTTTTTCCTTGAGGTTTATCAATTTTTGTTTTGTGCATTTTGAAGTTCTCTGTTTAAATGTTTGTATCAAAAATTTTATATGTTTTTAATGAGCATAAAAATATTTATCTTTTCATTAAGGAATGTTCATCTTTACCCTTCATTATTATATTCCATGCTCAATATTATGTTCCATATTATATTCCATGCTCTGCAATCTACCGAATAGAAAAATATCTCTAGGGGGCATATATAAAAATATATAAAATAAATTAAAAATATATATATATAAAATATATAAAAATACACTTTGAGGTGCCTGGTGGCTCAGTCATTAAGTGTCTGCCTTCAGCTCAGGTCCTGGTCCCAGGGATCAGGAATCCAGCCCCAAATCAGGGTCCCTGCTCAGCAGGAAGCCTGCTTCTCCCTCTCCCACTCCGCCTGCTTGTGTTCCCTCTCTCACTGTCTCTCTCTCTGTCAAATAAATAAGTAAAATCTTTAAAAAATAAAAAAGAAAAATATCTCTTCATTTGAATAATGTTAGCATGATATATTTCTCTTCATCATTTCACTTTTCACCTGGTAGAAGTGTCATTTGGGGCACCCGGGTGGCTCAGTCAATTAAGTGGCTGCCTTCAGTTCAGGTCATGATCTTAGAGTCCTGGGATCAAGCCCTGCATCAGGCCCCTTCCTCAGCAGGGAGTCTGCTTCTCCTTCTGCCCCTCCTCCCCTCTCGTGTGTGTGTGTGTGTGTGTGTGTGTGTGTGTGTGTACGCACACTCGCACGCTCTCTCTCTCTAAGAAATAAATAACATCTTTAAAAAGAAAAAAGAAGTGTCATCTGTCTTTATATTTAAAGCAAGTTTTTCTTATACTCAGCATGTAATTGTCCTCTGTTTTTTATTCAATCAAATAATCCCGGCTTTTTAATGGAGTGTTAAGCCATTTACATTTATAGAAATTATCAATACATTGGTTTAAAATCATCTATTTTGGCATTTGTTTTCTATTTGTCTTATCTGATCTTTGTTTCTTTTTACCTCTTTTCCTTATTTGATTAATTTAATAATTTTCAAGATTCCATGTTATCTTTTCTATTGATCTATTAACACTAATGTATTTTTAAGTATTTGTTCTAGAGTTTACAACATACTAGTCACAATAGATGGAAGTATACTATACTTCCATTTAGGGTAATTTGTCCCATGAATTCTATTCAGTTCATCCTCTTAGACCATGAACCTTGGTCTACCCAACTCAGAATGTTTGTCAGACCTTATTAAGTTTCCCTTGCCTATACTCTGGCAGAAAGTACAGGTGATGGTAGATTTAACATCAATTTTTTTTTACTTAGGAATTTATAGTCCTCTGTTGGCAGTTTTCCAATGTTTAAAAATAGTTTCCCCCTATAATTTTCAACTATTTAGATATTTATGGCTGGAAGTTAATTTGACTCTATTACTCCCTCATGGAAGAAACAGAATTCCACATATTCATTATTCATGTTATTATTGTATTCCTTTGTAGTGATAGAACAGCTTATATAGAAAAAAAATTTGCTGTTATAAATTATCAAGCTTTTAATATCTTCATATATAATGCTTCTCCTTGGGGGCAGGGTATGAGTGTAAGGTAGGAGATGAAGTCTGTTAGATAATTAGGCCTGTGGTTTCCCAAAGGAAAGAATCATGTCTAGATTATCTTTCTATTCACACAATAATCATAATATTTTGCACATAATTGGCTCCCTAAACACTATTGGCCAATGAACAAAGGAAAAAAGGAATGAATGGATGAAAATGGAAGAAAGCTATATAATCAGAGGTAGAATACTTTTGTCTAATATAAATATATTTTTAAGATCTTGTTACATATTGCCCTTTTGCTCTTTGAAAAAATAGTACCCATTTATATTACCATCGGTCATAAAAGCATTCACTCATTTCCTTGAAGCCCTGCCAACAATTTAACTAAATCATTTTTATGTCTCTAAGAATTGATGCACAGCAAATATCCAGAACCATTAATTTAGCACACTGGACTTTCAAACTTCTATGCCAATTTTCTTCCTAGAATTAGACTCTCATAATGAAAAATTTTGCCTGAGAAGAATTCAAGTTATTTACATAATTGTCCTTTCCTAATCATTTCTGTGTTCACAGTTTTCTTTAAAAGAAATCAGTTACAAAAATTCTAGATTACATTTATTGACCTAATGTCAGCATTTTAGTCTCTTAACATTAACTATTTATTGGTCATGTTGTGTGATTTCATCCTGAACCAAAGCCATTAAAAGTATCTTCAAAATTAATATCAAAATATTTTGAGGAGATGGAAAGATGTGAGAAAATTAATGTATTTTAATATCATGTGAAAAAAGGCTTCCTGAAAATTAGAGTAGTAAAGATAAACTGAAAATCTTTCCTATAAAATATAGAAATGATAAATATAAGATAGCAAACATCATTTTGATACACACAACTATACTCACAAGAAAGAGGAAAATCTTCAGAGGATAAAAATATGAAGGAAACTGACCACGAAAAAAATAAGTGTGAGTTGATACTTAAACTTTTTTAGAGGTTTATCCACATACCCTTTATACTCTTGATAAACTAGAAGCTTGTAAATTAACTGAGCATAAATCCATACTGAAATACCATGTAGGGAATTGGTCCTACAGAAAGATAAGGAGTTAGAACTTGGCAGTAGACCTATCCACAGAGACCTGGCAGGCCAGAAAGTACTGGCATGATATATTCAGAGCCCTAAATGAGAAAAATATGCAGCCAAGAATACTATACCCAGCTAGGCTGTCTCTGAAAATGGATGGAGAGATAAAAAGCTTCCAGGACAGAAGACATGAACAGACACTTCTCCAAAGAAGACATACAAATGGCTAACAGACACATGAAAAAATGTTCATCATCTTTACCCATCAGAGAGATTCAAATCAAAACCACACTGAGATACCACCTTACGCCAGTTAGAATGGCCAAAATCAACAAGACAGTAAACAACAAATGCTGGAGAGGATGTGGAGAAAGGGGAACCCTCCTCCACTGTTGGTGGGAATGCAAGTTGGTGCAGCCACTTTGGAAAACAGTATGGAGATTCCTCAGGAAATTAAATAT
>CM052802.1:30095261-30192259 GCA_028533885.1 Nasua narica
GAAACTTTCAACAAAACCAAAAGACAACTGACAGAATGGGAGAAGATATTCACAAATGACATATCAGAGAAAGGGTTAGTATCCAAAATCTATAAAGAACTTCTCAAACTCAACACTCAAAGAACAAATAATCTGATCAAGAAATGGGCAGAAGATATGAACAGAAATTTCAGTAAAGAGGACATCCAAATGGCCAACAGACACATGAAAAAATGCTCAACATCACTCGGCATCAGAGAAATACAAATCAAAACCACAGTGAGATACCACCTCACACCAGTCAGAATGGCTAAAATTAGCAAGTCAGGGAACGACATATGTTGGTGAGGATGCAGAGAAAGGGGAACCCTCCTACACTGTTGGTGGGAATGCAAGCTGGTACAGTCACTCTGGAAAACAGTATGGAAGTGCCTCAAAACGTTGAAAATAGAGCTACCCTACGACCCAGTAATCGCACTACTGGATATTTACCCTCAAGATACAAATGTAGTGATCTGAAGGGTCACATGCACCTGAATGTTTATAGCAGCAATGTCCACAATAGCCAAACTATGGAAAGAACCTAAATGTCCATCAACGGATGAATGGAAAAAGAAGATGTGGTATATACATACAATGGAATACTATGCAGCCATCAAGAGAAATGAAATCTTGCCATTTGCAACGACGTGGATGGAACTAGAGGGTATTATGCTAAGCGAAATAAGTCAGTCAGAGAAAGACAATTATCACATGATTGCTCTGATATGAAGAATTTGAGAGGCAGGGCAGGGGGTTATGGGAGGGTGGGGAAGGGAAATGAAACAAGATGGGATGGGGAAGGAGACAAATCATAAGAGACTCCTAAACTCACAAAACAAACTAAGGGTGGCTGGGAGGTCGGGGGGGTAGGGACAGGGTGGCTGGGTTATGGACATTGGGGAGGGTATGTGCTGTGGTAAGTGCTGTGAAATGTGTACACCTGATGATTCACAGACATGTACCCTGGGGCAAATAATACATTATATGTTAATAAAAAATTAAAAAAGAAAAAACAAGGCATCTGCAAAGAGATTCCACCACCTTGCATGAGCACAGTGGAAGCAAAAGGCAGCTCTGGAAAATTACAAATGGGATTAGACATCGTTTGCCCTTCAGTATATTATTGTGTCTACTTCCCTGCCCAAAAGTCAGTCATCCTGCCTCTATGCCATATCATTTCTGTTCCCCAAACATGACTGAGATGCTTGCAAATAAAAAAAAAAAGGAGTTAGTACTGATATGTACATATGGGGAAGGGTGGACTAAAAATTACTTATCCCCATCACAGGTAAGTGACAAGAAAAACTCAACTGAGTTTTCTAGTTTTAGTAAACTAAGTTTTCTAGTTGAGAAAAATGAACAATCCCTTTAAAATTTATAATTGTGGACCTGATCACATAAGTTTAAGATGTGAAGTACCACTATCTCTGTAGCCTGGGAACTATATGCCAATAAATCAACATACATTTTAGTTCTAGACTAATTATAATCCTGAGATACCTCAAATCAGGTCACGAAGGATTACTATACATAAAGTCCTGGGAAGATAAGCTCACAATCTAAAATTATAAAACACACACGGACACAACTGTGAAAGAGATCAGCAGAGAGAAAGATATGATTGGACCCTACTCCCAAGAATAGGATTATCAGGTACATAGTATAAAATAGATATGTTTGAATAATGAAGTTATTAGAAACTAAACAAATGAGAATATTAAAAAACTATGTAAGTCACTATGAAAATTGCCAAGTAAATTTTATAAATAAAAAATGAGTTCATAGAAAAGAAATAGTCACTGGAATTTAACAATGACTAAATGGATTAATCATAGGATTGATGAATATAGAAAGAAATTTGGCAAATTGGTAGATTCTGTTGAGAGAACTATCCCAAAAGCAACACAGTTAAAAAAGAGATGCTGTGAAAGAGAAGTGAATAGACATAGAGGAGAGAACAAGAATGTTTAGCATATGAGAAGATACCATAGAGAATACAAGAGAGGTAAATTTTTAAATAATATATATAAGGAAGTTTTCCAAATTTAATGTAGATTAGGAATCCACCCTTTGTAAGTCAAACAAGTAATTAGTAGGATAACATTATATACTTTGATAAACTACTCAATGTCAGAAACAAATAGAAAATGTTAAGCACTGAGGCACCAAAAACAGACTTATAAACAGCATCATCAGAAGCAAAAAGATGGTGGAATAATATATTCAAAATGTTCAGAGAGAAATAACTGAGAAGCTATATTTACTCTACTATTCAAATGTGAGGTCAAAATGAAGGGGTATTAAGAGAAATAAAATCTGAGGGAATTTACTGTTAACAAAAGTTGCTGAATAAATTATTAAGAAAAGTATTTCAGAAAGAACAGTAATTGCAGAAGGCAATGAGATGTGAGAAGGAAAAAAATCACTTCTTTACATTTTGGTAAATCTTAAGAAAAGGAGATTGAGTATATAATACAATAATATGATGACCAGTTTGTAGCTATAAAAACAACGTGATATATGAACATCCTGGGCAATATTAGCATGTAAGATAGATGGTGAATCATTACAGTTAAATTATTCTTCTGGAAGAGAAAACAGTTAATTTTTTAAAATATTTTTAATATTTATTTTTCAATATACAAAACATGAACTCAATTTGCTGTATAGTTCTTGAGCTTTGACAAGTGCATACAGTCATGGAGTCACACAGAACGGTTCCATTTCTCAAAACTTCCACTGTGCCCTTCCCTTGTAGGTGGTCCCTCTCCCTACTTCTGGCCACTGACAACCACTGATCTATTCACCATCACTGTAGTTTTGCATTTCCAGATTGCCATATAAATGGGATCACACAGATCCCACTCTGTTGAATCTGGCTTATTTCACTTAACATATGCAATTGAAATTCATCACTTTGTTGCATACTTCACTATTCTTGTCTGTTTTATTCCTGGGTAGTAGTCTTTGTCCATTAATTCCAATATCTCATTGTCTCAGGGTTAGAATCTGATGATTATCTTTTTTTAAAGATCTTGTTTATTTGTCAGAGAGAGAGTGTACAGGTAGGGAGAGCAGCTGGCAGAGGGAGAAACAGGCTCCCTGCTGAGCTAGGAGCCTGATGTGGGACTCCATCCCTAGATCCTGGGATCAGGACCTAAGCCAAAGGCAGACACTTAACCGACTGAGCCACCCAGGTGTCCCTGATGATTATCTTTTACTTATCTTTTCCTTTATGTATCCTTTACATATTATCCTTTACTTATCTTTTCCTGGTACCCTTTATAAATTTTATTGGGTCATGGGTATTTTGAATATTATGCCCTGAGACTCTGCGTCTTCTTAAAATCCTGTATTCAACGTTGACTGGACTTGGTCAATGTCAAACTGAAAGCTCTATTGCAATCCGTGGGCTGTGGTTCTACTGTCAGGTCAGTTTTCAAACCTAAGCGATGCTATGTGGTCTGCCTTATGCTCACACCACTCATGGGCCAGCCTGGAAATTGGGAACTGTTTTGTATCATAGTTCAGTTCTCCAAGCCCTTGCCGTGCTTCTTTTTATCTATTTTGTACATAGATCAGGTGTGAGTTTTGCTTGTATCAAATTAAACACATAATTAGGGAGTCCCATTTCCCAGCTCTGTCATTTCAGGGATTCCCCTATATTCTCAGGCACCTGAGTCCCCCTTTTCTCAGTTTTTCTGGCCAGAAAAGAAATGGTCCTACTAAGCTTTTATTAAGATCATCATGTTTGTTTTTCTTTTTATCCTTTGACCTATAAATGAGATTAAACATATTTTTTATTATTGATCTGTTTTTGCATTTGTTCAATGAACTCCACTTGGTTATATTTTACACCATTAATGTTCTTTTAAGTTCTATATATTAATATTTTGTGTAGAATTTTGGCATTAACATTTTCTCTCTCCTCTCTAACCCCCCCTCCACATACATTGCTATGGACTGAATTGTATGCCCCATCCCACCCCTCTCAAGCCCTCAATATGATAGTATTTGGAGATGGGACTTTTGGGAAGTAACTGGGTTTAGATGAGGTCATGAGGGTAGGGCCCTCATGATGAGATCAGTGGCCTTAAAGGAAGGGACACCAAAGAGCTTACTCTTTCCATCATTGCTCTCCAGTGATGGACAGCAAGAAGATGACTATCTGCAAGTCAGGAAGAGGGCTCCTACCAGAGCCTGACTGTACTGGGACCCTGATCTCTTATTTCCAGGCTCCAGTTGGTTAAATCATCTGGTCTATGGTATCTGGTAATGGCAGACTGAGCTGACTAATACACACATCCTGTTGGTTCTAGTTCTCTGGAGAACCTTGAATAATGCAGAGGACTTCCTTCTTTCTCTGTGCCAGAGACAATTTAAATAACATTGAAATTCTTTGCACACTGAAAGTTTGAAACATTATCCATGGAACCATTTTTTGTTTGGAGTTTATCTGATTAGTTTCTGAGTTTCTACTGTGGTTGTTTATCTGTTAGGTCTTCTCTCTTTTCTGGGGTCAATTATTATCATTTTTAACCTTTCAAGAAAATCATCTATTTGAAGTTTTCATATTTGTTTGCATAGTTCTGTAAACTATTGTCATATAATATTTTATGCTGCTTTTTCAATTGTGGTTATTCCTGTCATTACTTTTTCATTCAAACTAAGAGTATCAGAGTGAGCTATCAAAACAATTTTAAATTGTATCTTTGTTCCTATTAGTTCTTAATATCTTTGGTTTTCCCCTAGGTGACATTTTTCAATCATTAGTGAATGATGTTATAGCCTACTCTTCCATATTCCCATACTTTTGCTGTTGTTAAATAATTTTTGTCTTTCAAGTTAAATTTTGTACCTCTGTTTCTAGTCTGCTATATTTCTTTAAAAAATTTCTGATTTTTTAAAATTTATTTTTTAATGTGCTTGTTTATTTCCTGGCATATTTCTACCAATTTATTTTGTAAAGGTGAATGGTTTATATTTTTTAGTGGACTATATATATATATATTAATTTAATGAAACATGGTAATAGGAACTATAAAGGCTGACCTCAATTCTCTAACCATTTAACATATTCAGAATAGTTAACATTATTTTTTAATCAGCTAATATTATAGAAGTATTCAACATGTTTCTAAAATGAGAAGTATTTAAAACCAAGCGACAATTATAATATCAGAATAAAGATCTCGGTGTAGTAGAGACTACTAACTTTTTATCTTCTGCCCTCCCTTTTAAGACAAACCTTAATCCAGTTAGACGCTACATTTCCCATCCTGCCTTGCAGATAGTTAGGACCATGTGACTACATTCCAGTCAAAGGAACTGAGTGGAAGTACAACTTCAACATCATTTCTCTCTGAGGGAATTACTTATCCTCTACTTTCTTTCTTTTCTGCTTTAGGTGGGCTAGAACCAAGCGATGCTGCTAAAGACAATATAAACACATTGTATCTTTGTTCAAATTTTTAAAAAGTGACCACTCTGGGAAAATAAATATATCCTTGCTTTGCCATTGAACTGAATAAAAACACTCACCTTGCAGAGATTTACAAAAAGGTGCCCTTTTGGATGGGCTAATGAAAACCAACCGCTGTTTCTCTCAGTTATCCCTAAGCCAGTATGATACCAAAACATGGTCTGACTTTTGCCACTGAGCCACTTTCTACCATGGTAACAAGACCAGACTCTAAGGAATGGTCAAACAACAAGAAAGAAGGAACCTGAGTCCTGGAAGACTTTATGGAGCAGAATCTACCCCATGTCTACAACACCAGAAAGAAATTGATTTATATCTTTATATACATCTTTATGTCTTAGTAATAGTTAAGTCTATACCCTAGTTAGACTTTGGTCCCTATTCTATAGGAGACACTGATTTACTACTTGATATTGACTAAGTAAATTCATCTTTCAATTCAACTCCCAGATTCACTGAGTGCAGATACTATCTTCAACCGAAGACGAAATTAGTCTTTTTTTTTTTAAAGATTATTTATTTATTTATTTGAGATAGAGACAGTGAGAGATAGCATGAGAGGGGAGAAGGTCAGAGGGAGAAGCCGACTCCCCCTGGAGCTGGGAGACCGATGTGGGACTCGATCCCAGGACTCCGGGATCATGACCTGAGCCGAAGGCAGTTGCTTAACCAACTGAGCCACCCAGACACGCCTGAAATTAGTCTTTTAATTAGAACATCACTGAAAATGGATCTCGTTGATGCACACCTAAGCACAATGAACTTTTGTTGTATATTTGAATCATTTTATTTTTATTTTTCCATTTTACTATAGTCTATGTAAGGGACATCATGTAGCTTACAAGTATAATTACTTTTTTCATTTTCTCAGTAAGTGTCTGCATAGAATAACCTGCCTCTAAAAAGGAGAGGTTTCTTTCTCTCTAGTGATTCATGGAGGAGGATTTCCAGTCAGTCAACCCTAACCAAAATTCCTAGGGACTACAAAAATCCCATTTTTAGAAAATGGTGACTATACAGATGAGCAATGTGTCAATTAACACTATTGTAAGTTTCCAAACAATGAAAATAGTGGTCTCCCTTCACGCCAACTAAATTTGGGCAGACCCAAAGCTTGTCAGACCAAGTGAGCCTTTTAGTGCAGGATGTAACATTTATATATGCAGTACCACATTTTGACAAATGTTTGTTAAACACATAATATGTACCAGGCACGATGCTACACATAAAATATAAAAATTATCCTTACCTTTGAGACACTTACCCATCAGCTGCCTGTGGAAACGATAAATAAATAAAGAGATAATCTCAATACAAAGTACTGATTTTGACAAAAGCACCATGCCAGTCAGTTATCAATTTATTGCCTCTGAGCTCCCAATCCATCCTTCATTGCTGGCTTGTGACACAGGAACCTTTGTCTCTTGCTATCTGTTAAGCTTTGTCAGTAGAGGGTGCTGGAGGGACACTGCAGGAGGTAAGGAGGTCCCTTCCGTGGATTCCTGGAAGCCTGCATTCTAGTGTTCTTGCTCTCCAGTGTTCGGCTGGCATGCAGGACATTTAAGTGGAGCTCACATCTGGTGGGTTTCAGCAGCATTCCCATAAAAGCCTTTGCAGTACGTTCCCAAAGTGCCTCCCTAGGCTTTCCAGCAGTAAGTAGAGCAGAACCTCCCGGGCAATTAGCAGGTGACTTCTGCAGTCATCGGAGCAGGCTCCCCATCAACCAGCGGCAGCTCCCCATCTCCAAGCAGCAGCCCCTGGGTGAGTTCTGCAGTCACTCCGGCTAGCCTGAGATCAGTAAGTTCAGTGGCACACGCTCACCCTTGGATTTAGGTGGGTTGTGTGGGTGCTTGGAGAGTTCTACCATACCTCTTACAGGTGACTTTTCTGATAAGTCCAGCTGATATCTGTCTTGCATTGTTTAACAGCAGCATCTGGAGGCAGCCTCCCAGCAAGTGTCATCAGCACCCCAGTAGGCAATGCTGGGATCGATAAACTAGCCTTAGCCCATTGGCACTGCTGCAGGAAGCTTCCAGCATGGGAGTCCCAGCCCCTATCGTTCATGCTCGCCAGCCTCAGCTTGCTGATTGTGGACCAGCTCTGGCCTGGGAAGACCAGCAAACTTCTCTACCATCCAATGGGCAACAACTATCCCAAGTAGGGCTGGGTCCCAGGCTTGGGGAAAGCCTCCTTCCTCGGGTACCCCCTCAGCCTAGGGGTTGTCAGGATAGAAAATTTTTCTCTGCCCTACGGTCCTTGTAGCTGGACTTAGAATCAAATTGACACAAGACAGATTAACAGGAGAAAATCACATTTAATGTGTATACATATGGGGAATCCACACAGACATGAAATTCCAAAGACAATGAGGCAACAGGAAGCTTCTATGAGCTAAAAGGGGGGCAGATGATTTGAGAACACAAAGAGGAGAAAGCTCATTAGCAGGAAGGTGTGTAAGGAGGTATTTGGAAAAACAAGGTGCCCTATTATGCAGATAAGTTTCTTAGGAAAAGGGGAGTGTCTGTTAATAGCTCCTGGTACAAACTCTCCTTTCCTGTGTAAATTTAGACAGTGATGGGGGAGGCAAGAGAACTTTTCCCGCATTTGCAGGGTTTTGATTACTTTTAACTCCAAATAATCTTTATTCCAAAGGAGCCTGCCCTAGTTTCCTACAGGGTATTCTTTAGAGTGCTCTTTATTCCCTTTTAATAGTTTTCTTTGAAAATCAATAATAATTCTTTATAGTAAGCTCTCTCTTTTCAAATTATTGGGTTTTCTGTCTCCTTACTGGACACTGACTTATAAGCACTATTATTATTATTATTATTATCTTAACCATAAGTAAATTGGTTGACCCTAAATTAATAATGATACATAGAACAGTATTTATATGAAGCATAATGATATGTCAAAATATATTTACATGTTTTTCCTCTTTGCATAATAATAATATTTAATTATCTTAAGTAGTCACCAATTTTTCTAATCTCTTTTTCCCCCTTAGGGAATCACTCTTAGCTTATTTTTATCTGGAAAAGGTACCTGAAAGATCCATTCTCATATCACCTAAAAACGAATGCTAAGGAAGTAGTACAAAGTGTAACATGCCAGAGGAATTTATTTTCCCAGTCATGAACCCAAGTGCATTATAAATTTAACCCAAAAGTTCAGGAATCCACTGGCCTTGGGGATTGAGTTTGTGAAGAACGGGGCATTAATCAGCCAGTACTCAACTTCCCTGCCTCATGGACCCGGAAGTTTCAGAGTAGGACTTCTGTATGGAGACTTGTTGGCCTGCAGGGCTAGTAGCCAGGGGGCTGAGGCTCTTCATCCTCTTTAAAAATATTAATCGTGGAATAGTATTTGATATCTTTTGGAAGCAAGTTCTCGTGGATTTTAGGGGGACATTTTCCCTATTACTTCTTAATTTTATTTGCGAGAGAGAGCAAGAAAGGGAGAGAGAGCACCAGTCGGGGCAGAGGCACGGGGAGAAGGAGAAGCAGGCTCGGGACTCGATCCCAGGACCCTGAGACCATGACCTGATCCAAAGGCAGATGCTTACTGACTGAGCCACCCAGGCGCCCCATTCCCCATTACTTTTGTAAGGAGTTGTTATTACAGAAGTTTGCGGCCACATATTCTAGAATTGAGCTCAAGTAACAGAGTAACAATCTTCTGGGATCCTAGTATGTGAAACATACAATAGGACAAAGATGGACCCAATTCCTGCCCTTAAGTTTATAATCTAGTAGAGACTCATCTATATGACAGATAGAATGCCGGACAAGATTGAATGAGTGATAAATGAGAAGCATGGCAGACATGGGAAAGTGCCTTCTACCCTTCCAGCCACAGGAAGCTTAGCTGCCTAAGGCCATGGCTCCTACGCCCTGACAGTCACACAGCTTTTTTTGTTGAAGTCCCATGTCCCACAGGCTTCTTGTAGGCAACCATTGATGGTGGTGGGGAAAGCCTCCTTCCTCGGGTACCCCCTCAGCCTAGGGGTTGTCAGGATAGAAAATTTTTCTCTGCCCTACGGTCCTTGTAGCTGGACTTAGAATCAAATTGACACAAGACAGATTAACAGGAGAAAATCACATTTAATGCGTATACATATGGGGAATCCACACAGACATGAAATTCCAAAGACAATGAGGCAACAGGAAGCTTCTATGAGCTAAAAGGGGGGCAGATGGCTTCACACTCCAAGGCCTTGGCAGGATTGACTGGCTTGAAGTTTTTCAACAATGGCAATGATATGAAGCAGCTCCTTTCTGGGAGAAGCTGGACCCCTCCAATGGAAGATTTTGGCTTGAGGATTCATCAACAGCCTCGCTCAACTTTCCATAGAACTACACTGAATCCAGCCTCCTTCTTTCCTTCTCTCTCCTTCACTCAGGGTAAGACTTGATTCTAGTCTGATGGCTCCCAGCCTTGTCCAGCTCCCTCCCCATTTTGTTTTTTCAGACATTTTCCTTAATAAAGTTGGTGCACATTTAATCCCATCTTGGCTCATCTTCTTGGGGGACCCAAACTTATACATAGAGGTACATACTACATGTATGAAAATATAGAAGGTTGAAATATTAATTCTGAAAATCCACTTCAGGGAAAGTGTCTTTCAATCTGGACCTTGAAGGAAAAGTTGGTTATTGGTAGGAGACAATGGAGGACAAAGACAGGCTGTGCTATGGGATAACAAATGACACGGTTAGAGCAAGTAGCCCAGCATGGCTAAAATGCAAAATGCCTACCAGAAAATAAAGGGAAATTGGGGAGCCTGGGTGGTTCAGTGGGTTAAGCCTCTGCCTTCAGCTCAGGTCATGATCTCAGGGTCTTGGGATCGATCTCAGGGTCTTGGGATCGAGCCCCGCGTCAGGCTCCTGCTCAGCAGGGAGCCTGCTCCCCCCTCTCCCTCTGCCTGTCTCTCTGCCTTCTTGTAATCTCTTTCTCTCTGTCAAATAAATAAATAAAATCTTTTAAAAAAATTAAAAATTAAATTAAATTTATAAAAAGAAAATATTGGGAAACAAATGTACAAATGCAAAAGGGGTCAGGAGAACGTTCTCAAATGCTATACTAAGAAACTTAGTTATTTCTTAATCATTTTAGCATTTTGAATAAGAAATTAAAAAAAAGTTTATCTCGGACAGGAGGCTTTTGACTATTTAAAGTGCCTTTAAACAGATTTTATTGGCTCACATTCCAAGAGGTGAAGTAAGGAAGGCATTTGTGTAGGTGGATCAATTTCATGATATTCATCAAGGACCTGGGTTTTCCATCTCTGCTTTTTGCTTTGTACAAGGTTGGTTCTTTACAAGTATGATCTTTTCAAGGTAGAAAGATGGTTCCCAGTAGCATTAAGGGCTGAATATTTACCTGTTTAAAAATGAGACATTAGTGTTTTCTATAATTCTCACTTATGAGAAGAGAAGAACATTTTTGACATCTGTTGCAAACTTTCTTAGCCTCTCTACGGTTTAAAATTGGGTCACATACCCGTCCCTTAACCAATGAATGGTGAAGGTGTGGGAAATTAGACCAGTTAGACCAGTCAAGGTATTATGGGCAAATGGACTATTTGATGAATGAATAAATAATCATTATTGGGGATCTACTAGGAGAAACTTGGGAGGACTCACCAAGACACCTAACAAAATTCACTGTAATGATAAAGGAATTTTAGGAAGAGAATTTTGGGGAAGTATGGAAAAAGAATTGGAGCATAAGAAACTAAAATAGAGGGGCTGGTTGGGAAGCTTTTGAGAACCAGATTTACTGCAAAATGATGAATATAGCAAAAAGAAAAAAAATAGGGGATTAATGAGGGAGATGGTATAAGGAGTCTTTGTTATGAAATAAAGTGTGTATGCCCATAGGACCCATGGTAAGGATAGATATGCCTCCACCTCTATTACTACTTGGGATAGAGAAGCAGGAATTAAAGACCAAACCACTCTACCCTAGTTATCTGTATTTATCAGGTCTGCATAAATAGGCCTGCATATTCTTTTCCAGCAATAAAAATCTTTGACTTGATTGAAAAAATTATTTTTCCTTCTGGAATCACTTCTGGGAAATGTCCCTAAATTAACTCCACCAATTTTGTAATCGATCAGTACAATTAGAAGGTCTCCCTAGGGAACCTCAACTAATCTGAAAACATGTAAAAACCAGTAATTGTGCAAATGTACACAATTGTATAGATACAGAGAGCCAGCTTTGTTTCAGTCCTTAAAAAATTCACCGCTGGTGGTCGGCGAGGCATGATTTAGCTGAGGACAATTCAGAAAGCATGGTTATAAAAGTTTGCACTGGAGAAGCCCAGGAGAGGGGGGCTAGGAAAGGTTCTGGACTCCAGAAGCAGTCTGGAGACACGGAGTCTTAAGTGGAGAAGGTGGTCAGAGGATAGAGGAAGGGGGAGTAGCGAGAGAGAGAGAGAATTTTCCTGCCTAAGGGATTGGATCAATGTGCCTAGGCAACACCTGGTAAGGATTCGAGAAACACCTGAGTCTCAGCTCACCCACGTGTTCTGTATGGATTCTCACACACCCAGCTTTCAGCTGTGAGCGCCTCTTGGCTTCACACTCCAAGGACTTGGCAGGATTGACTGGCTTGAAGTTTTTCAAAATGAAATAATTCTGTTATCTGCAAACTATGGAGAGTCAATGTCCCTGGTTTCAGCAGTAGCAGAGAGAACATGCTCTGGGTTTGGCTCACTGCCAAAGAGTTATCTTAGAGGGCTGGAAAGAGAAGAAAAGGGGACACACACACACACACAAAATAACAACACGGAAATGAAAAGCGTATTTAAAAACTAATTTGCTTGTGTTGGATATGTATGCAACAACGTTAAGTGTATTCCTATTTTCAAACGCTTGGCCTGCCCACAACAGGAAGCTGAGAAGGTCAAGAGTTCATATCAAATTCAAGGACGTCAGCCTTCCTGTGCCATTTACAGATTAACCCACAACTCATCCTCTAGCCAGCATTTATGGAGTACTTGTCATTTACCAAGTCCTGATAAAGGATTTGGGTTTACAGTCCTGAATAAGCAACATTCCCTGGTATCTGAAGCTTGCCATCTGAAAGGTTTAAATTTCAAAATGTAACTTATTATGATATAAATTAACATTTAAATCTCAAAAATTGCACACCTTGTAAAATGTTTTTCTTAAGGTCATTGTCTTTAGGCAGATTTCATTGTGTGGCTATCAACTGATTTATGACGTATTGCTTACTCAGACTTTCAAATACAGGCAATTTCATACCGAACCTTTGAGTGAGAGTGATTTTCTAGGATTAAAATCCTTTCACTGCCTACACGACATGCTTGACCCCAGAGACAACTTAACTGTGCAGAAAGACTAAACAGTACTGATAGCTTCCAAACATCGCTATCAATCAATCAATAATATAATATTTGCTGATTGCAACGCAATCTTTTTTTTTTTTTTTTTTCCGGTTGGGGGTGAGGGTTGGGAGAAGGTCATCTCCACGTTGAAGAAATCACCTCCACTCAATCTCACCCTTCGCACACTTCTGCATTCTCCTTTTCTCAAATCAGGTAGAGAAGTCACCGGTTGAAAGGCCCTCGCCGCCCCACGGCCAGCCGAGCATGCTCAGTAGCCAACCGGCTTCCTGAGCTCCCCGCGAGCTCGGGCTTGCCCTGGGCTCGGGGAAGCGCCCGGGCTGCGCCGCAGCTGGTCCTCATTCCTGGAAAGCTGCTCTCTGCCCAGTAACGTGCGGCTTTAGGATCATCAGCTGTGGCTGCTCCGCCCCGCGCTCCCCGGGCGGCACTCCGCCTGCTCAGCCCGGGGCTCGCGCTCAGCACCCCCGGTGTGCACGCTGCAGCCGGGTGCTTCGAGCAGCTGCGGGATGATGGAGCAGAAATGACAGGCTTGTGGTTAACCGGGAAAGGCGAGCGAGAGCCGCTTGTTTTCTGAGCCAGAGAGGAGGTGTGTCCCGGAAGAGAGGACGCTGGGAAGATTCCAGCAGACGCTCCGACCTTCGCTTCCTTCTTCACTTCTTGTCTCTCTGGCGTTGCTGGCTCTTTGACTCGGGAAAGATGGTTAGAGTAGTCACGAAGCTGGTGTACTGCTTTCACTTCAGGTAAGGGGGCTCCTTTGCATGCTTTTCTCTTTTCAGTGCTTTTGCTACCTGTGAAATCCACAGCTGGGAAGGGTTTTGTAACTGTTAGCTTTGTTCTCACATTGCAAGTTTGCTTTTAACGAAGACTGAAAAACAGGACTTTTTGCGTGATTTTAAAAATCCTTACAGCATGAAGTTGAAATAAGCATTAGTGTTCTTTATTACCGCTGTTATTTTTAACCCTGTCCCCCACTTGTTTGGTAAAATTTAGGTGTCAGTTTACAAGATGAGGTTAAAAGTACCAAAAAAAAAAAAAAATCCTGGCATATTCCAGGTAAAGGGACTTTATGGCATATAGGCAAGTGGATATTGTAATTGGTAGCCTTTTCTAAATGAAAATGTAAATGGAATTTCTAAATTTCATTTACAGCCAAGAGAGTAATATTAAAATTCAACATCAACCTTGCTCACTTTGCTCAGCAACTTCAGCTGACTAGGAAGGACACATTCATACTACAAGTATCTGGTTATTTGTGAAAACAAAACAAATGTTCAGGGTTTAACTTCTGAGAGATCAGTAGGAGTCCACACGTTTAAAGAAAAATTTTTAAAAATTAGCAAAAAAAAAAAAAAATTAGCACCCCCTCATATCCTTTGGGTGTTGAGCAGGATAGCTTCACCACGGAGGCATCAGCTAAGGAGTAAAAAACATGTAAATTAAGTTCGTGGTTGCAAATTAATATTTCTGATGAGAGCTGGAGTCAACATTTTCAGATGGATCTTCCTGTAAAAGAAAAAAGAGGTTTTCAGAACATAAACAGAGCGTTCAAATCAGTGTAAGGTCTGCGCTACCAAAGAAACTCCAAAATGTCATGGAATAGTGGCTACAGTTTCCATTACTGTTAATTCAGCTGGAGGTTTTGAGAGAAAGGATCGCTTTCCAAGTAAACCCCAACGTACTAGGCAGGAATAGATCTATAAGTATTCCCTAACATAGAGCAATGGAAATCAAATGGGGCAGAAAAATGTTCTCTTTCTAATCAGCTGTTAGATTTATTTCCTCAATTTAAAGATAAATTTATTCGTAACTCATTTAAAAACAGGGTGGTGTTTCCTTAAGACAGAAAAGGACCCAAACATAGAGGAAGCAAAAAGATAAGGAAATACTTCCTGAAAAATACTTGACTGGAAAAAAGAATTTCTGGACAGATTATTGCTTTTAAGGCCTTCTTTATTTGGGTGGGGGTTGATGTTTAGTAATTTTTAAGTTTCTATGTTCAAGCATGATTAACAGTGTTATATTAGTTTCAGGTGTACAGTATAGTGATTCAACGAATATACAAAGGACTCAGTGCTCATCACGATGAGTGTCTTAATTTCCTTCACCTGTTTCATCCATTCCGCTCCTCCACCTTCTTTTTTTAACATAACAAATGTGTGTGATGCATTCCCTTGTGGGCCCATTTAACTCTAAATAAGTGAACAACCTCTAGTAAGAAAGGGTGAGGGATCGACGTTGCCTAGACCTAAAGATTCCTATTTCTAGCTTATTTTGGAGGGATTGGAACCAACTGAGTTCAACAGGCTTTGTTCTACAGAAGGGACAGAGTCCTATAAAGTCACGTTACTAGCCTGGGAACTGGGAGAAATCTGTCCCTTCCTCCCTTTTCTGGTGTAAACGTCCTGGCTCTCTACATTCCTGACACCCCAAGTTCTGGACTCACAGCTGACCCGTGGCCAGACAAAAGCTGCCCAGGGACTCTGAGATTAATAGACTGGCCTCTGTCGTTTATAGGTTCACACTAGCTGAGCACCAACCCAGGTGTCCCTCCGTGGAATTAACGTAAGAAGCACCCTTTTCAGAAGCTCCAAGAGACCCGGGATTTTATTGAGAAAAGCTGTCATCTGAGGCCTCTCTCTGCTTGTTCTTGGTCTCTTTCTGTGGGATGGTTTCTGAGAGGTGCTTTTTGTCGCTTACCTAGTTAGCAGTGGTCACTAGTGATCCAGTGATCACCTGGAAGGGTGTGCTAATGATCCGTTGGAAGAAGAAAACCGGACACAAAGTCGTTCAACATTTGGATATTAAGTAGGCCATTTGGTTTCTTCTCCTCCTCTCTCCCCTGCGGATTCCAGTGCAAGTTGTTATGTTTCTCTTTAGAAGACTTGAGAATGGTCATGGGGTCATCCTAGCCTTTATTATCTGTTACTCACCTGTCCCAGTCTCACTACCTACCCTTCATGGCTCTTCCTTATCAGGTAGAAAACAGGTGGGATGTCACAAACTCCCTGAGTCTGTAAAGGAAACATTTGAAATGTAGTGAATTTCATTTTTCCTCTTAACAAACAGTACTGGTACTTCAGTCCTATGGGGTATGTTTTCCAGTCTTTTCCTTCATTAAACAAGAACTTCCACCTGCTTCTCTATTTCTGCCACTGTTTTGGAGATAGGCTCAAGTAGTGTTTAGGATTTGAACCCAGTTCAGCTGCAATATGTTGAGTCTCAAAACCTAGATCAGGATAAATCCCACATATTTTCAACAGAGGAGCCATGTGATCAGAAGTGTTTTCATTTTAATAATTCTATGGAACTTTCTCAGCTATCCCTCCCTGCGGATTTTCTGTGGCAGTCTAAAAAGAGCTAATCAGTTATCTTTGTATGCCATGAAAGGAGTCAGTCTCTGATTGCTTTTGATTTAATAAATGAGTTTTCCATTATTTAGGACAACTCTTAGCTTGAGTTTTAGCGATTTAAGGAAAAGATAACTGTACCCGTACAGAACTAGAAATTCTCAAGTATTAACTGGAGTCTAGACAAGAAGACATCAAACTAGTTTTAGGGTTGATATATTTATGTCCTAAATCCCAGGGATTCTGGGTCTTTTTCAAGGGTGTGGTTAGCTTTTAGGCCAGCCAGCAACTTTCAAATTGTCACTACTAGTAACTTAATTTGGGAATACAAAGACATGCTAAGGCTTGAGGATAAGCCTGGTTTTGTTTCTCTGTGACTTTGTTTTCTGCTGAATGGCTCAGCAATGGAAGGATAAGAGTACAAATCCAGTTTTTATCTGAATATCTGCATTTTGGGGAACATATGGGTTTCTACATTCTATATCCCTCCTTTATCCTTAAGTTTCTTGCATTATTGTGTTTGAATGTCTTGGTTATATCACATGTAAAAAAAAATTGTAAGCCATTGCAGAGTTAACCCGGTGAATCTCTTAGTTCAGTTTCAGGTAGCCCCCAGTAAAGGCATAAGAAAGAACAATGATAACTCAATCCCCATTTTCTGTTTCTACTTCAGTGTATCACACAATCTGGCAATGGCGATGTCATGGTGTGCTGAGAAAGAAGATGCGCCATCTTAATCATTTCCTCAAATGCAACATAAAATTAACTTGAGGGCGCTGTGCAGATAGAATCTTGCCAGCCAATAACCCCTACCCCTCACCAAAAGTTCATTGTGCATCTATATGATGAGCTCTGTGGAGATATTCAGGACAGATGTTTGAACAAGATGAAGAAGGTTCCAGTTCTCAAGGGGCTTATGGCGGGAGAGGATGGTGGTTCAAACGGGGAGGGAGATCATAAACAAAATAATATCAGGTCCTTGTAAGTGCTGTCAAGAGCAGACCAAGAAATAGTATGGAATGTGTCTTCTGGGAGGGCATTCAGGGAAGCTCTCTCTGAAGTGATAATCTTTGATTTGAGATCAGTATGGAGGTGAAGTCCTAGGACCTGTTCCCGGGTTGCTTGGTTTGTTCTAGAGACATATGTAGAGCAGTATGGCTTGGAGGAGAAAGGCATTGGGGAGGAAGAGCGTTAGGGAAAGGTGTGGTGGTGGAGGGGGGTGGAGGTGGTTAGGAATTAGGAACAGGTGTGGGGGGAGGGGTACATTAGGAGATAAAAGCGGAGGGAGGGATCGGCCAGGGCCAGGTGGATGGGTCTTGTAGAGAATGAATTCTTTAAGTGCAGTGAACCTACTGGAGGACTCTACTTTTTAAAGAAGTACAATGGCTGCTAAATGGAGAAGGCACCATAGAGCCAGAGAGAAAGCTGGAATTTGTGTCGCAGACAGGAGGTGTCAGTAACTTGTACTAAGGAAGTGTGGAAGTGGAAGCTGGCATGAATCGACTTTCTTTCCTCTGCAAATTACATTTTATTCCTGATTACAGAAGTAATATATTTTTGCCATAGAAAACCTAAAAAAAATACACAGAAATGTCCCCAATGATAGGAAATCACAATCCTACCACTCAAGCTTAATCCTTATAATATTTTTGGTAGGTGTCCTATAGAAAACTTAGAAAATACAGGGCCCTGCTCCCAAAAGAAATGAAATATTCCACAATCTTACCACTCAGTTTTACATGTAATATTTTTGGTATCTATCGTGTGAATCCTTTTGGAAGCCAAGATATTATTTTTAGGAAACTAGTTTATTCTGGATACTCTGATAAAACATCTGTAGGCTTAAATAAACTAGAAAATGTCTGCCCTAAGTCTGAATGAAATAATCAGCTTACATGCCGTAGAGTCAGACCCTTCTTTTTTCATTAAATATTTCCTATACCCCAGATGCTGGGGCTTTATGATCTGTGGTGAATGCTGTCTTAATAAACCATCCCCTCCCAGGGTTGCTGGGTGGCTCAGTTGGTTAAGTTTCCCACTCCTGGTTTTAGGTTCAAATGTTGATCTCAGAGTAATGAGATCGAGCCCAATGTTGGGCTCCGAGCTCAGTGGAGCGTCTGTAGGAGAATCTCTCTTTCTCTCCCTCTCTTTCCCTCCCCCTGTCCCCTCTCTTTTTGCCCCTCCCCCTTGTTCACTAGCTCTCTCAATCCTAAAAAATAAACCTTCCCCTCCCGTGTCCTAAATCAATTCCTTGACATCCCTTGGGATTCCGAAGGCCAAATTTGACCCTTTGACCTTAGATGTAAGTTGTGCTGTTTACTGTCCCTGCTTTCCTGCTTTTGAGAAGACTTTGGTACTAGAACTCTCTGGCTGTTTCTGGAATCTTTTTGCTAATGGTTACTCAGTGAGTCTGGGAGGTAGGCCTGGCCAGCTGTGGTCTGGGCCAAGAGTAATCTTGCAGCTGAGAGGACCAAACATTTATTTGTCTAGGTTTTTGCTCATAAGCCTTTATTTTCTAGAGGTACTTAATGGTAGGTGGCAACCTGGCAGTAGTCTTCTATGGTTCCCTAAAAATGTGACCATTTCACCCCTTACTCTGGTTTCAACATGCATTACATTTTACATCAAATGTAATCAAAGGTACATCAAATATTGGTTACTGTTAAAAATAGTAGTAGTTTGCATTGTGTTTTCAAGTTTTCAGAATGGTTTCATATAAGTTACACTATTAAGCAAACATTTGAGACTACACTTTATCTTTCCCCAAATATCTGAAGTTCAACATACCCACAGCAGAATAAGGTCTATCTTTGTATTCCAAGCTTGCTTACTTCTGCTGTTTCCTGACTCAGATAAGAGTCTTACCTGTTCTAAAGTCTCCCAAATAAGAAAAGGGAGAAATCTTCCTTAGCTCTTTCTTCCCCATCTAATAGGAAAGAATATCTATGCAAATTCAGAAAAGCCTCTCAATTTTTTTTCTCCTGTCCATTCTACTGGTCACTGTTTTGGTAGTCCATTTCTTTCATTGGGTTCATTAAGCATGCTTCTGCAATAATCCCCTATTTCGGCTTCTGTACTACAGTGAGAGTGATTTATTGGGGCTTTTTACTTTTAAGTGTTTGATCACAACAGTTTCCAGATTATATGGTACAATGCCATATGTTTGGATAACATCTGAACTTCTCAGACCTAAGGTACTTCTCAATTTGCCTTCATCTTTTTTTTTAATTCCTTTTTCCCACTGGTTTACCCTATGGTCCCGCTATGTTAATTTTCTCTTTGTTTCCTGATTGTTTAATCCTGAACTTTTTCCTCTGCACCTGCCATTCCCTCTACCTGAAATATGTTTCTCCTTGTTCTCCAAGTGGCATAATCCTGTTCATTCCTGGAGGTCCAGACCTACTACTGTCTGTTTCTTAGCTTCTTCAGGGATTGCACATCATCCTTTCTATGTTCCCAGTGCAATCTGATCAATTTTAAAGCATTTTTTAGTGGCCACTCAATAAATGGCAATTTATTCATTTCATGTTGTAATACAGTATTTAGTGTTACTATCTCCATCATTTGCCTTTTCCACAATGTCCTATAGTTAGAATCCTACAGTATGTAGTCTTTCCAGACTGGCTTCATTCATTTAGTAATATGCATTTGTTTTCCTGTTGCCTTTTCATGACATAATAGCTCATTCTTTGGAGCACTGAATAATATTTCATTGTCTGGTTGTTTCACATGGCATTGTTTCCAATTTTTTTTTTTTTCTCCTTTTGGACTTCAGTTTATGGGGATAGGGCTTTGATGTTTGGTTCCAGGCACATAGAATGCACCTAATTAGTATTTCTGTGAGACTAAGTTATGAATGAACACATGAGACACACCACTTTTTTTTTCTCTCCTTTTCTTCATAGTCTGTTCTCTTTCACCTGGAAACAGCTTCCAGATTGGATAAGTTTGTGCTCATGGGAGAATGTGCATTCTTGGGTGAGGGATGGTATGTTTCATTCCTCTCCACACACCCCCTCCCCCAACCAGTCTTCCATTGTTTCTTTTTTTTTTTTAATATTTCTTTTTTTTTTAGATTTTATTTATTATGTCAGAGAGGGGGGAAAGAGCCCAAGCAGGGAGGGGGCAAACAGACGGAGAAGCAGGCTCCCTGCTGAGCAAGGAGCCCGATGCGGGACTCAATCCCAGGACCCAGGGATCATGACCTGAACCAAAGGCAGCTGCTTAAACGGCTAAGCCACTCAAGCGTCCCTTCCATTGTATCTTAAACTCAGGGGTCAGCAAACTATAGCCTTTGGGCCCAATCTGGCCTGACAGCTGTTTTTGTAAATAAAGTTTTATTGGAACACAGCTACACCCATCATTTATGCATTGTGAATGGCAGAGCTGAGTGGCTATGACAGAAAACATATGGCCTGCTGGGCTGAAAACCTTTACTCTCCGGGTCTTTATAGTGAAAGTTTGTTGACCTTTGTCCTAACCCGGGGAAGGAGCTGGAGGCTGAGTTCAAGGTGGCCAGAGTGATTGCTTATGGAAACCTGTCCAAAGTAGCAGCTATTAGGTTCTTTTAGGGAGAAATAAATTTCTGAGATTTATTTTGATTTGTGTGTTGAATAAAGAAACTATAAAAGAAAATCTGCTGAAAGGTCTGGTTGCTCTGTTTTAGTTATTTACAAGACAAATGATTTGGCCTAACTCATTTTTGAATTAAACAGCAATTTTCAAACTTGAACATGAGTCAGAATCACTTGGAGGGCTGGCTAAGCTGCAGTGTGTGTCCCTTCTCCAGTGAGGTTCTAATTCATAGGTTTGGGTGGTGATCCAGAAGAGTTACAAACAAGTTCCCAGATGTCGCTGCTGCGGCTGGACTGGAAGTGAGACACTGAGAACCATTAGTTTAGAACAAGGGTTCTGAGACTTAGCTCTCTGTGTCTCAGAATCAACTAGTGAATTTGAAAACAGTTCATTAAAAAAAAAAATTCTTGGGTCTCACCCTAGACTTACCAAGTCAGAATCCCCAACGTTGGTCTGTATTTTAAAAAGAATAATTCTGAAGGAAATTTATTTAGTCGACATGCTTTTGAAACTATCCGATGGGCTTTGCTGAGTAAGGTGTCTCTAAGATGTTTTGGCTATTAAGTTTGAAATAACACTGAGATACAGATTGCATTATAGTCTTGGTTTTAAAAACTCTAAACTGGAATCTGGTTTCGTGTACATACATTACATTTATCAGTGGACTTAAAAAAAAAAAAAAGTCCAAAAAGTACACTGTGTTCAATTTGGCAGATAATTTTTTCTTTTCCTTAGAAAACTTGATATGTTAGTTTGTAAATTTTCTTTCACTTAGTAAAATTAATCTTAAATCAGTACTTGATGATTCTCTTTACCTCTTTTCTTGAAAGTAAGGTTTTATTTTGAATAGGGGCATGACTAGCTCCTATTCTGAGACCTAAGAGTTCACGATAGCAAGTTGAGGTGTACAAGTGCCTGCTAGAAATGGCATGAAAAGTCTTCTTTCCTGACTCTTCCTCCTCTGTGCAGGGAGAACACATTTTTTAACATCTGGGTAGGTGTTTTTAAAATAATACAGAACCCCATTGCTCTATATGTGCTTTTGCTCAGAGAACTTATTTCCCCTTGACCACAATTTCAGCATGCTATAAAGCTGTGTTCATTTTAATTTTATTGATTGCTATTTGTAGTGTTCTGAAGCTGAGTATTATGTCAGAATGCCAATAAAGCAAAGCAACCATGAAATAATAAATGTAGAAGAACCAAGCCTTTGGCACTTCGGCAGCTAATGTAGTAACCTTGACCATCGTGAGCCATGCAAAGAACTCTGAAGTGCTGTGTTTATGAAGGCACAAGCCTTTTTAGTCATGCTTTTGGTCTGTACTTTTTTCTGCCCTCTCTTTCACCTTTAAAAGAATAGGAATAAAATACCTATATTGGGGTTTATAGATTCCCCAAATCCACACAACAAAACAGTCGTCACTGTCTTAAACTACATAATTCTATATTATGAAATCATGATAGTTATTCATGTGGAATGTCAAAATATGAGTTTGACAAATGGCTTAACAAGACTAATGTTCTAAAGTATGGACGAGCTCATTTATTTAGTGCATTTGGATTAATTTAAGGTTCAAACTGGCTGTCTTGAATGAAAATTCTCACTTTCCTCCTCCTTCTCCTTCCCCTGCTTCCCCTCCCCCTATGCCTCCTCCTCCCCCTTCCCCCTTCTTCTTCTTTTTCTCTCTTCTTTCTTTCTTCTTCTTTCTTCTTCTTTTTACATTTCCTTAGAAGATTAGAAAGGATATTAGGAAGGTATTGTGAGCTAAGTAGAAATGAAGACTTGTTATTTTTTTCCTTTTCATGAACTCATGGATATCATTTGCTTATGCCTCTGTCAGCTCTACAAAGAAGGGCTTTTATTCCTAAGCATTAATTTTTATAGCTTCTAGAAAGCAGCAGCATCCAGGAAAACCTGAAAGTAATGGAGAATAACAATTCATTATTCTGTGGTTATTTTAAGCTCCTTCATTGGAAGTGTTAGGGCTGCTTATTCAACTAGAAAAATTGATTGAAATGGAGACTCTTTCATAATGATACGTGCCTTTCGGTTACCTCATCACTTTTTGCCTGTTTGAATGTCATTTCTCAGGTGGAAATGTTCTAGATGCCTCCCTACACAGGCAAGGCCAGTGTCCTAGGCAGAGATGAGAGCTCTCCTTTTGAGAGCAAAACGAGTACTAACTGTTGTTTTCTGTATTGCTGTTAGGAATGCCCTTTAGGTCCAGGGCTTCCCAATATGAATATGCTTTGAGCACGTTCAGCTGAGACCTGTGCTTGGTTTAATGCTCTGCTGTCACTGTCTTGAAATGCTTACTACACTCTGAACAAGGGGCCCTGCATTTTTATTTTGTCCTGGACCCCATTGTAGTGGAAGTTAGCCCTGCCCCCAGGAACTGTATCTCATTCATCTTTATTTCCCTGCACATTTTTAGCCTGGTGCCTGACACGCAAACCAGTGAGTGAATGAGTGATCCTCCTCTTGTTCTGAGAGCAAAATGACTTCATTATTGTTGCTTTTCGAATGGCTCAGAGGAGTGCCGTCTGGGTCCATCAGTGGGTTCCCAAAATGGATATCTTCAGATACAGTGAAGCGGATGCTTGAGTGGTTGGGTAGAAGTGGGGGTGGTCAATAAACTTGGAAAGAGTACAGAATCTCTGGCTTGACCTCCATTTTCCTGAACCAAAATTTTCTGCGAAGATAGATCAGGAATCTGTGATTTAAAAAGCTTCTGAGATACTCTTGTGCCTGTGCACAGAGTATGGTCTTCTCCCTTAGAGCTCTGGAAGGTCTGTAGGTCCGTTCTGCCAGGGACATGGGTTGTCTAGGTTGTCAGAATAAAAAAGAGCCTGATTCAAGTGATATCAAGTGCAATTTAGAAGACAACAGGGCATGGCCAGCCTTAGAATTAGCATAACAGACCCAGGTCCCCCGTAGTACTTGTATGATACCAACAAGGCTACCATCTTTGATTGTTAACGCCTCCATGGGAAGGGATCTGATGCTTTGTGCAGCTATGCTTACCAACTCCCAAAGTAGGAGGCGAAGTTTCAAGAGGAGAGGTGGGACCATCCTCAGGTGTCTCTCACCCCAAAGGAAAGTTGTGTCCTTCCAGAGCAGGCATCCTCGAGCTCAGGAGCTGGCTGCTCATAGCTCAACTCCCAAAAATCCCTGGCTGTCCTTGGCTGTGAAGAGTGTTTAGAAGAAGGCCTTGTTTTTAACCAAGGCAAGAGGAAATTGCTTACAATGGGTGGATCCATAGAAAGGACAACAATTAATAGCAAGGGATAAAAAAATATGTAGAAACAGAAGGTCATTGTTTAACCACTTGCTTGCTTTCATTCATTACTCAACTTGGTTTTGAGCATCTTTACTGGAGACACTAGGTCACGGGAGTGAGAAGACAGGATATTTCCTGATGTCCAGGAACCTGAATTTTAGTGGGAAAGAGACACTCTGAATAAACATGTCAGAATTATGAGGGCTGTGAAGAGGATGCAAAGAGTATGATGTGAAAGATTGTGGAGCTCGCAGTGGATGGTCAGGGATGGGGAGAGTCCTCTTCCTTCCTTCTATACCAAATATAATTCCTACAGTAACCTGTTAATTTGTCATTGGCTCAGTTCCTTTTTCTTACAAACCACTACTGATTTCGTGTGCTTGGCCTAGTCAGGCCATTGACTAGGCTCGACTGTATGGGAACATTTACGGGGGCTTAGATTGAGGTTAGTGGTGTCATGTCAGCACATTAAGAGCAAGTAGCCCCTTTCCAATTATTGAATATGTACTAGTTGAGTATTAAAGACTGTAAGGTTTCAGGGCTCCTGGCTGGCCCAGTAGGTTTAGCATGTGACTCTTGAGCTTGGGGCTGTGAGTTCAAGCTACATGTTGGATGTAGAGCTTACTTAAGAAAAGTTATTTTTAAATAATGAAAAGAAGAATGTAGGTTTCACTATTTTTTTTTAGTATAAATGTTTGGCTGACTTGAAAATAAAAACAAAATGCCAGCAGGTTATATTTTCTGCTGCTAATATTCAGGTTGACCTGTGGCAGATTTCCCAACTGTTTTGTTTACCAAAATACAGAGATTGAGACTGGCCAATGATTAAAGAGGTGACATGTTTACCATTAAATATTTAAATATTATAAAATGAGAGAATATGTGAAATAAGTCAACAAGCCAGTTTTATCATTTTTTCTATCTTTCAGATAGATTTAATACATTATAGATTTTAACAAGTCAGATCATATGGGATAACTGGTGTTTTTAAATTCTGGGCTTATAGAAAATTTGGGTATTATCAAAATGACCAAATACAGAGTTAATATGCTATATGCATAAGAACAGATATCTTTATACTTTTTGAATTTTGAATTAGATAATATCAAATTTAAACTTCTGTTGAACAGATATTGATAATTGATAAATTTTAGAACACCAATTAGACAGTACAACAGAAAAATCATGAATAGATCTATTTTTAAATTTTAAATAAATACATTTCTAGATTCACCAGTCAGATGTATGAAGTAAAAATACGTGCTTTAAATTCTGATGTTTCCAATATTTTGTACTGCCTGATCTAATCACTGTCATCCTACATGTGAGGAAAACTGGGACTTGGAGAAGCAAAACAATTTGCTTTAGGATCAGGGATTATTTCACTTTGAAGTATGGACAGAAACTGGTTTCAACCATTTCTAAGTAGAAAGGCCATTTTACATAGTAGTTATAAACAATCCTGGATTGGGCTTCTGGTTGGGTTTTTTAATTTGTTTGTTTTCCATACACACCAACTCTGTAAATTTGGGTAAGTTACTAATTTTCTCTAAAGGCTTTAGTTCCTCATCAGTACAGCCTGGAAAATGGTCATGTCCTTCCCCCTGGAAGCATTGTCCTGGGGATTGAGTGATACAGTAACTGTAAGAATTTGGTATAGTGTATGAGAAAGAAATTGGGGAAAATTATTATTATATAAGACATATCCTTTCAAAACAACAACAACAAAAAATCAACCCAGAAATCCTTCTATCAAACAGATATATCAAGAAGATGACCTTTTTAAACAACATATATTGGAAGCACCTAAAATATAGATATATTCCTTGTTGGGGCACCTGGGTGGCTCAGTCGGTTAAAGCCTCTGCCTTCAGCTCAGGTCATGATCTCAGGGTCTTGGGATCGAGCCCCGCATCTCTGCTCAGTGGGGAGCTTGCTTCCCCCTCTTTCTATCTGCCTGCCTCTTCCTTCTTGTGATCTCAAATAAATAAATCTTTTAAAAAAATGTTCCTTGTTATATCAGATGAAGGAAATCAACCTCTGTATTAATATTTTTCTTGAAAATTTAGATTTAGTTAAATATCAGTTCTACCACAGTGTTATTAGCACTGTACCAAGTAAATGACTTGCTTTGTTTTGCTTTAAATTATAGCTAATACTTAACAGAAATTATATAGCACTCACTATATAATTTATATGTACCTATATAATCAGGTACATATAGTAACACATTTAATCTTCACACACACACACAAAAACCATGAGCTAGATATTATCATCATCCCTATATGACAGATGTTGAAACATTACCACAGAGAAGTGGAAAGTCTAAGGTCACTTGGCTGGTAGGTGAAGGTGGGGTTTAGACTCACCTGAGCACTAGATGCCCTACTCTCAGACATTACACTGCGCTGAGTGTACCAGTGGATTGCTAGCAGAAAGGGTCCTCCAGGTATTGTACCGATCCAAATTTGATTTGCCAGGATAGGTGCTGATCCAATGAAATACTGCCTTCTGAGAACCCCATTTTGTGCGGATACTCATACAGTATTAAAAATGGCTGCCACCGGGGGCACCTGGGTGGCTCAGCTAACTCTCCGACTCTTGATTTCAGCTTAGGTCATTATCTCAGAGTTGTGGGATTGAACTCTCACCAGGCTCTTAGCACAGAGCCTGCTTGTCCCTCTCTCTCTGTTCCTCTCTTTCTGTCTCTCTCTCATAAATACAACCTTAA
This sequence comes from Nasua narica, assembly GCA_028533885.1. Classification (NCBI taxonomy): domain Eukaryota; kingdom Metazoa; phylum Chordata; class Mammalia; order Carnivora; family Procyonidae; genus Nasua; species Nasua narica. The sequence continues at coordinate 30,122,074 of CM052802.1, forward strand.
AAACAATGGCTGCCACTAATTGACTATGTCCATGAATCATAAACTCTACTAGGGACTTCACCCATTTTTTCTTTCTCCATAATAGCCCCCTGAGATAGATATGATAGATACAATGATGTATATTTTACAGTTGATGCAACTGAGTCTGAGTGAAGTGTACAACCTTCCCCAAATCAGAGTTATTTATCTCCAAAGCCACTGTGTGTAATACTTAAGTTTCTATTCTGAATATTGTGTATATCTCAGTTCTGTGCCACCGAAACCGTTAATATAATTATGAACAGTAAAGCCAGTCAACATGGTATTATGGAGAATGTCCCCCACTATTCTAGAATAAAATCAAATCCCATATATAGCAGCAATTATCTGCGTTTCACCTCCATAGAGCAGTGAATGCCTCCTACAGAAAACGAGGGCAGGGCTTTCTTTGAAATGGTCTCTCTCCACCCTAAGGCTTTCATCTTCCCAGCGAGGATAAAAATTTAGCTGAATATTCCCTTACGCATCACTAGATGGCGCACGAGAACAAAAGAGATAGAAGACTTAGGACGCATGCAACCCTTTTAATTGCGGTAGAATTTATTTTCTGAAGTGAATCATTGCGAATTTCAGACCAATAACTAACAGAAGGAACACCTGACCTGATATTTTGCCAGTATAAAACTCTGCCTTATCTCTAATTTGGAGTAGAATTTTGATAAATCTAATAGAAAGCCAATTCTTTATTTTTGGCAGAATAACCAAACCAATCTGGCATTATTTCGATTAAGTAACTCTAGCTTTACTGTAGCAAAATTAAATTAAACTGAATATCTGAAAAAGTCAGTATAGTCAAGAACTACTCCCGTGAGCTTCATAAAATGAATTTCTATGCTATTTTGGACATTATAATATATGTTACCAGGAACCCAGGCTTGTGACATTATGCAAGGCACAAGAGAATAACCAGAAAGGGTACACATTTATGTCTAGAGATCTTTTGTGGGGTCATGAAACTTCTAGGCTTTAGCTTCTAATCAATTTATATTTTTAACTATTACTAATTATTAGCCTGAGTATTAATATTACCTAATCTATTTTGTTTCTCTTTTGATCATCTGTGCTTTCTTTGAGGAGTTGCAGAGCCTCATGAGATAGAAGAGAGCACAAGGTAGAAAACAAAGGAAAGAAATTACAAGGGTAAAGATGAAGAATGAACTATTCGGGTTAGATGTTCTGATGTGACTCGGGTTGATATCATTTCACCACATTTTCTGAATGTCTCTGAAGAAATTGAGAAATAATGGTGGACAGAAGGATGAGTTTCAGCCTCGTACCTTCAAATAAAACATTGGGAAGGGATACACTAGCCTATGTTAATTTTAAAAGCAGCTTCCCTGGAGGGGCACCTGGGTGACTCAGTCAGTTAAGCAACCCACTCTTTATTTCAGCTTGGCTTTTGATCTCAGGGTCATGGGATCAAGCCCCATGTTGGGCTCCGTGCTCAGCACAGTCTGCTTGTCCTTCCCACCCCCCACTACAAGCAGGTTGGGGTCTGCTTGCTCACTCTCTCAAACCTAATAAATTATTCCAACTAATCTACAACATGGCTTAAGTCTGGCACTCAAATGGCACACTTATCTCAAAGAAGACCATATTACATTCAAAGTTGGACATTAAGAATCAGACCTGATTCTTCAATTCAGTAGCTATGTGACCCTGTGCTTGATACTCTACCTCGTTAAGCCACAGTTTTCTCATCTGTGAAGTGGGGATAATTACTGAATCCCCCTCACAGAACTGTTGGGAGAATTAAATGAGCTAATACAAATAGTAGCAAATGTTAGGCATGTAGTAAGTACTCAATAAGGTAACTCTTAAACATGCTTCAAAATAACTGGACCATCTTTACCCCAAGCCCTCAGCCCTTAATGGTTTATGCAGTTGCAAAGAGTAAAGACACTCATGAGGCACACCTTTAATTCCACTGTTTTTTCTTCTCTCCAGGAAAGCTCTTTTTGTTTTTTTAAGATTTTATTTATATGAGAGAGAGAGTGGGGAAGGGGGGCAGAGTGAGAGGAAGAGGGAAGGAATCCCAAGCAGACTCCACACTGAGTGGAGCCCGATGTGGGGCTCAAGTTCAGACCCTAAGATCATGACCCTGAGATTATGCCCTTGGCTGAAACCAAGAGTTGGTCGCTTAACTGGCTAAGCCACCCAAGGGCCCCATTAATTGGAATATTTTTTAGATATGCTTTTAGTGATGCCCTACTTTGTTATACTCCAGTGTCCTTACCTCCCACCCCAATGGCCTACTCTTTTCCAGAGAACCTCGGGGACTATAGGTCACTTTAAAAACAAAAACAAGGGCGCCTGGGTGGCACAGTTGGTTGAGCGACTGCCTTCGGCTCAGGTCATGATCCCGGAGTCCCGGATCGAGTCCCACATCGGGCTCCCATCTCCATGGGGAGTCCGCTTCTCACTCTGACCTTCTCCCTTTTCATGCTCTCTCTCACTCTCTCTCTTTCCTAATAAATAAAAGAAAATAAAATCTTAAAAAACAAACAAACAAACAAAAACAAAAACAAATCTACTTCACCTGTTATTGTGACCCCTAACAGGTAACCTAATGCTTGAACCTGGTTGTTATGTTACCAGCCAGATAAAGTAGACTTTTTGATGTTTGGAGGCTGTTTTCTTGGATTTAAATGCAATTTATCTCCTCTGACTCCAAAGTTGTATGCAACTCATCACACAGAGATGATTGAACTCATGTTAATTACCTTCATTTTGAAAAGATAAATATCAAACATTTCAGGAAGGAAAATATGTTTTGTTTAGGCTCTCAGACAATTCCTTCCCACATGCTGGCCTTGTCTCTAAGAAAGTTATCTCAGTTATCTTGGTAACTTAGTAAGTTAATTTTCTTAGTCACTTAGGTGAATGGGTAAAAGATTAGTATGAAGTATGTTCTTTTGGCACAAGCTCGAGTGAGGCCTTGGAGAACAGGATGTGGTTTATTGTATGCTAAGTCTGCTTCTGGCTAGCAAGGTGAAATCTGGCATGCCCCTTAAATTTTGTAATCTTAGAACTTCATCTATAAACGTGAAGTAGGGCCTGATGGGTGTTAACATCTGTCCAAGCTCTAACCTAAGATTTTTTTTTTTTTTGTAAGCTTCACCTAAAGAGAGTAACCAAATGTAGGCCACGTAATTTTAATCACCACCCCAAATTATTTCAGGACAGTGTTGGTATAATTAATATTCAAAAGTTCTTAGAGATACTTAGATGAAAGCTCAAAAGGAAAGATGATCATGGCTTGAGAAAATTCAATGAGTAATTAATTGCAAATGACTAAGGCTCTTCCTCCTGCTTCAGGAGCACAGGAATAGGAAAAGCAATAAAAGCGATTCACATTCTTCCTGGCATGCCTCAGAGCCGAAGGAAATTTCTGATGTGATTTAGCATGCTTAGTTTTCTACCCTTGTTAATTATTGTGAAATAGAATCTGTTTCATATCAAACAGTACTTCTAACCTCATTTGTAATTCTGAATAGTCTAATAACATCCTTTGTCAACAGTATCAAACTAACCACAAATTTCACTGCACACAGAAGTTGGTCATACTCTATCTCCTTCCTTGGTTCTCTATTTCTTCATTGTGCCGATATGAGCTCCCTTATGTGAGAATTAAAAAAAAAAGAACTTCAGAGGTGATTGCTGGAGGTGGAGGAAATGGGCAGAGGTGGTCAAAAGGTACAAACATCCAGGTATAAGATAAATTAGTCTTGGGATGTAAAGTACAGCACGGTGACTATAGGGAATAGTACCGTATGGTCTACTGGGAAGCTGCTAAGAGAGTACATCTTCAAAGTTCTCATCACAAGAAAAAATATAACTGTGAGATGATGGTTGTTCACTAAATTCGTGGTAATGATTTCACAGCATATGCATCTATCAGATCATTATATTGTGCACCTTAAACTAATATAATACTGTATGTCAATTGCATGAGTAAAACTGGGGGGAAGAAAGAAGAGTAGATGTTTAGTCAGTCCTGCAACAGAGTGGTCTTTTTTCTTCCCCCACCCCCGATGAGGATGCTGGATAATGATAACAAAAATTCCAAATAAAAGTGTCAAGTAGGAAAAAGAAAGTTTAAAGTAGGGAAGTATTATTATGGGTTGGGTCAGTGGGCTACAATACAGAAACTAGAATTGGAGGGGGTTAGACTGGAAGAGGTCTTAGAAGTTCTTGGTTCCTCTTTCTTCCTTTTTCACATGTAAGGAAAGTAAGAAGAGAAACTACGGCATGTGTCCATGGTCCTATGACAGGTTAGTATTAGAGCCAGGACTAGAATCCAGGACTCCTGGTGCCAAGTTCAGAATTCCTCCCCCGAACACATTATCTGTCTTTGCAGCCACTTGATATAGGGAAGAAAAATGGAAAGCAGAGAATTTGCAAACTGTGTAAATCCTGCTGACTTAGTTATTTTTGTGTTTGACTTCTACTTTTGACGCTGAGACTGAAAGTTCTGGTTTCATGCATTACAGAGTGCTTGGCATCTGAATAATCTCATTATTACTTCCAGGAGGAAAGGTATGTGGAATTAACCATATTTTCTTCCCAGTGAGAAATAACTGTATTTTTCATTGGGCTTAGGAAACATACTCTTGATGTTAGTATTAAATATAGCCGTAACTTCTAATAATACACTTGTGCAGTGTGTGTGCGTGTGCGCGTGTGCACGCGCGTGTAAGCGAAAGTAAAACTAAATGAATTATTAAGACAGGCTGAGGAGAGCCATGCCCGGTCAGAGTCTGTCGAGACTCTTGCATAAGCCTAGCAGCAGCACTGAGAGAGACTCCAGTTTCTACCGCCGGGAGCCTCTTAATGAATCAGCTTCCAATACAGTCTGGTATGAGCGGAAGTACCCAATCAGGAAGGTTTCTTCTCAGTTGTGATCCTTTTAACTCCAAGTGCGTGGGTGTGTTTTTGCAGTGGACTAGGAACATTGGTGTTAGTCCGGCGTAGCTCAAGAGTACTCCATTTTTATTTCTCAGATCCCCTTTGGGGAAATTTAGAATCAAACAGCTCTAGATCACAACCAAGGTGATGGAACTCCTGCACAGTAAACCTGAACTTGTAGAATCTCCTCCTAAGTTCTGTTTCGATCAATTGAGCTGTTAGTAAACATAGAGGATTGGAGGATTCATCTCCCTATCCTGGACACATTGCACCTGCTCTCATGTAGAATCCAGAGGGTTCCAGATATGTCCAAATTCCAGTTTGACCGCTTATATCTGTCTAGAAACACAAGTTTGATGGTTCCCTGTGAACCTGAATTCCCCCTATGTATGAATTAATCTTAAGCATAGCATTTGATCACACCATATATGTAAATGAGAACTGCTAGTTTACCTGCCTAAGAAATAAGTAGAGGAGAAAAAATACTGTGAGGAAGGTGGCTTTTTTTTTTTTTTAAGCAGCACTGAAATCTAAGGATTGAGATTTATTGGAAAAGGGAAAATGTTAGAAAAAAGTGTTCAAGAATGCACGAATGTCACTTCCCAAGAACTCCAAAGAATTGCTAGAACATAACATAGTAAGAAGAGCTCGTTCTTCTCTCTGGTCCCAGATCTTGTTGAATTATTAGTTTGCATTATAATGTTTTCATTTTTTAAATTCATATAATTGACATAGTGCTACATTAGCTTCAGGTGTACAATATAGTGATTCAACAATTCTCTACATTTCTCGGTGCTCATCAAGATAAGTGTACTCTTATTAATCCTCTTTATCTATTTCCTCCTTAGCTGTCCCACTTCCCTTCTGGCAACCATGAGTTCTCTGTAGTTAAAGAAATTGGTTTTTGTTTTTGTTTTTGTTTTTTTGGTCTCTTTTTTCCTTTGTTTTGTTTCATAAATTTCAAATATGAGTGAAATCATATGGTATCTGTCTTTCTCTACCAAGTTATAATTTTTCTTTTAGAATTTATTCCCTATTAGCGTTTTCTTTTAAGTGAACGTTAAAAAAAAATTAAGATTTGCTGAGGTGGGGTGCCTGGGTGGCTTAGTCAGTTAAACGCCTGCCTTCTGCTTGGGTCATGTTCCTGGGGTCCTGGGATCAAAGCCTTTCCTTGAGCTCCTTGCTCAGCAGGAAACCTGCTTCTCCCTCTCCCTCTGCCTCTACTCCCCCGCAATTCTCTCTCACGCGTATTCTCTCAAATAAATAAAATCTTAAAAAAAAAAAAAAAAGACAGAGATTTGCCTAGGATTTTTTTCTCTTCTGTAAGTGGGAATTCACCATTCGAATTTAATGTCCCCTAACCCTTCCAATTAACATCTTCCTACGTGATATTCCCTATTTGTTGGATTGCCAGAGGCTTACAAATAAACTATGACATGTGATACACATTGCTTGAATGAAACAGTGTCTTGGGGTTAAATACTGAAAATCCACCAGAAGGCAAGCTGACATGGAAAATATAAGTAGGGCTTGGACAGATCTACACACAAACACATATATTCTAGAAAATGTGGAGCTGAGGCCAAGTGTTGCCAACTGAGAATGGAAGAGGTTTCAAACAACAGATCACTTGGTTCCTTGAAGAATGAATTTTGGGTGATGGGAAATGGGTGGTAGAGGCGGTTCGCTGCAGTCCCTTCCCTCTGGTGTAAGAGGAGGTCAGCAAGGACCAAAAGTAATTTTCATGCAACATGTCGTTATTGATTTTCCCCCTAAAATTAGTCTTATGTTCTCTTTTTCTGATAGTAAAAAAAAAAAAAAAATCCCAAATGAAAAATAGTCTCTTTTTTCTTATGATTATGTAAAACTCCCATAAAATATTTAAAAACATAAAGAAATGTTGGGAAGCTAAAATTGTTCCAAGATAACCACTATTAATAGTTTAAGGACCATCCTTTCGCGATTCTTTTTATACATGGTGTTATTTATTGTGTAACTTTTTTCTTACAGCCTTTTCTCTCTTCCCTTGCTGCCATGAGTGCTTTCAAATTACTACAAAAACAGGAAATCCCTATTTACAATCTGGTGTGTAATCGTATAGAAACATATGGGTCTCATGTATTTTGAGGTGTTTTATAAAACTAAGAATGTTATGATACTAGAGCTTAAAACCTCTTCTGAATGTAGAATTCTAGATTTCTATCCATTTCCCTTTAATTTTTTTTTTTAATAGCTCTCTCCCTCTCACCTAATCCAACAGCATTTGTCTTTGCATGCTGACTTGGTAAAGGATTCCCAAGGCATTCGGCTTGGTGTTCATAGAAACCATTCTTTCTGAACTTCTGTTTTATCCATTTGAATAATATGTAATTACATTCCTTAATTAAGATAGCAGGTCAAACTAGTCTGAATAGCTTACTAACCCTTGGTCATCGTGTGTAACTCAGATGGTAAGAAGGGAGCTTCACCAACCTAGGCAGAAGCCTGCAGGTTTCCAGCATTCTGCTTCTGCCGGTGGATGGTCTGTGGAGTGGGGAGAAGTGTCGTACACATTGGTGTGGCGTGAAATGGTGGAGACTATCCTTGCCTTTTGGCGATGTCTCCATCACCCTATGATATTCAGAGATTCTTTTAAATCTGTGACTGTATGAACTGTGACTGTATGTGACAAAAAGCTTTGATGAGAATGACCAAAGTTGCACCCGATTTCCTAATTTGTATGTTCTTTTTTTTTTTTTTTAAGATTTACTTATTTAAGAGAGAGAGCAGGGGGTGGGGAGAGGGAGACAAGCAGACTCCCTGCTGAATGGGGAGCCCAAGTATGCGGGGCTCGATCCCAGGACCCTGAGATCAGTGACCTGAACTAAAATCAAGAGTCTGATGCTTAAATGACTGCGCCACCCAGGTGCCCTAATTTTGTGTTTTTTTACACAAATTTACAGTGTTCTGATACCAGTTCCCAGTTTGTCTTCACTGATATTTTGATGATCAGCCTTATTCAGTATGTCAAATATGACAGTCTATCGAATCTCCTGCATGTTTCACACTTTGCTAAGAGGGTGTAGTCTTCCCCTTGGCCTATGTCACTTCTGGAATCAGAGTCCTTATCATGATGCCTGCGTCTTTGGTTCCTTCTTCTCCCACCTGCCAAAGCAGCTTGGAGCATCACTGCAAAATAACTGCACGCTTGTTATTTTATGGGTTATCTGGTCTGGAAGCCAGAATGAGAGTGGCAGGCGGTGGGTGCCAGCGTCTGCAACTGAGTCAGCTAGGAGGTAGGCTGATTGGTATTAGGAGTCTGGCATGTCAGGAGTCAAAGTTGGGGGAAATTGACCAGATGGGGAGGGATGGGGCAGGACCAGGCAGGCAAACTGTCAACGCCAAGAAATCAACAGAGAGGTGAGTCAAAAACCCAAGCTTAGAATCCTATGGAGAGAAGGTCACGGCACCAGGCAGAGAAATGCGCAGGGAGCAGGATGGAAGGTGTATTTAAGGAGTCCACGTGTCTGCATCTAAACACTAGGCTTTAGGAGCAGATCACGTAGCAGCAATAAAATGGCACTTGATACTGGAGTCATTCGACCAAAGTTATGTCCCTCTAATGAGGGAAAGAGCATGAAAGGTCATGCAGAATTGATAAATACTCCTCTCATTATTTATTTAGGTACCTGCCAAGTTTACGTCTTTGGCTAGCTTTAGAGGGGTCAGAGCAAGAAGCAGAAATGAGAGGTGATGATGCTCAGCGGAGCTCAGCTCTGCGTTAATTGCTCAGTGGGGCATAGAGGAAGAAGCTGATGGCCACTCGGCTGTCCTTGCACATTCTAGAGGAACTGGTTTCTCCTCCTTTATGAACCTGGATTATCCATCTGCAAAAAGTAAGGGAAAAGATAAATCCATTAACTCAGTGTAGCCTATAGCAGATTGTGGGGTAACGACTAAAAGTACATAAATTCTTGGCCTTAGTTTCAGTAAAAAAAAAAAAAAAAATGGTGACAGAATATACTAACCTTATTGTTTCCTGCGAAATCATGAAAGTAAATGGATTATCATTTTTCTTTGTCTTTTCACCTTTAAGAAAAGAATAGCTACAAAATATGAACAGAAACTTTTGGAATTGTTTGTGTTCTACAAAGTCCGTTATTAATGCTGTTTACCTGCAATGCTTTAACTGTTTCTAGGAAAGTGTCTAGTGGTGTTGGCACATTGTATGTGATTAATTGTATTTCTTCATTGATCACTTTTCATTGTAGTTACATGTTACCTTACTTATAGGGGAAACTTGAAAAGTCTTAGTTAAGCCAATTTCAAAAGTGCTTTATTTTTAGGGATAGCAAAAGTAAAAGTACCAGAGTGTGTCCGATCTGTGTTTGTAAGTCATGTGAATAATGGATTAAAGTTTAAATGTAGTGGATTTTTCTGCATATCTTATAAATGCTGGAGCTTTTGATTAAGGTTCTAGAATAAAGAAGCAGCTTGCCTATAAAGTTACTATAGATTATTCTAAAACAAACCAGAAGTGTTGTTCCCTTTGAAGAAAAGTTATGAGAAAATGCCTTGGGGGCCTGTTATTACAAGCATGTCATGGATCAAAGTATGCCAGCAACCCCTCTACTGGAATATCTTTTGGAATAGGCTTATGAGCCACATAAAAATCTCTCGCATAGACAGTTCTTTTGCGGCATTAGAATGTGTTTTATTGTAAAGCCAGTGGACTTACTTTATAGTCACTTGTGAGCTATAAGCTGTCCCTGGCAATTTAAGTGGCACCAATGGGATTGTCATTTGTAGAAGTGATTCTTTGTTTTCTCTAGTTAACAGCTCTTTGTGTTTTAATTACATAATAAAAACTTGTATCTTTGCTTGTATAACTTCTTCACTTCTGGTTTTGTTCGTTGTTACCCTCAGTTTTGTTTTCAGTTTCAGCTCAGCACATCTTAAAATTGCTGGTCTATCCAAAGAAACTGGTTTTTTTTTGTTTCTATTTTGTTTTTTTAATGTAGCTATGGTGTTCCTCGCCCAACAATCAGGGGAAAAAATTTATAAATACTTTGTATTTCTACTTGCTTTTTAAAAATTGTGGCAAGTTACATGGAATATAAAATTGATTGCTTTTTTAAAAAAACCATTTTCAAGCGTACAGTTTAGTGGCATTAAGACCATTTGCGTTCCCACCGGATAACCGATAGAGGGATCTGGAGCCATTCAGAAGTATACTTTCGTAGGAATTCTGCCTCTCCACAAATCAGTTGCTGAAATAAGAATATGGGCACCTTAATCTAACAGTTGTTTCATTTTGATTCCCTCCTGCGAAAAGAGCTGGTGTCAGAATTTACTATTCAATTACCATTCATTGAACTAATATTTGTGAAGAACCTCTCATCTGCCAGCCTCCCTTAACAAAAGACAAAACATAATCTATTGCAGAAAGGTCTGTGGTGATGCAAATTGCACTGGAAGATAGAAGTCTTAGAGGAAGGTTTGGCCCTGGCTCCCTAACCAGGCAGAGAGCTGAGCAGCATGAAGGATGAAGAGGTGATTTACCAGCTAGGGAGGCTGAAGGAGAGTAGCGTGTCCCCCGCAGTGGAAATGGCATGTACCAAGGTGTGGCTTTTGTGGGACACCAGGTGTCTGCAGGGAGTGGTGGTGGCCTTGCTGTGGCAGTAGGCTGGGGTACCTAGGAGAATGTAGAGGTGACGGTGGAAGGCTAATGGGGATCATCGTGATGAACAGACAATGCTGGGGTTTCCAAGGTGTGGCCTTACTCTGACATTCTTAGTTGCTGAGAGTGGGGAAGAGTGGCCTTAGGTAGCCGAATAAGTTTGGGAAATGTTTAACAAAAAGGTTTTTGTTTGCCATTGTAGGACTTCTGAGAGTGTTCCTCTACTGTGCAAATTTTCCGAGGATAAGAAATGGCATAGCCTTTTTCCTATTTTTATTTATTTCTTAAAAATTTATTTGGGGGGCGGGGAGAGGGAGAGAGAGAATCTTAAGCAGGCTCCACATCCAGCATGGATCCCAAAGCAGGGCTCGATCTTGTAACCCTGAGATCATGACCTGAGCCGAAATCAAGAGTTGGACCCTTAACTGACTGAGCCACCCAGGTGACTCTGGCTTGTTTCCTCAATACACTGACCAGAGAGTGCCTGATCTCTCACACCCCTGACTGGGAAGTGCTGCTGCTGCAGGCCATGGGGACCCATGGAAATACTTTATTCTTAAGACTGACTCTGTTTTTGCCCCATTGTCACTATAAAATTGAGTACGAGCCCTTTACACCCTGAAAATTTCCAAAACCAGTGACTAAAATCAAGGATCCTCAAAGCCAAAAAAGTTTCATCCAACTTAGTGTATTTTTTAATGGTATTGAAATTTATTTTGTAAATGTGCATAGATCCTTATTTCCTTTCCTTATTGTGAAAAGCTATGCATAATACCTGTCCCAGTTGAGTTTCTTGTTTTGTTGTTTGTTTCTTTAATGAGAGATGAATTGATCAGAATGGAAAAATTCCGTGTTAAAAGGATCCTGGAATTTATGGTTATAAACTCCTTGTTAACTTGCACATAGCCCATAGTAGAACAAATAATTTATTTAGCCATTATAAAAAGAAAATAATCTCTGTAGTGGGATTATGGATAATTAATTTTCTTTATGCTTATGTGGAATTTCTATATTTTCTGCAATGAACATTTACTACTTGCATATTAAGAGATTGTACTAATAAAGAGAAGCTATAATAAAAATGGGAAATCAACAAGGACTACAATCCCACCTGTCATTCAAGTTACATTATTAGCTGTAGGTTTTTTTCTGGCCAAAGAAATTTAAAATCACAATATATTACTCATTTTTTCTCTTCTTTATCACACAGTTTTGTTTACTGCTCTATCTTCTCTGCATGGACTAGTGCCTAGTGCATTTTGTTCCAAATACTGCAGATATATTTTTTCCTTTAACTTTTGAGGTGTAATTTACTAGTGGTAAAATGAGGCATATTAAGTATGCAGCTTGATGAATGAGTACAGATGTATGCACCTGTGTAACAGTCAGTCCAGACTAAGATAAAGTCAAACCCATCATCCCAAAAGGTGCCCTATGCTCTTTTCAGTCAGATCCTGCCTCTACACTCCCACTATTCTGCTTTTGATCACCACGGATTATTTTGTCTATTAATGAACTTCATTTAAAATGAAATACATATATGCCTTTGTGTCGGGCTATTTCTTTTTTTTTTTTTGGTATCTGGCTTTTTTCTTACTATGAAGCTTTTGAAAGTCACCTGTGTTGTTTAATGTATCAAAAAGTAATTTTAAAAATGTTGATTGTATGAAAATACAACAGTTTGTCCGTTTTTCTATAAATGGACATTTAGGTGGTTTCTAGGTTTTGGATAATATAAATAAAACCAGGATCTCATCTAGATTTAGGTAATGCAAGAAAGAAATGAGACCATAAAAAGGAAATGTCAGAAGCAGTTTTTTCCCCATTTACTCAATTAGTGTCTAAAGATGAAAAAATTTTAGAAGGTAAGGCTCTTTGGATACAAAGTATACATTTATTGAGCACATATTCATACTGGGTTAAATAAAAAGCTGAGTAAAGCTTTATACTAATTTATCATTTAATAATGTAGGCAAAACTAGTACACCAATATCCATAAGGCCAAACATAATATGATAAATGCAATAGTAGAATTGTTGCTATATGGATCGAGGAAGGAAAACAGTCCTATTTCTTAAAAAATGATTACATAATTTACTAAAATAGTGAAGTTAGGGGAAAAAGATGCTTGAGGGATGGGGAAGATTGTGCATTTGTTTTTATTATAAACTGAAGAATGAGAACTAGCAAGAGTGAGGAAGGAGGGGGGAGAAAATATAAGAATGAAAACTGCATAAACAGGAATTTAGTGACCTAGAGGCAAGAATACCATTAAAGCACCTCCTGAAAGGTCCACCTTTGATGTGACAATCTGAAGCAGAGGTTCTAAGCTTATGGTCCAGAAACATGAACCTCTTAATAGACAGAATTCAATGTGCCTGTGAACTGGGACAGAAAAAAATTGCAAATTCATTTTGACTAATGTCTCACAGATCTTGAACATTTCCTTTCAGTAAGAGTGTAGGCAGTAAACCGCAGTGCCATTTACAGAACCTTACTTTGTCACTAATAACACAGATATTTCATATCACATAACAGTTGCAGCGATCTTTAAGAACTGCTCGTGCTTGCCATTAGTCTGAGATTTTGGAGGCGATAAAAACCACCATTAGGTCTTGTTATTGAAAACACCAGTAAAGAAACAATCATGTTACAGTATCACAATTTTTTTAACATTTAAAAATTATCATTGGAGGGTAGTGGACATACAACATATTAGTTTCAGTTGTTCAATGTGGCAGTTGGACAATTCTATACTTTATGTGACGTTCAACACCATAAGTTTTGTTACCATACCACATTATGACAGTAGTATTGACTTTTCCCCCTACACTGTATTTTCATCCTTGTGACTTATTTTAAAACTGAAAGTTTGTACCAATTAATCTCTTTCACTTATTTTGTCAATTCCCACCCCCACTCCCCGCAACCACCTGCTTGTTCTGTATTTACGAATCCATTTCTGTTTTGGTGTTTAGATTTCACATGTACGTGAAATCATATGGTACTTGTCTTTCTCTGTCCTGTTTCACTTAACACAACACCCTTTAGGTCCATCCATGTTGTTGCAAAGGGCAAGAGCTCGTTCTTTTTTTATGGCTGAATAATATTCCTGTGTGTGTGTATGTGTGTGTGTGCGTGTGTGTGTACACACCATTTATCTCTCAAGGGACACTTAGGTTGCTTCTATATTCTGGCTATTTTAAATAATGCTGCAATAAACATAGGGATGCAAATGTCTTTTTGAATTAGCTTTTGAATTAGTTTTTGCTTTCTTTGGGTAAATATCCAGTAGAGGAATTGCTAGTTGGTATGATACTTCTATTTACAATTTTTTGAGGAGGACCCTCCAGACTATTTCCACAGTGGTTACACCAATTTACATTCCCACCAACACAGCACATGGCTTCCCTTTTCTCCACATTTTCACCAACACTTATTTCCTGTCTTTTTGACACTAGCCATTCTGATCAGTATGGGGTAATATCGTGATTTTGATTTGCATTTCTCTGATGATGAGTGATGTTGAGCATCTTTTCATGTATCTGTTTGCCATTTGTATGTCTTCTTTGGAAAAATATTCAAGTCCTCTGCTCATTTTTCAATTAGATTATTTGTTTTGTTTTTGTTTTTTGGTATTGAGTTGTCTAAGTTCTTTATACTAACGCCTGGTTGGATAGACCATTTGCAAATATCTCCTTCTATTCGGTAGGTTGGCTTTTCATTTTGTTGATTGTTTCCTTTGGTGTGCAAAAGTCTTTTATTTTGGTAGAGTCCCCGTAGTCTTTCTGTGGGCTTTTTTTTTTTTTTTTTTTGCTTTTGTTTCCTTTGCCTGAGGAGACCTGTCCATAAAAATGTTGCTAAGACCAACATCTAAGAGATTACTGCCTATGTTTTCTTCTTGTAGTTTTATGGTTTCAGGTGTCACATTTAGATCTTTAATCCATTTTGAGGTAATTTTTGTGTATGATGTAAGAAAGTGGTCCAGCTCCATTTTTTGGCAAGTTGTTGTCCAGGTTTCCCAACACTATTTATTGGGGAGACTGTCTATTCTGCATTATATATTCTGCCTCCTTTTTCAGAGATTAATTGTCTGAATAAGCTTGGGTTTATTTCTGGGCTATATACCCTGTTTCACTGATCAATCTATTTTTGTACTGGATATACAGTATTTTGGTTACTATAGCTTTGTAGGATATTTTAAAAGCTGAGATTGTGATACCTCCTGCTTTGTTCTTCTTTCTCAAGATTGCTTTGGCTATTTGGAGTCTTTTGGGGTTCTATCCAAATTTTAGGATTATTTCTTCCAGTTCTGTGAATAATGCTACTGGTATTTTATAGGAATTGTGTTGGATCTGTAGATTGTTTTAGGTAGTATGGATATTTTACAATGTTAATTCTTCCAGTTCATGAGAATGGCATATCTTTCCATTTCTTTGTGTTGTCTTCAATTTATTCATCAGTGTCTTAGCGTTTTCAGAGTTTAGATCTTTCACCTCCTTGGTTAAATTTATTTCTAGGTATTTTATTCTTTTGAGTGTAACTGTAAATGGGACTGTTCCTTAATTCTCTTTCTGGTACTATTAGTATGTAGAAACACAATAGATTTCTTTTTAAATTTTTTTTTGCTATGTATTCATTTATTTTTAAATTTCCGATATAATTGGCATACAGTGTTATATTAGTTTCAGGTGTACAATATAGTGATTCAGCAATTCTATACAATACTCTGTGCTCATCACAATAAGTGTGCTCTTAATCCCCTTCACCTGTTTCATCCCTTCTCCCATTCACCTACCTTCTGGTAATCACCTGTTTTCTATATTTAAGGGTCTAGAGTTTTTTGGACTCTTTTTGCTTTGTTTTGTTTCTTAAATTCCAATTATGAGTGAAATTAAGGTATTTGTCTTTCTCTGACTGACTTATGTTGTTGCAAATGATGAGGTTTCATTCTTTTTTGTGTGTGTGGCTGAATAATATTCTATTGTGCACACACCACACTTTCTTTATCCAGTCATCTATCAGTAGATACTTGGGTTGTTTCCATGCTTTGGCTATTGTAAATAAGGCTGCAATAAACTTAGGGGTATATAGATCTTTTTGACTTAGTGCTTTCATATTCTTTAGGCAAATACCCATTAGTAGAACTACTGGGTTATATGGTAACTCTATTTTTATTTATTGAACTACTTCCGTACTATTTTCCACAGCCACTACACCAGTTTGTGTTCCTACCAACAGCACATGCGTGTTCCTTTTTCTCCACATCCTTGCCAACACTGGTTGTTTCTTGTGTTTCTTATTTTAACCATCTGGCAAGGGGTGAGGTGATATCTCATTGTGGTTTTGATTTGCATTTCCCTGATGAATATTGATATTAAGCATGTTTTCATGGAGAAATGTCTGTTCATGTCTTCTGCTTGTTTTTAGTTGGGTTATTTGTTTTGTTTGAAGTTGAGTTGTAGAAGTTCTTTATATATTTTGCTGGACACTGACCCTTTATCAAATATTTAAATATGTTCTTCCATTCAGTAGGTTATCTTTTTAAAAATTGTTTCCTTTGCAGTTCAGAAGCTTTTTTTGTATTATATTTGTATAAATTTTAATTTTGTATTTTTACAAAATCTGATGCAGTTCCAACCGTTTATTTTTGCTTTGTTTCCCTTGCCCAGGAGAGCTATAGTCAATGTTAGAGAAATTACTTCCTATGCTCTTTTCTACGATTCTTATGGTTTCAGATCTCACAGGTTCTTAATCATTTTGAGCTAATTTTTTTGTATGGTGTAAAAAAAGTGGTCCAATTTCATTCTTTTGCATGTAGCTGTCTAGTTTTCCCAACACCATTTCACCATTTATTGAAGAGACTTTTTCCCATTACACATTCTTGCCTCCTTTGTTGAAGATTAATTGACCATATAAGCATGGGTTTCTTTCTGGGCTTTTTATTCTGTTCCATTTATCTGTGTGTGTGTGTGTGTGTGTTGCCAGTTCCATACTGTTTTGATTACTACAGCTTTGTAATATAACTTGAAGTCCAGAATTGTGATACCTCCAGTTTTGTGTGTGTTTTTTTTCCAAGATTTTTTTTGGCTATTTGGGGTCTTCTGTGGTTTCATACAAATTTTAGGATAATATATTCTAGTTCTGTGAAAAATGCAGCTGGCCTTTTGATAGGGATTGCTTTAATCTATAGATTGCTTTGGGTAGTATGGACATTATAACAATATTTGTTCTCCCAGTCTGAGCATGGATTATCTTTCCAATAGTTTGTATCATCTTCAGTTTCTTTCTTCTGTGTTTAATGATTTTCAGAGTATAGGTCGTTCCCTACCTTGGTTAAGTATATTCCTTGGTATTTATTATTTTTGGTGCAATTGTAAATCAAATTTTTTCTTGATTTCTGTTACTTCATTTTTAGTATATAGAAATGCAACTGATTTCTGTATATTAATCTTGGATCCTGTGGCCTTACTAAATTCCTTTATCAGTTCTATCAGTTTTTGGTGGAGTCTTTAGTTTTTCCTATAGGTAGTGCCATGTCATCTATAAATGGTGGAAGTTTAATTTCTTCCTTATCAATTTGAATGCCTCTTATTTCTTTTTCTTGTCTGATTGCTGTGGCTAGGATGTCTAGTACTGTGTTGAATAAATGTGAGAGCAGACGTGCTTGTTTCTGATCTTAGTGGAAAAGTTCTTACTTTTTCACCATTGGGTATGATGTGAGTTGTGGATTTTTCATATACAGTCTGTATTATGTTGAGGTATGTTTCCTCTAAGCCAATTTGGTTCAGAGTTATTATTATGAATGGATTTTGTACTTTGTCAAATGCTATTTTTTGCATTTCTTGAAATGATCATATGGTGTTTATCCTTTCGCTTATTGATGTGATATATCACATTGATTGATTGGCAGATATTGAACCAAACTTGCATCCCAAGAATTAATTCCATTTGATTGTGATTAACATTTTTTTAATGCATCATTGGATTTGGTTTGCTAATATTTTGTTGAGGATTTTTTCATCTGTGTTCATCAGAGACCCTGACCTATAGTTTTCTTTTTTGTAGTATCTTTATCTAGTTTTGGTATCTGGGTAATGCTGGCCTCATAGAATGAATTCAGAAGCTCTCCTTCCTCTTCTATTTTTTTGGAATAGTTTGAGAATAATGAGTATTAACTCTTTAAATACTTGGCAGAATTCACCTCTGGAGCCATCTGGTCTTGGACTTTAGTTTGCTGGGAGTTTTTTGGTTACTAATTCAATTTTGTTACTGGTAATTGGTCTGTACAAATTTTATTTCTTTTTTTTTTTTTTAAGATTTTATTTATTTATTAGAGAGAGAGAGAGTGAGAATGAGAGGGGAGAAGGTCAGCGGGAGAAGCAGACTTCCCGCAGAGCCGGGAGTCTGATATGGGACTCGATCCCGGGTCTCCGGGATCATGACCTGAGCCGAAGGCAGTCGCTTAACCAACTGAGCCACCCAGGCGCCCCAAATTTTATTTCTTCCTGTTTCAGTTTTAGGAGGTTATATGTTTTTGGGGATTTAACCATTTTTTTTTAGGTTGTCCAATTTTTTGGTATATAATTTTTCATAATATTCTCTTTCAATTCTTTGTATTTCTGTGGTGTGAGTTGTTATTTCTCCTCTTTCATTTCTGATATTTGAGTTTCTCTCTCTCTTTTTGATGAGTCTGGATAAAGGATTATCAATTTTGTTAATCTTTTCAAATAACTGTCTCCTAGTTTCATTAATCTGTTTTACTGTTTTTTTAGTTTCTATTTCTAGTATTTCTGCTCTAATCTTTATTATTTCCTTCCATCTACTGGCTTTGGGTTTTGTTTATTTTTCTAGCCTCCTTTAGGTATAAGGTTAGGGTATTTGAGATGTTTTTTGCTTCTTGAGGTAGACTTATATTGCTATAAGCTTGCCTCTTAGAACTGCTTTTGCTGAATCTCAAAGATTTTGGATCATTGGGTTTTTATTTTCATCTGTTTCCATGTATTTTTTGATTTCCTGCTTGATTTCTTAATTGACCCACTCACTGTTTATTAACATGTTAATTAACCTTGATGTATTTGTGGTCTTTTTAGATTTTTACTCATTGATTTCTGAGTTCATGGCATTGTGGCTGGAAAAGATGCATGAAATGATTTCAATCTTGAATTCGTTGAGGCTTGTTTTGTGGCTTAATGTGATATATTCTGGAGAAAGTTTCATGTGTTCTTAAAAAGAATATATATCCTATGCATACTTGAAAAAAGATGGGATGTTTGAAATATATATGTTAGATCCATCTGGTCCAATATGTTATTCAAAGCCACTGTTTCCTTGTTGATTTTCTGTATGTATGATCTATCCATTGATGTAACTGGGGTGTTAAAGTTCCCTGCTATTATTGTATTGCTATTTAATACTTCCTTTATGTTTATTATTAGCTGTTTTATGTATTTGGGTGCTCTAATGCATAGAGCATGTTGCATTATGCTGGGTGCATAAATATTTATGCACCCGATATGCATAAATATTTATTCGTATCTTCTTGTTGTATTGTTTTCTTTATGAATATGTGGGTTCTTTGTCCCCCGTTACAGTGTTTAAAGTCTTCTTTTAGCTGATATAGGTATTGTTATCCAGACTTTCTTTTCACTGTCAGTTGTATGATAAATGCTTTCCCGTGTCTTTATTTTCAATCATCTGCATGTGTCTTTACATCTGAAATAAGTCCCTTGTAGACAGTATATAGGTAGGTATTGCTTTTTTTAAAAAATATTTTTTAAGTAATGTCTATACCCAGCCTGGGCCTCCAACTCATGACCGTGAGATTAAGAGTCATATGCTCGGGGCGCCTGGGTGGCTCAGTGGGTTAAAGCCTCTGCCTTTGACTCAGGTCATGATCCCAGGGTCCTCGGATCGAACCCTGCATTGGGCTCTGTGCTCAGCAGGGAGCCTGCTTCCCCTTCTCTCTCTCTGCCTACTTGTGATCTCTCTCTCTCTCTCTCTGTCAGATAAATAAATACAATCTTTAAAAAAAAAAAAGTATCACATGCTTTACCGACTGAGCCCCTGGTCTTGCTTTTTTATCTCTTTCATCACCCTATGTTTTTTGATTAGAATGTTTAGTCCATTTACATTAAAAGTGATTATTGGTAGGTATGTACTTATTCCCATTTTGTTTTATGGTTGTTTATGTAGTTCTCAGGTTTCTTTTTTTTAATATTTTATTTATTTGGCGGAGAGAGATACAGGAAGAGAGGGAACACAAGTGGGAGAGGGAGAAGCAGGCTTACCACTGAGTAGGGAGCCTGATGCAAGGCTTGATCCCAGGAACCCTAGCCTAAGGCAGAGGCCCAATGACTGAGCCACCCAGGTGTCCCTGTTCTTTTCTTGCTCTCTTCTCTCACATTCTCCTGGTTTTCTTAGGTGATACATGTGGATTCCTTTCTCCTTATTTATTGTGTATATATTACTGGTTTTTAAATTGTGGTTTGTTTTGTGGTAACATTTAAACATTAGTTACATGTTTATAACCAATGGTTATAATGGTTATAATCCATTATAACCATTGGTTATAAACCATTAGGTTTATATGAAACATCTTATGCATATAGTAGTCTATATTAAGTTTATGGTCACCTAAGTTTGAACGTACTCTAAAATAATTAAATTTGTACTCCTCTCCCTCAACCCTGCATCTTTGGTATATAGTGTTACACTTTGTGTGCGTGTGCGTGTGTGTGTGTGTTTGTGTGTGTGTATCCTTTGATTTTTATAGATAATTTTACTGCTTTTGTGCTTCCTACTTTCCTGCTGCTTATGGTCTTTCGTTTCTACTCAGAGTCCCCTTAATGTTTCTTGTAAGATTCATTTAGTGGGGATGAATTCCATTAACTTTTGTTTGCCTGGGAAACACTCTCTCTCCTATTCCGAATGATAGCCTTGCTGTATTGAGTATTCTTGGTTGCAGTTTTTTTCTTTCAGCACTTTGAATATATTCTGCCACTTTTCCCTGGCCTGCAAAGTTTCTGGTGAAAAATCTGCTGATAGTCTTATGGGATTTCTCTTGTATGTGACTATTTTCTTTTCTCATTCTGATTTTAAAATTCTTTATCGGTACTTTTTGTCACTTTATTGCTTTGTATCTTGGTGTGGACCTCTTTGTGTTGTTTGTGTTGGGGGTTCTCTGTGCATCCTATATCTGGATTTCTGTTTCCTCCCCCAAATTTGGGATGTTTTCAGCTATTTCTTCAAATATATTTTGTGCCCCGTTTTTCTCTCTCTTCTCCTGAGATCTCTATAATGTGAATGTTATTACACTTGATGTTGTTATTGAGTTCTGTTAATCTATTCTCATTTTGTATTTTTCTTTCTTTCTCTTGTTCAGCTTGATTGCTTCCCCTTACACTCTATTCCATGTCTCGTCTCCATTCTTCTGCTTCCTCTACTCTGCAATTTATTCTATTTTGTTTTTTTAATTTCAGTTATTGAGTTCTTCATCTCTGATTTGTTGTTTTTTGTTTTCTGTCTCTTTGTTGAGGACCTCACTGAAGTCCTCCACTCTTTTCTCAACTCCATTGAGTATCTTTATGACCATTACTTTAAATTCTCTATCAGGCATATTACTTCTCTCCATTTCATTTAGCTCTCCCGTTGTGATTTTGTCTTGTTCTTTCATTTGGAACATATTCCTCTGTCTCCTCACTTTTTCTCTCTCTGTCTGTTTCTATATGTCAGGAAAGTCAGCTACATAGCCTAATCTTGAAAGTAGTGGCCTTATGAAGAAGAAGGTCCTGTAGTGCCCTGCGGTGCAATGACCTCTGTTCACCAGAACCTGGAGCTTCAGGGGTATCTCCTGTGTCTGTGTGTGTGGTGTGTGCCTTCCTATTGCAATGACTCTCATTACCTGTTATGGTCAGGGTTCGGTCCCTGTGTTGTAAGTGGGCCAGTCTGGGGCCACCTTGGACTTGAGATGGGTCAGACCGGGTGTTTGCCAGAGATGCAATAGGACTGAACTGCAAGGCACTCTCCCTGTGTTGCCTGAGAAGCTTTTATTGGCAGGCAAGCCCTATAGTCAGAGCAGATGTCTGCCCCAGCCCACTGCTGGGACTGAAGTCTAACTGGTGTATGTGGTTATCTTTCTCTGTTCCTGAGGCAAGAGTCATTTTGGGGTGGTGCTGACCCCTGTCGGGGCTGCTTGCACCCTGCCACACTTGTGGCACTGCTTTGGATGGACTCTTGCCAAGTCCACAGGAGAATGGGTGTGGGGTGCACAGCGTTAACACAGTTTGTGCCACTCTGCTGTGGGAGGAGGCCGGCTAGGAGGAAATGGTTCATAGGAGAGCATGGGATGGGGTACATGGCATTAGCAAGTTTTGCACAGGTCTGTTCTGGGAGGCAACTCGGAGCTGATGCTGGTTTGGAGCGGGCAGATCTGCTGAACTGTGTGGGGATTAGCAAGGGTTAGCATGCTGTTAGCAAGATATATGGGAGTGTTCACACTGTGTTGCTTCCTATAGGTGTCTGTATGGTAATGCTGGCCTTGTAGAATGAATTTAGAAGTTTTCCTTCCTTTTTTATATTTTGGAATGATTTGAGAAGAATCGGTGCTACCTCTTCTTTAAATGTTTGGTAGAATTTACCCGTCAAGCTACCAGTCCTGTACTTCTGTTTGTTGGTAGTTTTTTGATTACTGATTCAATTTTATTGCTATTTATCAGTCTGTTTAAATTTTCTATTTCTTCCTGCTTTAGTTTTGGTAGGTTATATGTTTCTAGGAATTTATCCATGTCCTCTAGTTTAAGCCAATTAGCAACCTTAATTCTACCCATAGGTTTAATATCGCTTTGCTGTGTAATGTAACATATTCACAGATTCCAAGGATTAAACTTTGGACATCTTTGGGACGAGGGCTTTATTCTGTCTACTACAGCCTATATCCTATTTTGCTTGTAACACTATATGCAAAAGCCCTTAACAAAGTGCTAGCACACCAAATTTGGCAATATATGAAAAGGATAATATGTAAAAACAAAGTTGAGCCTACTAAAGAATGGTAACATTGATTTAACGTTAAAAAATTCATACATTATAACTTACCACATTAACAGAAAAAAGGAGAAATTATTTGTGTAATAAAATTCAACTTTTTATAATTACCAAAGCTTTACCACCCAACAGATTGACTAAAGTGCAAAAGGCAACATCAAGAGTTGACAATGGTGTGAACAGTAGGAATTCTCTTGTACTGCTGAGCCAATGTATGGGCATGCATGCACCCTTTAGAGATCTGCTGAAGTTGAAGATAATGCGTATTCCCTATCGTAGCAGTTCTACTCCAGAGTAAATACTTCAATGGTAATGTGGTCACATTGTACCAAGGGACATATAAGTATTTCATAGCATGTTATTTGTATGGGTAAAAACTGAAAGCAACCTTCTAGTCCCAGTAGAATGGATAAAGTTTGATCTATCCATGCAATGGAGTACTATACAGAAATGACAGTAAATGAGCTACAGTTATTTGAACAAAGTGAATGAATCTGATGAACATATATTATTATTTTAAAGATTTTATTTACTTATTTGAGAGAGAGAGAGAGAAGGGGCAGAGGGAGAGGGAGAAGCAGACTCCCTGCTCAGCAGGGAGCCCAAAGTGGGGTTTGATCCCAGGACCCTGAGAGCATGACCTGAGCTGAAGGCAGATGCTTAACTGACTGAGCCATCCTGATGAGCATAAATTATAAACAAACAAACAAAAAAGCCAGGCAGTAGAGAGTAAATATTGTATCTTTAAATTCATATAAAGTTCAAAAAAGGGGTAAAACTGATTCATGGTTTTACAATGTATGCTTAGGTGGCAATTCTCAAAAAAAAAAAAAAGGCAAAGAATTGATTATCATGTAAGTTCAGATAGTAGGAGGTAGTGAAGGAAAGAAGGGGCATGGAAGGAAAGAGTCCAAGGTTTCTAGGGGCTGGCAGTGTCCTCTTAACTGGGGTAGTGGTTACTTGAGTGTTTACATTGTAACATATCAGTACAACAAGTTGCAAAAAATTTCTCTATGTATATTGTATTTGCCTCATCACAGGATGGAGTATTTAGACATGGCCAATTCATACTGTGTAAGTCCAGTTAGTTAGAAACTGTGTTACTGACATGTTATTAGGGATTAGTAGTGACATAGAAATGGGAAATTGTTAAGAATTTGACTAGCACAGTATCTTCTAGGCAGATAAACATGTGAAGCCATGCCATTAAAAAAAGATTTTGTCAGTAAAAACAAGAGGTGTTAGACGCATTAGACTTGAGAGTTTTCTCTCAATGACAAGGTCTATTTAGCTTCCACAATGAGTTGGTAAGTCTCTTGGCCTCCTGGATGTCATTTGGATAGGTATTGCCATTTCCTGCAATTTATTGCCATTTCCATGCATCCGTCTGTTCTACCTGCTTGACCTCAGTCTATCCTCCCTCACCCCTTCAATCTTTAAGTATGTTCACTCAATAAGATCATAAACTTGTTTCACTAACATGGTCCTGCTATCCTGAGAGTTGATTGGTCTTTCAGGTTACTTTGGATCAGTAGACCAGGGGCTGCTCATTGCTGTAATTTTATTTTTTTTAAGATTTATTTATTTGAGATAGACAGAGCCTGAGTGGGAGGGGCTGAGGGAGGGGGAGACAGAGTCTCAAGCAGATTTTGTGGGTCCTACATGGGGCCCAGTCTCACAACCCTGAGATCATGACCTGAGCCAAAATCAAGAGTCCGACATTTAACTGACTGTGTCACCTAGGTGCCTCTCATTGCAGTCATTTTTAAAAGTTCTTTAGGGGAGGAGCACCTGGCTGGCTCAGTCTGTAAAGCCGGAGACCCTTGATCTCAGGGTCCATGCATTCAAGTCCTCCTTTGGGTGTGGAGCCTACTTAAAAAAAAATTTTTGGAGGCATTTATCTGTACTCTCCATAGACCAAACAACATGGGCATATAGAGCATTCAGATATTGAAGGGATGCCCAGTAAAAGATAGCAGGTTGCAGAATGCAAGACTGGCATGTAGAAATGGAGAGAGTGAGGATAGAAATCAAGATTGCAAGTCATCTCCATAGAAGTAATAATTTTTAGAGTAGAATGGCTATATAACATGTATTTTTCTATCAGTCTCTTAATTTTTTTAAACAATAACCTTAGTTTGATAGGAAAATAAATTTGTCACCTAAAAACTTGTGAGAATGTACTGTTCTGATAAATACTCAACAGGAGGGTTTTTTTGTTGTTGATTATGGATGTTTTGAAACATTTTTCATTAGTACTATCAAGTTATATATCTAAACTACTTGAAATTATGGAAATATTTTAGTATTTAGGGGATTCAGGATTTGTGTTAGTTTTTTTGAAAGACACTACCTTGAGGGGGATGCCTGCATAGCGCAGTCAGTTGAATATCTAATTCTTGGTTTGGGCTCAAATCATGATCTCTGGGTTGTGAGATCAAGTCTGCATAGGGCTCCATGCACAGCAGGGAGTTGGCTAGAGATTCTCCCTCTTCCTCCCTCTCTGCCCTTCTCCCGCTACCCAAAATAAATGAATAAATATTAAAAAAGAAAAGAAAAGAAAGACACTGCCTTGGGACTCCTGTCTGGCTCAGTCCATGGTGTATGAACTATTGATGTTGGGGTTGTGAATTCAAGCCCTATGTTGGGTATAAAGATTACTTAAGTAAGATCTTTAAAAAAAAAAAAAGACACTGCCTCAAATAGAGTGAAAAAAAAAAAAATAACAGTTAAAAGGTATACAGGGGCCCCTGGGTGGCGCAGTTGGTTGGGCGACTGCCTTCGGCTCAGGTCATGATCCCGGAGTCCCGGGATCGAGTCCCACATCGGGCTCCCGGCTCCATGGGGAGTCTGCTTCTCACTCTGACCTTCTCATGCTCTCTCTCACTCTCTCTCTTCCCTAATAAATAAATAAATAAAATCTTTAAAAAAAAAGTATACAGAATATAATTTTAGAATTTTATAATAGTTGAATTCTGGGTCTACTTTTGGTTCTACTTTACCAATGTTAGGAAATAAAATACTGTACTGCTAAAGTGGATGTGTTCAACACTGAATAAGTTTGAGATCTGTATTTTCATTTACATATTCTCTTATTCTGAGATTCTCCATTTTATTCTTGAGTTGTACCAGAAACACCCATATATTCCAGACAGTCACTGAGTCATTGCATTCATTCTAGCTCTGCCATTTAGACCAACACAAAATTCATTGTTCAATATATTTTCTAATATTTGGAGTCAGAGAATTTGAGCTATAGGAGATTTTAGCAATCATCCCAACTCTTGTAGATGACAGAACAGTCATGTGTTGAGGTGATAATTCACCTAAAGTTGTATTTCCCAGGTGATGGCAGCAGTGGTATAAGAACTGCATCCTCCGGCGCCTGGGTGGCTCAGTTGGTTGAGCGACTGCCTTCGGCTCAGGTCATGGTCCCAGAGTCCCGGGATCGAGTCCCATATCGGACTCCCGGCTCTGCGGGAAGTCTGCTTCTCCCTCTGACCTTCTCTCCTCTCATTCTCAGTCTCTGTCTCTAATAAATAAATAAAAAATCTTTAAAAAAAAAAAAGAACTGCATCCTCTGCAAGAGAGGCTGGGTCATTGTCTAAACTGTAGTCACTATAGCAGATTGAACTAGATGTTAGGTTTTAACGTAAGGCAGACCTACAGAGAGGTTTCACCTTCCCCATTTGTCAGCTTGTGATCTTGGGCGAATGTTTCTAATACTCAGTTTCTTTGTAAAGTAATATCTAGTAGGGTAGCTGTAAGAAATAAGTGAGATAATGCATGTAACCTCGTTAGCACAATGCCTGGTCTATAATACACATTCAGTAAAAAATGTTTACTATTATTATTTCTGAATATTTTTTTCTTTTGGAGGACTAGCATCCCTACTTCCTTTTTCTCATAGATTTTCGGATTTTTATACCATCCGGATCATTGTCTCTAGGTATACATTTTTCTGGAAATGTGGCCTTAGTGCTTAAAACAAATACAGTTTATTTAGCATCAGGGACAGAGCATGATATATCTACCTTAAGCTATTGGCGATGATTATAAAGATTTTTAGAACAATGAAAATTATAACTCACTTGTAAAATTCTCTGTGGAATCACCTACAGTTACCAGAGTACATTGTTCTTTTCTCCACTTGCATTTTTCTTCTCCCCACCCCCATAGTCTTCATAAAGGCAGGAGGTGGAAGAAAACACGGAGCCATATAAATGTCAATGCCCTGAAAAATTGAATAAAAAGAATCAAAGAAGAGAGGTTCCTGGCTAAATTAGAGCCATGTGACTCTTGATCTTGGGGTCATGAGTTCAAACCCCATGTTGGGCATGGAGCCTACTCAAAAAGAAAAAGAAATGTTTATCAAATTCCTTTAGGTCTACTTGTTGGTGACCATCAGCCATGACTTTGCCTTTCTAATTCTGTATAGGTTATTTTCCAGATTTGTCTGTATATCTCATTATACACATACTGCTTTCAGTGTCAGTATTTTGGTTGGTGGTGGATACTAGTTATAACTGTATTTTCCAATTATAGCAGTATTAGATGAATGTGAGAAATGGTTGCTAAATAATCTTATTCTTTCCAAAACTTCTAAATAATATTTCACCCGGGAATAGTGATTTTGTGTTGGAGTTACTTCTAGAGTGATGTTTGGAGTGGATTGTAATTCTTGTATTTTTCCAATTGACTCCAGAATGTAAAGCTTCCTTTTAAATTTGCCCCCCAAGTTGGTGATCATTCTAATTTGATAAACCATGTAAATGGGAGTTCACATGCTTCCTCAAAGCATAGGGTCTATCTGAGATGTCTAGTTAATCATTTCTCCCCACAGAATATTACTTTGGGTCAGGGCCTTTTGAGCTTCCAAGATAGAGGAGGAGTTCACAGCCTAGTGGGAAATCACTCATGACCTCCAAGCAGCCTCACTTGGAATAGGCCCACTCTGTAGTCATCACTGCTGCCAGTTCTGTTCCCAAAACTGGACCCTGAACTTCCTAGTTGATGTGGATGAATCTTCTCCATGGTCCTCATGTTCTTATTCTTGTTTTCAGGAGAACTTGATGGTACTAGTTGAGAACTGGACCGATGGTTGGAGAGCAAGTTCCATTTCTGACTGCTTATGTGGAAGGCATCTGATAAGTCACCTGAATTTTATGTTCCTGTTCTTGAACCAGGCCAATCCTATGTCTTTTAGAGTCCGTATAGCCTTGTCTTTATAAACTATGGAGCAAAGTGCCTGGATTTGAACACCGTTCTGTTGTTTAAGAGATCTGTGTGATTTTAGGCCAGTTGTCCTCTTGCATCAGTAAAAGAAAGGTTGCATGTAGCAGTTATCACATACCATTATATGAAGTGTAAGTTGGCTAATGTATGTGAAGTTAGAGCAATGGCTAGAACCAGCACTCAAACACTAGCCATTGTTGTTTTCAAAGGTAGTGCCTAGTGCTTCTTGGAGAGGAATGAGAGGGTAGATGAAAACGGGGCTGGAGAAAGGGCCTGGAGAGAGGGGCTTGGAGTCCAGAAGCTCTCTTTGTATTGGTGTTTGGCCAACTGGATCGTGAGCTCAAGGCTGGGAGCTAGGCTGTGTATGTCTCCCACTGGCACCCAGTACAGGTGGTCCTGAGGAGATGGGTGTGCACGTGCCTATTTCCTAAATGGATGACTGAAAAATACCCAACCCTCCTTTTTTCATTTTTTTTTCTGAAGGATTGAATATTTGAAATTATAATTTCCAATTCGTTTTTGGGGGTGCCTCTGGCTCAGTTGGTATATCATGGGACTCTTGATCTCTGGGTTGTGAGTTTAAGCTCCACACTGGGGGTAGAGATTACTTAAAAATAAAATCTTTAAAAAAAATAAAATCCGTTATTTTTTCAGATTCCCTGGAGTTGCTTTTATTGCTGGCTCTCAAAGCACAGTCGTTCTCCCTTACTTTGACTAACCATTGTTGGGTCTCCCCTGCCAAATTTACAAAATGTTTATCTGGGCTTTCTCTTCTCAACTTGTGAAATAGCATGAAGGTTTTGTGACTCTCAGCAGTGAGTTGTAGCTCTGGTTCTAAGCTTCAACTCATCAGAATTTTCTTTATAGTATGGGATTACTTGGACATACTGCTGTAGAGGAGAATTGCAGCATCATAGAAAGATCATGGGTTGATGAAGAAAAGCTGATGTCTGAGCGAGACCTGGCTTTGAAGTCATTACCATTCTTTGGTTGTGCAATCCGAAGTTCATTGTTTTCTCTAAAAGAGTGGCATTGATACTTATCCATCAGCCACGTGGCTGGGGGCTGATTAAGTGTACTAATATATCTCTAGCATCTCGCACACTATGGACACCCTAAATATTAGCGTCTCTTTAGAAAACAACCTGATGTCACCCTGACTTGCGTTGCTGTTGATGGAGAATTCCTTTGTTTACATTTGTCCTCAGTGACCAAGCTGGTTTTGCTGTAGAGGGAAGATGTTGTCTTTTAGCCAGCAGGTGGCAACCAAATTAAAGCTAAAAGTTCACCTCATTATGATAACTGGTAAAAATACTGCCTTTTCATATAAACGCATGATGGAAATGACAGGTGGATGAGAAACGTTTCGCTCTGAAGCGGAGTCACCTCTGGCTAAGGCATTTTTAACACTGAGCCCCAGATACAGATTATCTTCCTGAAGGCTGCTTCTGATTCCAATACCAGCGCATCCCGGCCATACATCTTTTTAGAAGTTTGTCAGGGGAATCATTGAGATTTATGCAACCTTGTGTTTAAAATAATGAATCCATTCTCTTGATTTGGCAGTTTCAAAAGCAGAGTAAAAAGTGGAGCCATCAGTTGATAAAATAGAGCGCTTATGAAAATACTATTTCATTTTCTTTTCAGTCTGGTTGTATGGGATTTTGTTTGGTTCGCCCTCTGTGAATTTGTGTGTGATTTTTAAACAAGTACACATTTTAACTAAAAAGACTTTAAAAGGCAAAAGCAAGACAGAACCATTTGTAAACTCTGCCTTCAAGTCTTAGTTTTTTTTTTTTTTAATCCATAAAGTGGGGACGATATGGTGCCCTGTTGTAAAAAATAAAGTCGGTGATCTATGCAGAGCACTTAGTGTGGTGCCCGGCACATGGTAAGCAAACATAATCAATGGTGCAATTTAGAGGATTTATATTATCACAGAATCACGAAAGGTGGGAGGGATCTGGGGGCCTATGTTCTCTGACTAACCCCTTCGTCATACCAGATCCCCCGAAACCACTGTCCTTTGTAACACGGATACCCCTGGATTAATCCTTTGCTCTGTGGTGGATAATAGAGGGCATGGCTGTTGAGGATCAGCTACCCCTTTTCTAGGGACTGTGGGCAGCGGAGCCGGAAAGGCAGGTGCTGTGATAGCTGCATTTACAAGAGATGTCATGATTAAATCACAGTCACATGATACGTGCTGCTGCTATGCTTTGAGAAAAGTTAACTCTAAATAGTAAGATGAACCCCTAATACTAGTGGGTTTTTTTCTTCCAAAGCAAGTCCCTGCTGTGCCACCTTTCTCTCAACAGCAAGACCATATAGCCATTGTACTTGATATATGCATCCAATTCAGCCTCCTGGGATTGTCAGGAATGGCTAATAACACCATCACCACCCACGTTCTAGAAAAAAGGGTTAGCGGCACTCACTTTGCTAAAGCTGCTACCCTGCGGCTCCCTTTCATGATCTGCATTTTCCTGCAAAGGCCTTTGGAGGAGTAGGAGGCCAGAGGAGCAAACCTTTCCTGCTGCTTGTCACTCTCACCATCCAGGGGCTCTAGAGGTCAGCGTTTTTTGGACACTGCCTTGAATCAACTGATAAGTCACCACCATTTCTGCGTAACCTGCCAGTACGGGAGTGCAGGCCATCATGCGGTCAGGGAAAGTCATGCATGGATAAAGCACAGACTTAACAGACTGGGGCTGAAAGAACAGAGGTCCCCATGTGCCATGCAACCCTTCATTTTCCAAGTCCAAAAACTCAGCAGGACATCATTGGGCTGTCCTATCCCAAATACTTGCAATGGTTTCTCCTTCCTTTCTTATCCCAGTACTTCTACCTGGCAAAGATACAACTTCAGTTGTCTCAATTCTA
Source organism: Nasua narica (assembly GCA_028533885.1). Classification (NCBI taxonomy): domain Eukaryota; kingdom Metazoa; phylum Chordata; class Mammalia; order Carnivora; family Procyonidae; genus Nasua; species Nasua narica. Next base: position 30,152,843 of record CM052802.1, read on the forward strand.
ATTAGAAGTGTTTAAACCCAACCAAAATATAAGCAGTAGTGGTTCAAAGCTGGGATCAAGGGGCTTACCTGTACTTGGGACTCTGGTCTGCAACAGGCCTGCTTCCTCCTCTTCTGACACTTTTCTCTTGTCGGGGTCCTCCCTTTGTCAGGTCTTTGTTAAACTGATAGGGCTTGGATTTACCACATTCCCTGGACTATTCGTACCAAAAATCACAGCAAGACCTCTGGGGATCAAGATTAATAAAAGAGAATGCAAAACGGGATGCCTGGGTGGCTCAGTCAGTTACGCATTTGCCTTTGGTTCAGTTCATGATCCCACAGTCCTGGAATTGAATCTTGGGTCAGCCTCCCTGCTCAGCGAGGAGCCTGCTTCTCCCTCTGTCTGCCATTCTCCCTGCTTGTGAGCTCACGCTTGTTCTCTCTCCCTCTCTCTCTGACAAATAAATAAAATCTTAAAAAAGAAAAAAAAAAAAAAGGAAAAAATCTAAAACCCAAAGGGTTGTTTCAGGTGTAAGAGAAAGAGAGATCTGGGTGGTGCATACAGTTAGCTTCTCAAAGATGCTCTGCTTGTACCAAATGGTCGTGGCTGCTGACCCCTGGAAGCCTGAGGAAAGGATGCCAATTACAGGACTGGTTCTAGGCCAGATACATGAGGCAAGAATGCATGAAAGGTTTCTGGCCCTGGAATCGTTTCAAGTAGCTAAGTTAATAACGTCTCTAATGTCTAGGATTTATAAAGCAAAGGTCTTCTAAAATTAGATACTTGTAATTTATAATTGGGCTTAATTATGGTTGTTGATTAGAGATGCTGCTGGTGGTTTAATGCCATGCTGTGGGGAATTACGGACTTTGTTCTCTCCCTGCATTTTTACCCCATATCGCGAAGCTCGGTAAGATAGACTGGTTGAGACTATTGACAAATTAGTCAATTCTGGTGTGATAGTGATTCTGCTTTCTTTAGAAAAGGGAAGGTAAAAGGATACAGCGAAATGATCATTTTTTTCCCCCTTCCCATTTCACAATGCATAGTTGGCATGGCTTCTCGGGTGATACAGGGTTGTATTAACAATGACTGATTCAATAGAAGAGCTTATTCTTACCACAGACTTCCAGCATTTATCTTATCAGTCAAGAAACTGTTGTAGGAGGGATCAAAATCTATAGCATGTGGTTAGTATGCCATTCTCAGCGTTCACACTGATGCCTCCGCCCCGTCTGTGGGGAAGCTGGACTCCTGAGGCTTTTACTTGTGTCCTTAGCCATTTCAGTGGCTTTAACTGGGGTACCTCAGCATATCCAGTCAGTAAATACTAATGAGTGATGGTGTCCAAATTTTAAGAGTACCATATATTGAGAGTACCTCAAAAACCTATAATTGTATAGGGTGTGTGTGTGTGTGTGTGTGTAGGGAAGGGAGTTGTCAGGAAAGTAAATAACTTCAGTGTTAAGAGGATGAGTGGCAGAATCAAGGGTCAGACATCTTTTTGGGAGCATGTTCTAGATGAAATTACCATATACTGCAGTGCTGGTCCTACTTCAGTAATTCAGCCTTTCTACCAACTGTCCAAAGGAGATCTGAGTTAATACGTCCTAGTTCTTCCCTGTGAGAAATAAAGGCTTTTGCTTTTTAAAATGCTAGACTATGTATATGTCTTACAGTACACATTTCACTAAAATGTCTGCAAGAATAGCCTCCAGTCCCTCTTAGAGTGGGGCAGGGTACAGAGAGAAAAGGAAAGTAAGCAAGTAACTAGTGCTTTGCTACAGAGCTGACTCTAATCCAAGGGGAGTTTAGTGATTGGAACCAACTATTTTCTGTGTTGGAGTAAGTCACCTTTGAAACAATCCTTTGTTATGAACGGGGATTCATTGTTATGAGGTTCCAAGGACTACAGTATAAGTTTACATGTATACCAAGTCTGAGGAATATTAATAGCTTCACTGTCCCTGGAGAGGATTAGACTAGCTCACTACAGAGAGAACATGTAGAGCACTCGTGTGATTAAAATATGGATCCGTGGTATTTCTTTTGTCAAATGAAAATAAATATGAGAGCTGAACGCCGTCATAGTCTTCAGAGTATTATAGCTTAGTACTGTGCTCAGCTACGAGTAATTTGTGCTCTCAGTTTCCCTTAATGATGCAGCAATGCTCAAATCAACAAAATGCAAATCTGCTTGAGATTAGAACTTCTAACAGCACCCAAATATTCCTTTTGCCAGATGCCATGAGCAATGTGCCTTAGTAAAAAGACTATGATTGATTTGACGTCAGGAAACCTGGGTTCAGATGTGAACCCCACTAGTTCTCTCTCTCATAAATTGCTTAATCTTTCTGACTAATCTTTCTGTTTTCTCTTTTGTCAAAGAGAAGCAAAGAAGTGAGGCTATTTGAGATCATTCAAATGAAATAGCACAGAGTAGCATATAATTGGCATTTAATAAATGCATTTTTTTTCAGTTGGGGGAATCTAAGAATTTGGGCCCATCAGCTTTTTGCAAGTTCATTATCTCATTCTTTGGTTTATTACCATCAATAGTTACAGTGCCTGGCCCTAGTAGGTGCAGGCCAAAAGTATTTGCAGAATGAATAAACCGATGAGTGGCCAAGGAACACGTCCTCATAGAACAATAAACAAACTGACAATATTTATGCCATGAGTGATATTCTAGGGCCAATCTAGTGAACCTCCCATTAATCCAGGAAGTGGATAATTAAGAGGGAATTTCACAACTCTGTTCAACAGGTATTTAGGGATTTTCCTCTTTTATTAATAAACTTAAAGTTTACAGTATCAATGGGACAGGTAAGTGGATTTGCTGTTGAAAAATGAATGTTTATATCTGAAGTCTTTCAGTCTACAGTAAGTTCACTCTTTGGCATAAACCAGAAATCTGAAAGGAAGTAAGCCATGTCCTTGCCAAGTGATCCCAGGGCACATCAGATGGTTGCTAGGACTTCCCTGGGAGGCTCATGTGCACTCCTAGAGAACCCAGAAGCTCATACAGTAGGATTGGCTCCTCAAAAATGCTAAAGTAGAAGTCAGCCAAAGGACAGTCCCAGAGTCTTTCCAAGAGCCCAACAACCAAGCCAGGGAATGTAATGGGTATAGGTGGGGACATGGGAAGTCTGGAAGAATCCAGGCCTGGGCAGGTTCCAATTAAACCATGCCCCATTGCAAGGACTTCTGTGTCACTCTGGAAGGCCGTGAGGCTTTTTAAAGGTGAAGAAAGATAAACAGATGACCAAATAAATCCAGAGAGGTGTTTTCATAATAAGATGAGAATTTTGCATCTGAGGCCAGCTATTTCCAGAGATGAGAAGGTAACTACTTTCAGGTAACTTAGCCTTTGTGTTCTCCATGAAGAGACTGAGGACTTGTTTCATCCCTGAAAGAGCTGCCTACTCCCATGCTTTGTGTCCCTACCTACCTTTGCAATCTTCTACTCCCATACCCTGAGCACTTACTTGATTGCTATTTTAGGTAACATTGCTATTTTCTGATAACATGTTTAGCAACTTCATTGTTATTTTTTGGTAATATGTCTTTGAGGGTTGAGACAGTGCTAAGCACATAGTAGTTAAATAAATATGTAAATTAATGACTAAATGTATCAGAATCATTTATTAAAAATTTGAAATACCTGATAGATCTTTAAAGAACCAAATTTGTGACCTTTTGGTGAAATTAAAAAAAAGTTGGTTCTACTTGATTATTCCATTTCTGTGTTTCATTAATTCTAAGATGCGTATTTCTTATGAACATGAACATTTAAACATCTCTGAAATTGGGATGCAACTTAGAGTTGGTGGTGTTTGTAATATTATTATCATAGCATTTGTTTTAACCAATGCTCTGCAGACTAATGAATGGTGAGTCAAAAAGGGATAGTTTCTTAGATATGATAAATTTTATATATATATATATATATATATATCACCTTCATAGTGCATATGTTGCTTTATACAAGGATAGGATAATGGGGAAAGCATGGCTTTTATATCGGAGGAATTTTATTGTGAATCCTGGCTCTGCCTTTTTTTTCCTTTTATTTATTTTTTTGAACCTGAGCAAAGAGTTTGGCCTGACATTAATCTTTAGGTTGCAGTGTTCTCGTTTGTATAATGGGAATAAAGCATTCATATTAAGGTTTTGCACTAAAGGCATTCAATGAATAAATTTAGTTGAATTCAGCCTTTCCTTTTTTTCTCTCTCTACCTTTTCCATCAGCCTATTTGTACCTCAGGACAGCTCTATCAGGTAAGAATATGTAATTTCCATTTTACAGGTTTAGAAACAGAGGCTTAGCAGCATGAGTGAGTTAAGAGAAAGACTTCCCTGGAGGCTTTGATTTTCCATTATTCCCCTAGCTCTATTAGGCTTCTCACAGGTAACTATTGGCATAGGTGAGAGCCTAGCTACTTTTTTGTTGATAAATTTCTAGAGGCAGCACGTGTAACAATTTTACACAATACCTTAATAACAATGTCACAAAACTACATCCTTTTTGGAAAGGAATTTACCTCTTGCCCTCATCCTGTAAACATGGATGGGCTTCTATTTAAAGAAGAGGAAAAGGAAGAGGGAAAAGGATATTATATCACCTGGCCTAACATTTTTTGGAGCAGATGTTTTCTTCGTCTCATTGTTCATAGAAAATTGGTTCAAGATGGTATAAACCAAATGTTGAAAAATACTGTGATCCATAAATCAATTCATGCTATTCTTTTGTTTGGCTAGAACAAAATGATGCATTGAAATTAAAGATCAATCCTAAAACCTCAGGGCTTGGTACAAAACCAAAAGCAAGTTATCATTTCTGTCCTGTGATAGACCGACCAGATAGTGGATATTAGACCTCCAGGCTTAATCCAGGCTGGAATCACAGAGGAGCTGTGGAAATTGCTTTTATACTTTCTCAGTTTTGCCTGAGAATTTTCAATTGTGGGGTTTTCTTTTCTTCGCCTCTGCATTTCTCTTTCCTATTTGGCAATCACGTTTTTAATTAGGTTGTAAATGAATCAAATAACAAGGAAATAGTCTAATTTCAGGAATAAAATATCAAACCTAAATGAAGAGGAGATGAGTGGGTGCCTGTTGTTCGAAATCGCAGTTGGGTTTCTGAACGAGCCCGGTCTGCTTCTAGACGGTTCTGTGGCGGGCTGGCTGGCTGGTGGTGAGCAACGCACTGATGCATCTTAAAAGGTTGGAGTCCCTGTTTGGAAAACGGGGGACTGAGAGAGAGAAGCAAATTTAAAGACTTGAGCCAGTAGAGTTTGGAACTTGATAGATGCTCAATAAATTCACCTTTCTCATCTTTCTTCTTCCTTTCCTTTTCAATCCTTTATCCTGATTAAAAATATTTATTGTCTGAAACAGTTCTGAAGCTTAAGGATTCTAAGTGGACGCCCAGGGTGGGAGATCAGCGTCCCTGTGAAATGGATAAACGGTACAATCCATAAGGAGGCAGGCACAGGAAGAAACTCTTGGGGCTACTAGTTCTCTTGGGGAGGGCTGTCTAGGAATCCCAAACTTTAAGTATGGAAACTTTGTTTCCATCACTTTTTCTTTTTTTTTCTTTTTTTAAAGATTTTATTTATTCATTTAACAGAGAGAACACAAGCAGGCAGAGAGGCAGGCAGAGGCAGAGAGAGGAGCAGGCTCCCTGCGGAGCAAGGAGCCCGACGCGGAACTTGATCCCAAGATGCCAGGATCATGACCTGAGCCAAAGGCAGTCGCTTAACCAACTGAGTCACCCAGGCGTCCCTCCATCATTTTTTCTTAACCTACCTGATACCTCCAGGTGCTTCATGGCCAAATGTTGCTTCAGGCTTTCCTATTGTGGGAACACATCAGAGCCCTGTCTTTGAGGGTTTTTTGTTTTTGTTTTTGTTTTTGTTTTCGTATCTGTTCTAGATGTCATTTTTTTTTTTTTTTGAGAGAGAGAGAGAGAGCGAGAGTGCACGCGTGCATGAGCGTAAGTGTGAGGAGGGAGAGGTACAAACCAACTCCAGGCTGAGTGCAGAGCCTTGCACTGGGCTATCCCATGACCCTGAGATCACGACCTGTGCCACATCAAGAGCCAGAGCCTCAACCTCCAAGCCACCAGGTGCTCCTAGTTGTTTTAACCATTTGTTAGACCTCTTGACTCCCCGGGGTTAGAGATGGCAGGTAACTTTGGACTCTTCCCTTCTCCGCCCCTGCCTCCACACATCTACCAGGTTCTTGAAGATTCTATTGTCCCGTTTCTGTGTGTATTGTCATTGCTGCATTGCAAAATGGGCTGTGAGTGGCGATGAAGAATGCACAGGGCTGCCGCTGCTGTAATTCTATAGGAATATTACAGCACCTCCTCACTGATAGGGTCTGAGCACAGATCCCTCTCCATCTTTTCCCTGCCCTCCATGCTATTTACAGCCACTGGAGTGTTCTTTCTCCTGGCAGAGCTGATTATGTTACTATCTTGCTCAGTAGTCTGATTATCCCTTGCTGTTTGTGGAATTTAGACTAAATACTTGCAAGGCACTAGAAGTCCTTAAACATCTGGCACGGATTTATATTTTTTTAGGTTCCTTCCTCCTCTCCTGTCTCCCCTTCCCTGATTTGCATTCCTCCTAGCACTTGGGCTATGAACACGCCTTGACTCGGTGCAAGCAGTCGGCTGGATTCTGTGTCTTTGCTGCTTTTGTTCTCCCTTCCCTGTGGGAAGTCCTGCTCTAGCCTGCCTGATTCCAGACCTAATGGGTGGTTATTACTTGATGTCTACTTACTAGCAAGTTCTCTAACCGGAAAATAATAAATGTTTAACAGAGAAAGTTTGGGGAAAAAAAATCAGACATACATATTACTTGGGTCACACCCTCTTCCTTGAAATTTTCATAGATCTTGGAATTGTATACCTCCTTTTAGTTGTTCTAGCTGTTCCCTTAGCATGTGTGTGTGTGTGTGTGTGTGTATTTACTTTTGCATTTATTATGTAATGCTTCCTATTATGAATACACATGTATTTGTCCATCCTAACTAAAAATAACCTCCTGGGGTTGGGTTGTATCTGACTCACCTGAACCTCCCTCAGGTTATCTGTTTGAAGAGAGCCAGTGGCCATGCACCCTTAACACCACACTTGACTTCAGTGGTGAAACCAAAGGCTTTTAGAGAATTTTGCTCTTTTAGATGCTGGCCTACTAGTGTTCTTCAAAGGACTCGGCAAGCCATGGTATATGCCCTTGGGACATTCGAGGCATCTCTGAAGGGTTCCTTTTGTGCCAGCAGATCGCATCAAGGTGGTAGAATGTTTGCTCTGGACTGAAATCTTTGCAAGAATTTAGCTGCATTTGATGGCAACTCTATCAAGCTTCTCTCTATATCCCTCCAATATATGGGTGCTCAGAGTGCAGGCAATACTGTGAACGTAGTCTCTCTTGAAAGAAATCAATTCCTAGAAGGCTCTGCCCATGTCACTTTGTTTTCTCTAAGTGGTTTAGCCATTTGTTCACCACAGCTTTCTTTTGATGATCTTTGCAGGAGAGAAAAGCTTCGTTTTTTGCAGGGGTAGACTCACAGTAAGGGATACGCCGATAGAGGCTCATTTTCAGGACCGAAAATGGGGATCTACTGCTTTGATTCGAATCCTTGATAATTTAGAATGATATAAATTTCCAGAACATCAGAGTGGGTTTTAAACTCAAAAACTCGGAAAGTTATATTCACCGTCGGAAACATTTTTAAAAACTAATTTCGTTTAAGAGGAAGAGGCAATGTGATAGACCATGTGTGTGTGGAAACTCTGCAAGAATAACTTTGTCACACTGAGGCACTTCTCTTCCTGCTTTTCTTCTGGCTCATGCCAATTTGTGATAAAAGCTGTTCCTTGCAAGTATTTCTAGTCTACAGTGTTTGTGGTTATTTTGCTGTGGAAGAATGATGACTGAAAGAACTTTTATGGTGTTTGTTGTTACTTATCCTTACCTGTAGGAATGTGACATCTGATATTCAACATATAATTTTATTATTGGGAAAGGAAAATAGGTATCTTATGCATTTTTAAAGAAACAAAAAGTGAAACAGTGGGAAGATAGGTTGATGGAAAAGAATCTATTTTCCACGCTAAGCAGTGAAATTCAAATTTTTTTCACTAAAATTGAATGGTAGAGAACATTATGGGTTTTTTTTTTTTTTTTGGTGGAGGTGGGTAGGATAGAAATTTGGGAGACATTATTTAGAAGCTATTCATAGGAGCTAGACATCGGTTCTTACAATAGACACTTGGGGCCAGTGACTGTGTGTTGAGGCAGTGTCTGAACTTGAGCCATTTGCTCTGCAAGGAAGTGTCCTGGTGCCAGGATATGGTGTTTTCCTCAAGTCTTTGAGTCCTGGCTCTGTTACCATCTGCCTGACTGGCTTTTGTGTAACCTTCCTATTCTAAGAGCAGCTGCTTCTACAAAAGAAGTCATTTGGATGAGATATAGATAACTCTAGACAACATCAACCTTATAATTTTGGGTCATAAAATTTCAGGAGACCACAGTTCTCATGAGCGTAGCTATGTTCTTTGAGCTTTTGTGACAAACTAGCTAGCCAAATTATTAAACAGAATGAAGACAAACTAACTCCTGGAAAACTCTTAGAAAATATTTCAGGAACACAAACAGTTTGAAGCTAGGGTCTAATGTAAGGAGATCTTTCTCAGTTAGAGTGAAGTATGGGGCATTGGGGTGAAAATGGTTCTCCATTTTTTTGTGGAGGCTTATTGAGAATGTGTGGAAACTTATGGACTCTAGCTCAAAAGAATCAGCATAAACAATTATACTCAAAAATTTGCATGTAATTTACCTCTTTCACCATAATTTATTCTTTCACACAGTAATTTCCAATGAAATAAATAAATTGTAACCAATGAAGCAAATATATTTTATCCAATGAAGTAAGTATATAATACAAAAATTTTGCAGAGACTGAATGTTTTCATGATACTAGATTGCCATTTATTATAAAACAAGTTAATAGAGTTTTGGGAAATAAAAGTGTTGCCACCATATGAAATAGTCTGGTTAATATCGGAAGTGTTAAAGTGTGTCTTAGAATTGAGGGAATATGGTATAATTTTTTCTTAAACCAGGAACCATGATTCACTTACTGGAAAAAAAAAATAATGATTATTTCCAAGGAATAAAATGGTCAAATGAGAAACAAAGTAAGTTCTTCCCAACATAATTTTAATGAAAGGCTGTTTTTCCACCAGGAATATGCATTTTTTCTTTTATAATTATTTATATATATAATTGATATTTATTGATATATTTTGTATAATTTATACATACAAATTTATAATTTATTTTATATAATTTATTTTTATTTCATTTTGAAATTCCTGAAATGCTGATTCCCAGAGGCATGTAGTAATAGTAGCAGAGAAAGTTAGAATTCATATAACTTGCTAGACACCAGCCTATGTTAAGGCAGGCCTATCTAGAATCTTCTAAGGCCCTGAGCTGAAGTTATGTTGGGAAGTCAAAGACTATTTGTTATTCTCCCATTCATCCAAGTAGACGCAAACTTGAAAAAGGGTTTTCCTGAGATTTTTGCATGTAGCAAAATTGAGAAGTAGTAGATCCTCTCTACACCAGCATTCATTTATGGCATTCAAAAATCTGTCTAGTATTTCAGTTTCTGGTCTCTGCTAGTATGACGGCTCTTTGTCTAAAACAACTCTGCTTATCTGCATCTTTAAAAATGAAAAGATTTAGTCATTCAATGGGCCAGCTATAATTATCATTAAATGAGCATAACTCCCTGATTAAATACCTCTTTAAAATTATTTTGAGGGTTATTCTTTTCTCTTAAAAACTAAAACTTCTCCAGAAAATAGAATTAGACATATGTCAACATCCTCTGGAAAACTAGGGAAGCTTTGTGTAATCAAAAGCATACTGATGTTTTTCTATTGTTGCTTCACATCCCTTTCTGAAAAGATAGTGCTTAAGGCCCAAACTCTTATTACGATGAGAACCTGCATGCTTCTAGAGGCCTTGTTTTGGCCCTCAGGGGCTCACTTGCAGACAACATGTAAATCTAATTTCTATCATGACATTTGAATCTAATTTCTTCACCAGAGAAGCAAAACCCAGGTGTGTTGCTGAATATTTTAGGTGCTCCATCTGTAAGTGAGGTACCAGGGTCTTGGGGTTTTTTCCCCCCAGGAAAATTATGCTTCATCATTCTTGAAGTCCTTTCTAGCCTTAGCAATTTCCCCAAGGGCTCACAAAATAGAAATTCTTCTTTGATGAAATACCTCCGTGCAGTTTTATCAAGTATTTTGGTGCAGAAAAATAGAGTAGTTCCTGGAGTAACTACTACTATTGTTTTAGTAAACTAAAACAATAGAAGACCCACTTTCATTATGGAGTGGATAACCGCCATTTTTTCCCCCAGTATAACTACAGCATCTATTTCGGCATTTTTCTCCAAACCACAAATCACCTGAGTTCTTTCCTCAGATGTTCAGCTTCATCAGGTCTTCCCCAGTCACACTGGCTTCTTTTACTTTAGGAGAAAAATAAGTGTTCTTCATAACCTACTTCAGGAAGGCTTTTGTATTAAGGCAAGCCTGGGTGTTGATACAATCCCAGATGTTTCAAGTTGAGCCTTTATTCATAATCAAAATACTGCCTTTCCAGAACATACCTCCCTCCCGAGAATACACGTGAGAATGCAGCGTGGGTCTTACTGTATTCAGCAATGAAGAGAAAAACCGAAGGAAAAATTAGGTTCATTGCACCCCTTTTTCTTGGCTAATGTCCAGAATAGGCTAGTTTTGATAAGAAGTGGATTTATTGTGAAGCTAAATGAAGTTAAACTTGTTCTTGCAGGTCCCCCTCCACAACCCTATACCTAACCAATTCTGTAAGCTTCAGGACTATAAACCTAAATCTGTCTCTACCTAATATTAAAAAAAAAATGTTATAATCATAATCACCAGAGTACTTTTCTTTAATTTCTATCAGTAAGAAATAACGTCAGGTAAAATGGTATAGTAATGATGAGCTCCTCCAGTAGTATGCTACTAAGTCATGTTCCCCCAGTAATTTAACATAAAAAAGAAATTTCAGAGGGCCAGAAAGGAAACTATAGTCTGTGCCTGTCCGAATATAAATTTCCATAGCATTGCATTTATATCACTATTCTATTTGGTTAGACAGTTTAGATTGACTGTAGCTTATTTTACCTCATTAATTATTCATGTGGGTTTTTTCATAAACAAAAGATAGTCCCTTCCAGGATGGCTGTAACCTTTACTGTATTTAAGAGCTCAGGCTCTTTGGTTTTGTACACCCTGGTTTACCTGCCCACTGGCTGTGTGACCTCACTTTCCTAATCTCTAAAGTGGGCGTAATTATCCATCTTTCAGTTTTTTAAGACAATTAAATGAGATTATATATGCCATGTCTAGCAGAGAATAGGCATTCAAACATTAGCTATTATTTGTTGGTCATAAACTCTTTAACTGTGAGAGTGATCTTCTCTAGATGTTTACCAAGAAGCCTAAATTAGCCTCTGGCAATAGCAGTTACAAATTATCCCAGACTTGGCTAGTATTTTCTCCCTGGAGGAGCAGTTAAGAAAATAACTTTGAGAATAGAGAAAGTTTTAGAGGTGTCCAGAGAGAAGCATAAGGACTTTTCCCCCTTATTGTTCCAGAGGCAGAATTAGTAAAAATGAATGCAGTTTCCAAGGAGTAGGTGTAGATTCTGTATATGCAATGATTTTCAGTAACAGTTCCCCATTACGGAATTGGCTTTTTTGTCAGCTCACAAGAACTGTTCATACAAAGGCTTGATAAAACATCAGGCAGGAGATTGGAACAAGCTCTTAATTAGTCCGTGCTACCGTGTAAATCTGGTTTTTATCACTTATACAAAACTTTAACTTCACAGTTGATTAATTTATTCAAGTTCTTAGTATATTACTGTAAATTGAGTTTTACTCTGCCAATCGAAAGGTCAGTTTTTACATGGCCTTGTGTCTGTTTATAGGCTTTCAATAATGTGACAGAGTTTGAGTATACACATTCTCCTTAGTTAATTCCATTTAAGCAATAGAAACTGACTGACAAAAATTTGATAAAAATGTTGATTCTTTTTTTTTTTTTAAGATTTTATTTATTTATTTGACAGAGAAATAGAAAGCACAAGTAGGCAGAGCGGCAGGCAGAGGGAGAGGAAGAAGCAGGCTCTCTGCTGAGCAGAGAGCCTGATGTGGGACTCGATCCCAGGACCCTGGGATCATGACCTGAGGCTAAGGCAGCTGCTTAACTGACTGAGCCACCCAGGTGCCCAAATATGTTGATTCTATTTTAATTTTAATTCTGTACTACTAAAAAGGGTCCTAAGTCAAAATATGAAAACCAGTTAGTAAACTCATTGATATTACAAGCACTGAATATAATAACTTTTTTTCCCATTATTTTTGAACATAATTGTCAAATTGTCAGAGGCTACAGTAGTATTTCTACCCTATTTTTAACAACCTGTTTGGGGAGAAAAATCACAGCTTCCTTTTTCCTCCCTATGCCATCTAGTATGTCCTATTTAAAGAGAATGAATGAAATGAATGTTTACACTGTCTTGATATTATTAATTACTGGGTAAGATGTTTCATAACAGGAAAGTGTTTGGCATGCAATCAATAGCCTGGAATATTAACACCTTCAAGGACGTTAGGTTCTCAGTGTTTGTTTAAAGCGATTGCGGAAGGAAGGAAAATAGTATATATATATGTATTTTTTCATTAAATCTGCTTCTAGCAGGAAGGGTTAGAGGGAAGAGAGGACTCTCGTTAAAACTTGGAAGTTTAAGGTGTGAAATAAGAACAGCATTTTCAAGGAAACAAATTGGTAGCGAGATTTGTTTCTGTGCCGGTCATAAGAAAATTCTGAAAATCATTTTTTTTTTTTTTTTTTTACTTGAGCCTGTATTTGAGGCAGTGTGCACCAGGGCATGGTGCTTGTGTGGATGAAAAAAAGAGCCAAGAGGATTTCCATGTACCTGGCCGTTAAATTAATAGGATTCAATCTTAGATATGAAACAATCTAAGTCAACTTGTGCCACATTTTCTGCCTCACAAAAATTTAAAAAGCCACAATTATGGGGAGCCTAAATATTATTCTGAACTTATAAAATAGTTATATGTTAATGTGCATATTGTGATTTGTTTGTAGTTAAACCAAGGAAGAGAGTGCAATTAGACAAAGAGACAACTGAATCATCATTTTGGTTAAAACTGGGCGAAGATCCTCTCGTGAGTTGTTTTGTGAGAGATGGCAGGGTTCGTGGCTGTCAGTGGGTATGTGTGACTGACAGCTTGACGATATAGCAAAGGAAGAAAGAAAAATAGAAAAAAAACAAAGGAAGCAGATAAAGAGGAGGTCCAGGGAATTAAGGGCAAGGAAGGAGTGGGGTGGCAAGGAAAAGAGACAAGAAAAGTATTTCCAAAGATAGCATGTATGGCCTGCCACCAATAATTGTAGAAGGCGATGATTTCTCCATTTTTGTATTTGAGGGAAGATACATTAAAAAAAGAAGGGTGACTCTGAGGGATATTAATCATTATTGTATATTATATTTTATGTTATATTTTATATACATAAGGGCATTAAAAAAACAAAACTCATATATTCCAATTTCACCTCTCTTCTTGTAGTTTGCTTTTTGCCTGAACTCTTGAATATTTCATCATAGGTTCACACTGTTTAGTATTACCAATCAACTGTTTAATATTGCCGTTTTTTCATCTATGCTCCACACTTAGTGTGGAGACCAACACAGGGCCTGAACTCATCACCCTGAGATCAAGAGTTAGATGCTTAACTGACTGAGGCACCCAGGTGCCCCAGTATTACCAATTTTGACTAAAAATTTAGTAATCTTTCTTTTTAAAAAAAGTATTTGAGAGAGGGAGAGCAAGCGAGCATTGGGGGAGGGGCAGAGGGAGAGAAGGAGAGAGAGAGAGAGAGAGAGAATTCAAAGCAGACTTCCCACTAAGTGTGAAGCCCTATGCATGGCTGGATCCCACAACCAATATCTGAGACAATATCTGAGCCACCCAGCTGCTCCAGTAATCTTCTTAAGGACATATGAAATTCAATTTTTTATTCAGTCAACATTTATTAAAGGCCCACTATGTGGAAGGATTCAGTTAAATGTGGAAGGAAGAGAAAGGAATGACAGCGGAACCAGAGGGAATGGTGTCAGGCAGATGAGATGGGAAGGCGTGTGTGTGGGTAAGGTAGCAAGAGTGTTCAGTGGTCTGCTCAAAAAGCTTGGAACTGGTTCTGTTAGCCATGGGGAGCCAGTGAAAGTTCTTAAGCAAGGAGAGGCACCATCAGGGCTGTGCTTGGATGTGATAATACAGTTGAGCCTTGAACAACTGGGAATGGGTGGCGGTTAGGGGCACTGATCCCATATCCTCACCTCTGCAGTCAAAAACTCGCGTATAACTTTGATTTCTCTAAGACTGAACTACTACCAGCCTACTATTGACTGGAATCCTGGCCAATAACATAGTTGATTAACACATATTTTATGTATTATATACTATATTCTTATAATAAAATAAGTCAGAGAAAATAAGATTAAGAGGATTATAAGGAATGGGCACCTGGGTGGCTCAGTCAGGTAAGCATCTGACTCTTGGTTTCAGCTCAGGTCATGATCTCAGGGGCATGAGATTGAGGCTCCCCCCCCCCCCCCCGCTGGGCTCTGCTCTGAGCCTGCTTATGATCGTCCATTTCCTTCTCCTTCTGCCCCCCACCCATGCTCTTGCTCTCACTCGCTTGCTCTCTCTCTAAAAAAATAAATAAATAAAAATTAAAAGATTAAAATTAAAATCATAGGGAAGAGCCAACTCTGAATAAAAAAGACGAAAAAATCACAAGGAAGAGAAAATACATTTACTATTCTGTGTTTACTGAAAAGAATCCACCTATAGGTGGACCTTTGCAGTTGAAATCCATGTTGTTCAAGGGTCAACTGTAATGTGCAAAATAAAATAAAAAACGAAAAAAAGAAGGAGCTAAAAGGGCTATGGTAATATTGGAACTAAGACCTAACTATAAGGGCCCAGAAGGGACTCAGACAATGGAGACAGAAAGAGGACTGCAAGTAGAGACTATGGAGGTGCAAATGCAAAGGCTGTCGAAGGGGAGGGATGCAGATATGCACTCTCCTCTCTCTCTCTTTCTCTCTTTTTAGGAAGACTTCTATAAGTGATAATTCACTTTAGACAGGGAAGAGAGGGCTTAAAAGTTTTTTGAAATAAGAGTGTGTAAGTACAAATAAAGTACTTCTCATGATGATTTCTCATGATGATTTTAAATAATGGAAAAAGTGTAAACAGAACATTTATGGAATGATGAAGTTGAGAACTTGCTTATGAGGAATCTTAGATACACCGACTAATAGATCATGAAGATAAACAACAACACCAATTCAGACTTCTGGGTACAGAGAAGAGAGTAGACATATTTTTGAGGGGGAGAAAGAACAGAAACATCTCTTGTATGTTTCATAATTTTTGAGCTTGTTTCCTAATCTACAAGATAAAGAAAGAACAGCATGTTGGTTAAAAAGAAGGGAATTTAGTTGTGGCACAGAACAAATGTGTTCTCTTAGCCAAGAGAACTTACTTAACCTGACCCCTCAGCTTTACTTTTCTTAGGTGATAATGATGCCTATGTTGTAGGGTGTGTGTGTGTGTGTGTGTGTGTGTGTATGTATGAGAGAGAAATAATTGAAATGAATTGAAGGGATAAGACACGTGAATCACGTGTCACAGAGGGCCTGGCATATGGTAGGTGCTCAACAAATGGTAAGAACTTGGGCTATTCTCAGCAATAACATTTAACAGAGTATAGGTACACGTTTCTTTCTAGTCCTGAAGAGTCTATTGACAAAAGCCAGAGGTAAATTTGGCATTGGCATTTTATGTGAAAGATGACAGACATTCCCGGATACACAGTCATTCCATGAGGACATTTTAAACCAGACGCAGAGGTAAAGCTTTTCTTGTTACCTGTACTGCACACTTATGCTCCCTGCTCATTGGTTTTTGCTTTGGTTCACTTTTGACACTGAACGTGAAGGGGTTAAGAAACGCCCTTACTCCTGTTACATGAAGTGGCAGAAATTATCAGACAGAAACAGGAATTGGGAAGCGGGGGGGGGGCGGAAGGCTCTGTAGTAACTTAATTGTTTTCTGACCAAGACAGCTTGTCCTTGCATCGACAAGCAGAGTCTACAACCCGGCAGTTTAAAGGGAATGATTCAGGGCTGGGGGCAATTCAATACCCCCACCTCACCCCCACCCTTCCTCGACTAAAGCCGCTCGGACTGGAATTGCCCCGGGTTGAAACAATACTCTGAGTCACAGCTCTTCTCATTGGAGGGCCAGCCAGCCAGCCCGCCCTTCGCCGGAGAGGCCCCGCCCCTTCCGTGCCAATCACTGGCCTCGGGGGGCGGAGCCGGCCAATGCTAATGAGCGGAGCAGCCCGGGGAACTTCATTCCCCGTCTCTCTGTGTCAGGATCACAGAAATTATGCCCCTTCTGTCACCATGAACTGGCTCTCCAGTTCCCAGGGAGTTGTCCTCACTGCATACCACCCCAGCGGCAAGGACCAGGCCGTGGGGGGGAACCATGGCCAGGGAGGGGAGGAAACCAGCACAAGGTAAGCCCAGGCGTTCGCAAGCCCGAGAGCAAAACAAACCCTCCTACCTGCTCCAGGAAAAAAGTGACAGGGAAGTTGGTGCGGCGAGAACAGAACGGCGTCGCTTGTGGCGCCTCCTGTCCTGCGGCCCGCAGAAGTGTTTGGCCGGGGGGCGGGGGTTTTTGTACTTTGCGTCTCCTCTAGTCCGCACCTGGAGTAGCCCCTATGATTCCTGGTGAAAATGGGTGGAAGGAACTGGGGCTATGGCTATCAGGCTTGCTACTTAAGCAGGTGCATTTGCAAATGTTGAAGGATCAAATGACCATGTTTGAAACACTTCCTATGAGATGGAATTCTTGAATGGGCTCAAGGCACAGCCGCTGGAACTGCTAGTTGGGGAAGTGTGCCAACAAGTAGGGAGGCTGTCCATTGTATGATCTGTTGTTAGAGTGCGGGTTCCCCTCCCTTCTCCCTGAAAGCAAACTTCTTAGGCAAAAAGCCCAAGACACTGGCCTGTGGCAGTGTGTTTCACATTCTTTTGTGTATGTGTGAGCATGGAGCAGAGCTTTCAAAAAGGAGTGTTTTTTGTTTTGTTTTGTTTTTTTGTTTTCGTTTTTTATTTTTTTTTATTTTTTTTTATCAGGAGGTAGTTAGCTGGGGCCAGAGTGAAATGTGGTTAATGTTGACTCACTTTAGAGGCGGAGAGGGCGAGTGTTCTATAGATCACTGAGGCACAGAGTACCTTTCTCTCTGTGTACTTTGTTCTGATTTTTCAAGGGCTTTTTTTTCCCCTTCTTTCCCTTAATGACCTTCTTCCTAGCTGAACATTTTAAACTCCACCCTTGTATATAAATTGTAATATTGGCTTAGAATCTTGCAAAAAGCGAGTGCTTAACCTGGTAATGTAGCATGACCTCCATTAGTTATTGGTAAGCATATTTCCTCCTTGATGTTCAATGTGATAATAAAACCTTCTTTGTTCTTATATGACTTATGCTTATGCCTACAGCTGAAATAATGCCTTCTTTCATTTGTTTTAAAACCCTCAAATGGGGGGGAGGGGACTTAAAATCAAAGGAGTGGCTGTAGTACTCTATTAGATTCTCAGGCTGACCAGAACTTTTCCTCACATAGCTGCCACAGTATGTATTCCGTTGACTGAATTCATTTCCAGAGATAAAAGGGAATTGCTACTTGTGCTTTATATGTGTTCCCATTTTATTTTCTGTCATTTGAAATGTTTTGTGAGAGATCATTGAGCGTTTTCCTTTTTTTTTTTCTGTGGTTCACCAATGTATTAGTGACCTTTTAGCAGTAAGCAACCTGTGACACCAGCCTCGTGTCATCCCTAACTGGGAGTCCACACAGAGTTAAAATTGCCAGAATTGTACAAACCTAGTACATTCTCCAGTGTTTACTCTGGAGTGGCCTGGGGATCGGAGCTGAATTTTGGATCTTGATTGTGAGAGTGGAAAGAGCCTTTGGGACATAAAGTCCAAACCTCTCATTTTCCCCTCGAGTCCTCAAACTCCAGGAATTATTAGGGGGTTGCAAGGCCTGTGGTTCTAGGCCTTTGCCAAGGGACTGCATATTCAGTTCTGGAGGCTTTATTCTGTATTTGCAGTTTTGCAGTCTGTTGGTAGGTGGCCTGTACTTGAATGGGTTGAGAGAACAAGAGAGAGGAAAGATTACTCAGTCTATGCTAAAGCAGAACCAAGAGGTGCTAAGGCAGCAGGGTAGCAGCTGACCTTGCTGTGAGTGCTCCTGCTGGGGCCAGAGCACCAGGTCTGTTCCCACTTGCTTCCTCTGCTGGCTGTCATATTGCTTGTCCATACTGCCCCCAAATTCTCACCACCGAATCAGAGTTATAGGGACTTTTTTTTTTTCTTTTTTAGTAGTTTCTATGGCCAGTGTGGGGCTTGAATTCATCACCCTGAAATTAAGAATCACATGTGCTACTGACTGAGCCAGCCAGGCACCCTGGGACACTTCTTTATATTGGCTGGAGAAAGATGGGAGGCCTGGTTGGAGGGCTGGGAGGGAAGGCAGGAAGTAGGGGGAAGGGACAGTCTTTAGTGGCTTTTATCATTAAGTTTGGAATAAGTTAGCTTAGTGTTATTTTGGGCCTGGAAGTGTTAAAATACTACAAGTGGAGGGGGAGGGGGTTGGATGGAGGCAGGGAGGGATTCGAGGATGGGATGGGGTCAGGAGTGACCCCTGGAAGGTGGGGAAGCCAGACATACAGGGCTTTCACTTTGTTCGGATTGGTCACCTGGTGCTTTAAGCACCTCTGAGGTGCAAGGTTGATGGTCCATGCTTATTTTAAAAAGCTCTTCAAATGAAGACCAAACCAAAACAAACAAAACTCAAAAAGAGGCCAAGTTAGACTCTGTTCTCTCCCACCCATTTAAGAGTTGGTGAAGGGAGCTCAGAAGTCTAACTTCGCTCATTGCAAGATTATGTCTTTTCCAAATAATAGGCACTTTGAACTATTTAATCACATATTTAGTTCAATAAGAGGAACTCATATATGTCATTTGAAAACTATAAAAGGCTATGCATATGAATTAGGATATTTATAGAATGTGTTTGATTTTTAGCTTTGCTTAACCAAGTCCTTTTTTACTTGGTCTTTGGAGAAGCTGGGGTAGTAGGGAATTAATATTTTTGTAAGTAATCTGTTAGTCTAAAATTCCTTCCATTCCATTATCCCTCTTTATCAGGACATTCACTGGATGACTGATTAAGGAATTCCTCCTCCTCCTGGTTAGAGTCTCTCAAATATTTACAGAATCCTGTTTTCAGTTTTTTGGCCTATTTCTTCCTTAAAACATTAGGATTGGGGCACCTGGGTGGCTCAGTGGGTTAAGCCTCTGCCTTTGGCTCAGGTCATGATCTCAGGGTCCTGGGATCGAGCCCCGCATCAGGCTCTCTGCTCGGCGGGGAGACTGCTTCCTCCTCTCTCTCTGCCTGCCTCTCTGCCTACTTATGATCTCTTTCTCTCTGTCAAATAAATAAATAAAATCTTAAAAAAATTAGGATTAGAAGAAATATGCTAACATTAGTTGTTCTGACTGACTTATACACAGATACTTCCACTTTTTGTGACTAGCTGTATTTATGAGTATTGTTAATTTTCAAGCAGTTTTCTTACTGGTTGCTTTAGCAAAGCAGTTTTTAAAACTGCATTTTCTCTATTTTTATTATTCTCCTTTGACTTTTTTCAAGATTTTTCTTATTTAGTTAACAGAGACAGTGAGAGCACAAGGCAGGAGATGGGGAGAGGGAGAAGCAGACTCCCCACTGAGCAGGGAGCCTGGCGTGGGGCTGGATCCCAGGACCCCAGGATTGTGATCTGAGCCGAAGGCAGCTGCTTAACCGACTGAGCCACCCAGGCACCCCTCTTTTGACTTTTTAAGAAAAACTTACTTGCTTTATATCAGTTTTTGTCAATATTTGATAAATATTAGTGTCAACTGATATTTTCTTATTGAAATTCTTAACTCTAGTTGACATTCGAGGTATTTTACGTCTTCCATGAACAAAGGTATGGCATTCATCATGTAAAGTCTTGTTTTGTTGACCCTATTTGCAGACCGTTGGAATTGGGTAAAGCCAAGGGGCAGTGTGGCATGGTGACATAGGCTCTGAAACCCTGGGCTCTGGGGCCAACCTGCCTGGGTTCACATCCCAACTCTCCCATTCATTAGCAATATGGCCCCGGGGAGGAGTTCTTTAACTCTCTGCCTGTAAACTGAACCTAATAGTACTCGCTTCATTGGGAGGACCACATGGGCTGCTCCATGTAAAGCCCACAGAGCAGTGCCTGCTTTATAGCTAACTGCCACTCTCTTTAACAGTAGGTAAAGTAACTGTGGAGTTTTGCGCATATGAAGTGTTCTTCCTCATTTCAGGAGCATTTTCACAAGTATCATTTTGTCATGGGTTCTGAAACATGGCTGTGATTTATGTGCTTAACTAAAATTGGCATAACTGAAAATTAACCATAATGTAAAAGTTCAGGCCTCTGACCTTTGAAAGACCTTGGAAATGTCCTTTTGATCTGTAGCAACATTAAGAATTTGAACTAGTGACTGCTGCTTGCCTTGGGGCATTGGCGGGCCCCACAGAGGTCTGTAAACACTGACTTTTATGGCAAAATGGAATGTGGGTGGGTCTTCTTTAGGCAGCCAGACTCCTTACTGTCCCAAACTTCCTGCCTCCTCCTTTGAGAACTACTGCTCAGTGTGCCAAAGAGAAGAGGGTGGCCATCTTCATATGCTTTGTTTAATTCTAGACTTTTTCAAATCCTACCCATTTCTTGGTTCTATAAAATTATGTCATAACGTAAGCATTTGGTCACTCAGTCATTCCACACATAATTACTGAGCTCTTCCTGTGTGGCAGGCAGTTGTCCAAGAGCTGGGGCTGTAATGGGGAAAAAAACTAGACAAACACCTGCTTGTGGTGGTGGTGGTGGGGGCACAGAGTAGAAAGTGAAGGTCTTAGCAGGTGAGCCTTGTAGATATCTGGGGACAAGAGCTGTTCCTGGGGACAGAGGAAGTATGGAAGCAGTGAGCCTAGAGTAAGGCCTAGAGCAACCCCCTAGAGGAGCAAAGAGGTTTGCTTGGCTGGAATGGTCGGGAGTCAATGGCTTTGGGGAGGAGAAAACTCAGTGAGACAGGTGGATCTATTTGATGGTTTTGTAGCCCACTTGAGGAATTCAATTTTTCGCACAAAGTGAGATGGGAAGCCAATGATTGGAGAGGAACAGAGCACGTTTTGGTTTCAAAGAGTATTTCTGGGTTGTGTAGATTGTAGACTATAGAGGGTAAGGTGATGGTGGCTTTGGGTAAGGTTTCAGTTGTTTGGGTAGTGGGGCTGGTGGGTGGTGAAATGTTCTGCAGGTAGAGCTTATTGGATTTCCTGGTGGTTTTGGTACATGAGCCAATGGGAATAAAGATTGTTGCAAGGTTTGGCCTATGCACTCCATTTTATTTAGATGAAGAAGGCTTCCAGAGTGAAAGGAGGATGGACTGGATAAGATCTGAAACTCAGTGTTAGACCTACAACTTGGAAATGTCTTTTTCAAAGGAGCGTTAAGGGATGGATATGGTTGTCTTTCTCGATGCATTCCGAGTTTTTACGTGAGTACATGGCATTCAAAAAAATCATGTACTATATCATGAAGAGTTTTCCCCCCTCTATATTTGTATATTTCTGAAATTATGTGTATTTTTTTGTGAAGAAAAGGATGTTTCAAGAGTTTTTATAATGCAGTTATGTAGTAAGTGAAATAACATTTCTTACTATGTTTTCCCACCTTAGCTTTTGGGCGTTCCAAATGCATTTAAAAAAATATATTTATTTATTTGACAGAGAGCACAAGTAGGGGGAGCAGTAGAGGCAGAGGGAGGGAACCCGATGCTGGGCAGGGAACCCTGCTGAGGAGGGAACCCTATGCAGGACTCCATCCCAGGACCCTAGGATCCTGACCTGAGCCAAAGACAGATGCTTGACCGACTGAGCCACCCAGATGCCCCCAAATGCCTTTTTAACCTGTCCATATGGATAACTGCTTCTGGATTAATCTAGTCATCCATTTCATGACAGAAAAGTACTTTCCGAAAACTTCTTTACCATGTAGTTTAGAAGCCTTATCCATAATTCTCTTGAATCGTTAAAAGACACACCCAGTACTCCAACTGGGCTTGTCTCGCCTTTATTTAAAGTTATGTGATATTTGCCTTTCAACTGCCCTCATTTGTGAAGTTTGCGATTTCTGTGGGCCTATCCAAAGTGATCTTCCTGGGACTTATATTAGGTCGATGCCTTTCAAATATGAGGATTTATAAATCTCAAGAACCGCTCCCCCAACCACTCACAAAACAAAAAACAAAACAAAAACAAACCAAAAACCCCAAGCCCTGCCAAAAACCTTTTGTTTTCCCTGATACACTTATTTCACTGTCCACCTGCACTGTCTACTCTTGTCTCTCTTTTCTGAGTGGGACTTGTGCTTACTGAAAGGTTTGTGTTCTTGGGGCACCTGGGTGGCTCTGTTGGTTAAGCGACCGACCCTTGATTTCAGCTCAGGTCATGATCTCAGAGGGTCCTGGCATCGGGCCCCCCATGTTGCATCAGGCTCCGCACTCAGCAGGGCGTCTTCCCTCTCCTTCTGCTCCTCCCTTGCTCTCTCTTTTGCAATAAAATAAATAAAATCTTTAAAAAATAAAGACTCATGTTCTTTTTATGTTTTAAGTTCTTGGTATCTGTCATGCTTTCAGGAGTGTTGCCCCCAAATGACCTCACAAAAACATGCATCTAACGATGGACTTGATTGCTACCGGATTGTGTGCCCATTAGGCTTTAGTTGTTTTTAACAATTGGACATCCAAAATGAATTATTTTTTTTATCTTCTTTTTAAATTCCTTGTCAGCTGTACACATGAGTAGCATTCACACAGGAAAAAAAAAGACCTGCATCTTAGAGTCTGAGCCTGCATTGTCTGAAGTGGCGGCTTCTCTGCGCTCCATGGCTATGGATTTGTGATGTCTCACTGCCCTTTGCTGCCTTCTCTCACTTCTCGCTCCTGCCTTTTCTTCATCTGGCTCTGCCCAAGGGTCCTGAGAAGGCTTTCTACTTGTCACCCTAGTGGTGTCCCTGGGAGAGAGCTTGTAACTGCAGAAACTTGAGGCCTCTAGGTTGTGATGGTGGTGGGGCAGGGGTGGGGTGAGGGGAGGTCCGCAGCACGTTCTCCCTATTTGGTTTGAGGAAGAAGGTGCACTAGATGAGATGTGATGCAATTCTTTCCTGAACTCTCTCCTCTAGATGACTTCTGATCTAAATGCTTCGTTTCAAATACTCTGAGAAGTTGTTTTAAGGTTTTAGTGGGTCTTGATATTTATTGACTTCTTTGCTCTTTTGATGAGAGAGAAAGAATGACTCTCCTTACTTGAGGAGAGTGGGGATGGATAAAGGTGCTGGGAGTGAATTAGGGTAGATGGAGCGGAAGGGATGATGTCTGGATAATTTGGAAGACGCATTCTTTTAATGGCTATGTTTGCTGCTGTGAGCCGGCCAAGTTTGTCCCGTTTTTTTGCAAGAAGTAAACAGAAACCATGGAGACCGGTGTGGCCAGTCACTACATCTGGAGTCTCTTCCAAACTCAAGCGCACTAAGTATCTGAATTTCTCTGCTGAAAGAGAGTGTGAAGCGTCCTCTCCTTTACTCATGCTCCTTGGTGGTTGGCAGAAAACCCTTCAGTGTCTGAAGGGAAAATGCAGTTTATTGCAGGCAGCTGGGTCCTGGGGAGAGGAACCTTTGCCTATCTTTTTCCCTCACTGAGGGGTCATGGGCATGTCTGCTCTCTCTCTGTGGACACTCTTTTATTCTTGTCTGTCTGCTGGCTTTATAATCTCATTATTTTAAGCTCGAGCTCAGCTCTTAATGGATGCCCCAGCCTGTTGCCCCCTATTAACTTGTCTCTCATAGGGAACTGACCCATCTCTCTATTTCTTAATTTCAAAGTTTTGAAAGGGAACTCGAATTGCCCAGTTAATTTTCTTGAGCTGACCCAGGAAGCCTATGATTCTTATGGTTTGACCACTCAGGGTCTTTTTAGTGAAGCAGATTTTGTGGGTAGGGCAGATCCTCAAAAAGGATGTGGCATCTTTTCTAAGCTGTTGAGCACATCCTACCTTTATCTGTCTCCTCATCTATGAAATGGGTGTAATAATGCTCTGTCTTTTTCACAAGGTTAATTATAAAGATCAAATATGAGGCTTTAGAGAGTTTTCAAAAAAAATACATGAGGAGTATTACTATAAATCCTTTTCAAAACAGTATCTTAAAATTTCCCTAGACATTTCACTTAATTAGAATTGTCATACTGACCTTTTTGGTTTAATTTGCATGTTACTTCTCCTGCTGTGTACTAAAATGTAAGTTCCTTGAGGTTGGAGACCTTGCCTTTTTTTTTTTTTTTTTTTTGGTCTCTTTACATCTAGGCCTTAGCAAAGTGCCTCAGGCAGGTAATAAAAGTTTTAATGAATGAATGAGTGTGAGAGCAAATAAGGTGTAGTGATTACACACACAGACTTTGGAGCTACAAGGTCTAGGTTGGAATCCTGGTCTGTTATTTAATAGCTGGGAGACCTTGGGCAAGTTAAATGTCACAGGGCCTCAGTTTTTTCTTTTCCTTTTGCAAACAGGAGAAGAAAATTCCCAGCTCAAGAGCTGTTAGGAGGATTGAATGAGTTAATATATGTGATGTACTTAGAAGAGTGCTTGACGAAAAGCACAACAATTTTTCTATGATGATGTAGGACAGTCAAATTACCTGTTGGTGAATTAATTTGGAAATACTCTTAGAAAGCATTTTTGAGATTGATTTGGGGAAAATATGTTTGCTTTGATACACAGTATAATTTCTTGATTTTAAAAATAATTGTGGGAAAAATCGGGTCACCTGGGTGGCTCAGTGGTAAGCCTCTGCCTTTGGCTCAGGTCATGATCCCAGGGTCCTGGGATTGAGCCCCACATTGGCCTCCCTGCTCGGCGGGAAGCCTGCTTCTCCCTTTCCCACTCCCCCTGCTTGTGTTCCCTCTCTCTCTGTGTCTCTGTCAAATAAATAAATAAAATCTTAAAAAAAATAAAAATAATTGGGGAAAAATTAAAAATAATTGTGGAATAAGTTATGAAAATGTCAGATTATATTTATTTTAATAACTACTAAGAATACAAAAAATATCTTAAGGCTTTAAAGGTATTGACCCCTTGTTGGGCTCGAGTGACTGTTTTGAATAGTTTTTTATAGTTTTATAGTTTGGGCAGATGTACATTTCTAAATTGTTTGTTACTTTTAATATGTGAAATCATCTCATATAGAGGAAGGAAGACTTACTAGCTCAAAGAGCAAATTGACTTCACATTATTTGAATACTGGCAGGTAAACATACTGACATGTTACCATTAACTAAAGCAAAATATTTGAGGGAAGAATACTTTTTTACTTTTTTCCCCCTTAACATATATGTATGTGCTTTATGGACAACTGTTGATTTTATAACCAACAAGTGATGGAGGCACCTGGGTGGCACAGTCGGTTAAGCATCTGACTCTTGGTGTCCACTCCTCTCATGATCTCAGGGTCATGAGATCCAGCCCCACATTGGAGCCTGATGTGGGGCTCGATCCCAGGACCCTGGGATCATGACCTGAGCCAAAGGCAGACGCTTAATGACCGAGCCACCAGGCGTCCCCAAATAAACAAATAAATCTTAAAAAAAAAAAAAAAAAGGCAGTGATGTTTCATGGAGCAGGTCTCTTGGGGGTGATATCCGTGGCACAGATATGGGGGGATGAGTTCCCCCCACTCAGTTCCCCCTGAGTCCTGAGCCCCATCCCCTTTCCCATTTAGCACACAAATTTGAAAACTATACTGCTGGTTTTTCTCTTCATCTGTGTCATACATAATAAATTTACTTTAAATGTCTACTGGGCTCTGGGCCCTAAGCCAGGAACTCTACCCTCTTCAGCAGTTCTCCAGTCCCTCCCTGCACCTGCATTTCAGATTGCTAAACACTCCACAGCTCCTGCTTACAAAAGGCTCGAAAAAGCAGATGGTTTTGCTTCCACTTCTAAGAGACTGGGGACTTTTTGGTGGAAGTAGAGGTCCTAGAGAAAAAAATGGGAGGGTGAACTGGCGGGAGGGGAGAGAGAGATACCCCTTAGAAAGGCAGAAGCTGTTTTCCATGGGAAAACGATAGCATAAATGGTGTTTAAATTCCACAGGCTGCAAATTCTCCAATTGTGCCATTTTATATTTTCGTAGATTTCTTTTCACTACCCACACAACTCAAGGCGCTATTTATTTGTAGCATTGTTGCTATGGGGAAAATGTGTTCTAAGCTTCCAACAACAGGTTCCCAAATACATTTTTCAAGCTCAAATAAAATCTTCAACTAAGTTGGTAGTTATTGCTCAATGTTTCTTTGATGCCTCTCAGGACCTTCATGAATTGAGAAGTGAGACTTGCTCTTTTTTTTTTTTTTGTATTTTTTTTCCTGTCTGTAGTTTTGCCTTAGTCTAGTACCGTGTGCCTTGCGAGGCTCCCAGGAGCTCCTCCTGGGCTGGTACATGGACTTTCCATGTCTCCTACGCATGTGCCTGTCTTCCAGTAGTGATTATGCACTTGTTTCCATTTGTCATTTATTTTGGAAGACTTAGGAAGGTGGAAATTGATATATATTCTTGTGATCCTAGTTGAGTCAGGTGAGAAGAAAATATGATTAAGTGGGAAATGGATTAACCTCATGCTGCTGTGAAACTGAAATTATGTGGGAGGATATTGGATTCTCATTAACAAGTGTGTTTTGGTTTGGGTGGTTGGGCTGCCGAGATCTGGTTTATCTCTGCATGCTACTATCTATCAGATATCATCTGAGGAAAAGTCATAGGAATGATGTTGATAAGCATAAAATTGAAATCTTGCCTAGAAAGTTTCAGGTAACTTAGAAAGTATTAGAATATGTTAATATGGAATATCTACCTTAAATTTTAAATTATTTAAAAAATTTTAATAGGTATTTTAACTAAGCTGTGAAGGTCTTTTTTGAGTGTAAATGGTAAGCCTAGAATAAAATAAATGTAAGAATTCCTGCTCTGAGGGAGCTTCTGATACAATTCAAATGGATTCTAAAATAATTTTTTTCAGTATCCTATTTAAGAACTCCTGGCATGAGGTATAAAACTTTAAAATAATTTTTTGTTGAATAATTGAGATTTGGTTTGAGTAAGAAAAGGTAAGTTGGCAACTGAAAGTTGAAAGGAACTTGGGCTATTTATAGGTGGTCTAGAAACATGTAACTCGATCAACTTAGTCTATAATTAATGTTTTTACTAGAGTTACTAAGTGTGTGACTGTTATTTCTCTCCGATCCAAATAATACAGTTAAGAGTGCGGCCCACCATCTGATAGAAGTTATTTGGGTCAAGGTAGAAGTAAATTTATGTAGTGTTCTATTTTTTGAAACCAACCACTGTTGACTTTTAAAATTTATTGAAAATGAGTATATATGTGTATTTTAATATTTGCAGGCTAAAATTCTTTTGAATTATAACATTTTGAGTCATTCTGTATTATAGTTTAATCACATAGTGTTACCACACTGGACGTGTTTAGGTAATTATATAAATGTGTTAATGCTTTGCTTTGTATTTTTAAGATGTGATTTATGTACTTAAGAATCACTAGGTGGGGGGCCCTGGGTGATTCATTTGATTAAGCATCCGACTCTTTATTTTGGCTCAGGTCATGATCTCAGGGTTGTAGGACTGAGCCCCGCATTGGGCAATGCCCTCAGCTCAGAGTCTGCTTGCCCCTCTCTTTCCCTTCTCTCTCTGCTCTCCCCCTGCCCAATAAATAATAGATAAATGAAATCTTAAAAAAAGGGAAAAAAGAGGGTTAGCAGGCTATATAATAATTGAATGAAGAGCATGACTGGAAAGTGCAGGCCTCAGAGAAATGTGGGTTTGGGGAGAAAATTTAACTAGAATTAAAAAAAAATACTGAGCCCCCCCCAAATCCTGCCTGTAGATTGGATCTGACTCAGGCACCGCTGGTTTGTGACCTCTCTCCTAAAGGTCAGGGCGGTTGTTTCTGTCATCTGTTGCTCTGTAATATACCGCCCCCAAATTTAGTGGCTTAAAATAATTTTAATAGGCATTTGAAGTCTATCAAGCAGAGCGGGCTGAGGGTGGAGGTCACCAGAGCATTCTTCACATGCAAGTTGGTACCTGGGCTGGTGGGTCAGTTCTCTGTGAGCCTCTTCTCTGCATGACAAGCGAGGGTTTCCTCTCCTGGCAGGGCTAGTAGGAGAATCTGACTTCCAACACTCTTGCTGGCTCACCCAGAGTGAGGCTTCCAAGACATGAAGGGGGAACCAACCTGCTGGGCTTCTTGGGGCCTGACCTTTTATAACTCTTCCCTAGTATATACGCATTCCGTGTGTATTTATCCCTCAGCCTTGCTTTGTTAGGTAAGTTTATTTTCGAGAATCTTTTTATATTCGTAAACTGTGAATGCCTTAAGGGGGGACTTAATTTTTCTTATAGTAAGCACTAGATGGATTCCGTGGCCTGTATGTGATAGGAACTCAACTATATTTGTGAATTGACTGATCCTTGATATTTTGGAAGGGTTAGATTTTATTGTGTGGGGGACAGTTTATTATATAGACTTTTCTTCTTTCCACCAAAAGATAAACAAACAAACAAAAAACCCAACAAAACTCCATTCTCAAAAAATGATTTTCAAAAAAGGTTCTAAATCCGAATTTGATTTTAGGCACAAGTGAATTTGAATTTGAGAGGAATATAGTGCTGAGAAATGAACTACTCCTTGTAAAGAATGTATTCTCTCTTCCATAGCACCAGACTTGCCAAAGGCCCTTGTTTGTTTACATCCAATGGTATTTTCTCCAAGGGACTGTGGGGCTCAGATGTAGTGTTTTGGAGTACATAATATTTTTGCGATCACATCGTACATATGGAAAATCTCCCAGAGGCTCTATAGAAATTAATTGCTAGTGTTGGAACCACTTGTTTTTTCTAGACCCAGTATGTTAGTTACATTTGACTGTCCAATAACTCCGAACACTGAGCCTTAACATAACCAAACAGCATCGCTGTAGGATTTCTTTTCCTGTTTAGAAACTTTTGTTTTATTAATGTATTACTAAACTTTCTTGGCCTCGAGCCACACTTTTTTCAAAGCAAGGAGGAAGATACGTGGCTAGGACATCTTTTGAACTCAGGGGGTGGAGTGTGTTTCTCTTAAGGAAAAAGATTTTTTAAACAGTACTTCAAGATGAGACAATGTTTTTCTTTAAAAATACTTTGTATCTTCCACTTAGGGCTGCTACTGCTTTTGTGAGAACCTATTGTATTGCATACATTCAAATTATGTGTCTATAGAAGGGATAGCAATGGTTTATTTGTCAGATCACTGAATTCGAATTCCTAAGATTTTAGGGTCATTTGGAGAAATACATTTTCACCAATTTTTCAGTCCCTAGATGATGGATTGAAATTGTATCATCTCCATTTTCTCAGGCCAGAGAAAGAGACTAATCCCTTTTTAGCTTATTTTGCAGCTTGAAACTTGAAAGCAGAGTCCATGTTAGGTATCCTTAAAAAGGAAAGCCAGTTCTAAGAGCTTTTTACATATTTCAGTAGAGACTAATACTTCGTTAATCTGCTTAAAGCAAATTTCTTCAATAAATAAGCCAAAGTGTTAGCTCTCTGTTTCCGAAATTGTGTATGGAATCTAGACACTAGGTGTTCCATTTAGAAAGGGTTTGTGGAGGGGAGCCTGTGTGGCTCAGTTGGTTGGGCGTCCGGCTCTTGATTTCAGCTCAGGTCCTGGTCTCAGTGTTGTGGGATTGAGCCCTGAGTCAGGCTCCAAGCTCAGCGAGGAGTCAGCTTGAGATTCTCTCTCTCCCTCACCTCCCCCCCCCACTCACGCACTCTCTCTCTAAATAAATGAAAAAGAAATAAAAACTTAGAAAAAATAAAAAAAGGTTTGTGGTGGTAATATTTTGGCATAAGCCATGGTTGCTTTGGAATGTCTTGTAGCATATAATATCTTTGGATTTATTATGAATTCCTAAAAAATTTGTAGCAAGAAGCATATTCTAAATTTATTTGACCTAGAAGCTCTTTCTCTAATGCACAACACTTATTACCAATGTTCTAGGGAGTACAATTTGTGAAATTTCAAAATATTGCTATCTCTTTATACGTGGAAAAATGTTAAAAATTGTGTATTTTGGAATTAGTAATTTGGAAACAATTTTTTTGTTTTTGAAGTAAGCTCATAACCAGCATGGAGCCCAATGTAGGGCTTAAACTCATGACCCTGGGATCAGGAGTCTGATACTTAACCAACTGAGCCACCCAGGCACCCTGGGAACTAGTCATATATTTTGGGCTTTTTTGTAGGAGTGGGAGGGAAAGTAGGAGGAGGAGGAGGAGACTTCTTTAAATCACTCTTCTGCTGGCCACAATTCATTTTACCAACACAGTCATACCCTGTAGAATCTCTCCTTGGTGAACATGTTTCCATAGTAAGAAGGTTTCTTGTTTCTTAATACGCAAGCTTCACAGAACACAAGTTTTTTAATACAACGTTTTTTAGCTTATGTGTTGATGGGGAAAATGTATATGTATGCCTCCAAACCCAATATGTCGTTTTAAACACATATGTTGGGGAGATATCTCGAGTTACATTTGTAGTATGACGTGGACATCTTGAAAAACATACCCAGTGTCACTGCAGAGGGTATGTGCCATGTCGCTGCCTAGAAACAGCACTTAATCCTACTCTTCATTTGATATTCATTGAACAGCATTTTAAGCATTTTCCATTTAACATGGTTTGTTAATTATGTCTTGCAGTTTTACTGCATGTTACATTTTAGAAAACCGATTGAGGGTCTTGGATAGACCATCATATGTTGCTTTTTCCATTCCAAATAATAGGACCATCTACGTGTTTTCTTGCAGATCATTAGTTTTCTTCCCGTAGGGATTACTACCGGTGAGTTGGAGAGGCTATCTTAATTCATTGACTCCTCATAACAACCCAAGCAGTGGATAGGATTAGCCCCAGTTTACACGTGATAAAGGGACGGAGTGGTAAAGTAACTACTTCAGGTCCTGGAGCTGGTAAGCAGCAGAGCTGGGATTTGGACCTGGGCAGGCTGGCGCCGGGGTCCTCACCACTTGGCCATTCAGAGAAATTACTGTCTCCAACTTCTGTATACTGAATGTGGTTTCTAGAAGTATAGACAGGGAAAGTTAAATTCCAGGAGAACACTCGATTAGTAATTTGTGTGCGTGTTTATAGCAAAAACTCTTTCCTTTTTGGTATTGAGATAAGGTTATACCAATCTGGAGTCAAAGCAATTGACTGGTAATAAAATAGGTACTTCAGGAGATCCTTTAAACTACTTCCAGGCTCTAAGATACCATCTACTGCAATGAAGGAATAAATAGTTTTACTAAATTCTTCCATTTAGCAAATAATTTTGTGTGGCCTTGAGGTGTCTCCTGGCATTTTGTGGTGAGGCTATTCATGTAACTGGGGCAAATTAAATCACAGAGGAAAAGAAAAAACAAATATTTATTGAGTACTCTATGTGCAGAGTCCTTTAAAATGGGATTTGTTTAATCCTCATAAGGTGAGAATTATTATCCTTTTCTTAAAAAAGGCAGCTCATGTTTGTGGAATAACTAGTCTCAGATCACACAGTTGGTACGCAGACCAATTCCGAGGTGAAGCCTGGTCATCGTCTTTCTACTGAGAGGCCTAGAGTAAGTGCAGTTCTCATTTTTCTCCCTTAAGGCATGTGTATCTGAATGACCGTGAGGCCTCCGTTTTCCGGAAGGATTTCTTCCACCGCAGGCCTTGATCTGGGTCTTTTAAAGCAGTAGCTTGGGCATGCCTGGGATGTGGTAAGTGCCACACGGGCTCTTGGGGAAGGGAAGGTTCCTGTAGATAGAGTAGAGGAGAAAACCCTGTGTGGGGAAGCGAGGGGTGGGGGCGGGGGGAGCTCTTTTCTCTCTCCCTCAGCGGCCATTTATAAACTTGAGGTGAAAGTCTTCAGGTGCTCTGAGAATCTTCCAGAAGCAGCACGACATAGTAACAAGACATGACTTTAAAACACCACCACCACCACCACCACCACCACCACTGTCTTTGCCATTAGGTGGTTGTATTTTTTTTTTTTAAAGATTTTATTTATTTATTTATTTATTTATTTGACAGAGAGATCACAAGCAGGCAGAGAGGCAGGCAGAGAGAGAGGGGGAAGCAGGCTCCCCGCTGAGCAGAGAGCCCGATGCGGGGCTCGATTCCAGGACCCTGAGATTATGACCTGAGCCGAAGGCAGAGGCTTAACCCACTGAGCCACCAGGTGCCCCTGTGGTTGTATTTTTTTAAAGATTATTTGTTTATTTATTTATTTGAGACCAAGTGAGGGAGCGTGCACAGAGGGCGAGGGAGAAGCAGGCTCAACAATGAGCCAGATCTGGGGCTGGATCCCAGGACCCTGAGCGCACGACCTGAGCCAAAGCCTGATGCTTAACTGACTGAGCCTCCCAAGCACTCCTAGGTGGCTGTATTTTTCTATAAAAGTGGATTGATCCGTTTTCCTTTGCCTCGGAAATAGGACAGTGAGACAGCTTGAGTGCGTGTTGTCTGTAGGTCTCCCCAGCCATCTAGATGGTCTTAGGACCCTTTCTATTGCATGAGAAATTTCCTCTGAAATCCAGAATGAGCGTTCCCTTTAGCTGTGAAAGTGAGGAATTTCTCACAGTTGCTAAGAAACAATTCAAGGCATTCAAATGCTTCAAGGGGCTGCAAGGACATTAAAGCCTTGACCTACCACAGACTCAAAAGTCTCCAAATAAAATGTCCTATTTGGTGTTTCAAAAGCACTTTTGATTCAATTACTGAGATATTTAAGGTGATGGTGAGTGAGGGTTGGCTGGCTGGGGAGTGTATACTTGTAACTATCTTTTAGCCCTGGGTGTTTTTCAGAGCAAACAGGTTTTCTTAGCTTATAACTATTAACCAAATGATCCCCTCCCCACAGCCCTCTCCCGAGCTTCTTGTTTGGAGGCAAGGTAATTTGAAACTTGCCAGAAAGCTGCAGGTTTGGGACTGCCTTGTTCTTGGTCCTAAACCTAGACCTGTTTTATAAATAGCTGATTTCCAGGCCAAGGTGTCCCTGCATGACATGTTCCCATAAATGTCTCTCTGCCACAAATCGCTACTCTTAGCGAAAACAGAATTCTGTGTCCTTGCGAAGAGCTCCCGCTGTCCTAGGGTACCATCCTGGTGTTACTTGCCCAGGGACAGTTCTTGGGGGGATGTCTGCCTGCTTTCCTCTTTATCTACAAGTGTTCTGTGACTTTTTGAGCTCCTTGACATCATATCCTTTCTCTGCACCCAGGCAAATGGTTTGCACAGAGCGGTCTTACCTAACTGCCCCGTGTGCAGATCGAGTGCGGGAAGGACAGAGAGGGGAAGGAAGATGGGAACTATTTGCTGCTCAGGAGCCCAAGCATGATGGGGTGGTTTTGAGAAGGGGGACTACTGAGGCAGGCTTAACCCCCTGCATAACCTGCCTTCCTGGGGAGAAGGAGGGAAGGAAGCATGCATTTTGTAAAGAGTAAAACCTTTGATGATGTACAAACAAAATTGACAAAAAAAGCTGCGGCGGCCCGGCCCTCCTGTGAGCCCTGTGGGCCCAGCAGTCTCAGTTAGGGAAGAGAGGTAGGCCCTGGGCTTCAGGGTCAAAAACAAGAAAGTAGGCAGAGCCTGGAAGAGGAGAGCAGGAGAGGAAGTGAGGAACAGTGGCTCCTGTCACCTTACAGAGTGTCAGGTAGTGTCAGCCCTGAGGCTGTGCTGGGGCCCCGAGGCAGTCGTGGTGGACTGCAGGACCAGCCAAGGACCCAGAAAGGCCACCGCGGGCTGACCAGCAGTGGGAGCATCGCGCTGGTGCTCATAGAAGTTACTAGAGCTCTTGGCTACAGGGAGGCATGTGTGTGGCTACTTGGGAGCTTTTGGGGGACCTGAAAACAGACCATGGGGGGGAAGATTACATGGGTGAACTATTTGCCAGAGACCATTTGTTTGCTGCTGTTGTGTGTGGGGGGTAGTTGACATCCCCTCAATTATGCTTTCTGGGTATGTGGCCAGGGAAGCACTTGTTTGGATGTACCTTCTTTTGTTTTTTAATTGATAGCACTGAGAGGAAAAATGTCTTGTATTAGACTTTAATCTGGGAACCCTTGGCCAGTGAGTTTAAAAGCTTGGAGAAAGCCAGTCTTCCAATTTCCACCAGATATCCCAATAATCCAAGCATCTTTTTCTTTTTTTTTTTTGAGATTTTATTTATTTATTTGACAGAGAGAGATCACAAGTAGGCAGAGAGGCAGGCAGAGAGAGAGGGAGAAGCAGGCTCCGTGCTGAACAGAGGGCTTGATCCTAGGACCCTGCAATGTAACAGTCAACTGTTTCTTTATTATCTGATTTGATGTCATGTTTTATTGTATTTGAGACATAAATCCTTTTCTCTTTGGGGAATTTACATGTTGTATATAGGGATGGATAACTTGAGACTAGGGTAAAAATCTGCCATTTTGGCATCAGCCACATCAGATATTTAAGACTTTTTTCCTTTAAATATGTATCACCTTTGTCAGAATATATCTGGTAAGCATGACCAGATTATGACCTGAGCCGAAGGCAGAGGCTTTAACCCACGCCACGGAGCCATCCAGGCGCCCCTAATTCAAGCACATTGAAGGAATTATTGAAAGGGTGAATTTCGTTAGGAAAAGCTACCTTACTGAGCAAAATGTGAAGTTCACAGAACTCATTGTAGGGTGGAGAGAGATCATCTCACGGTGATGGCTAAAGCAAAGGGTCTGCTTTGTTCAAGGTCTCCCTGCCCCCATCCATATCTGCTGGCTCTTTAAGTGGAATCTCCAGGGTTTCTAGGGCCTCAGCTGATAAGGACTGGGGCCGAAGTCTGGGCAGTCCTTTATCAAATGGCTTAGGGAAAGTGTTGGTGTCTTTGTGCTGCAGCTGACCATTTCTGGGTCATTCACTGCCTTGCCTCCCCCTCACATATTCCCAACTTCTTCCCCCACCTCATTTTCTCTTAATGAACTAAAGTCATGATTGAATAGCCTGTTAAATTGTGAGGGTTTTGTGCAGTAATAGAACATGCCTTACATTACTCATCAAAGAACAGCTTAAATGGAGTCCAGGACACAGATGAAAGTGCAAAGCGATTTTTCCACTGTGTTTTTGCATATCACTGGCATCTTTTTTCAATAACTCAAAAGTAGTTTATATTGAATAAATGATGATAGCACTGAAGCGAATTTACAGTTTTCAAGATTTTAAGAAAACTTCCAAATGTTGTGAAAGCATATAAGATTGATCCCTAATGAATCTTCTAAATTGTTGACATGTCTGAAATCATGGGAGGAAATGTTTTCCTTCTTTTGGAGAGGAATAGTAAATGCTACAAATCTACCTGTTGCTTTACTGTAGATACATATTCTCTTTCCCATGTGCCAATATTTCCAAAGTGAATTTATGCTATTTAATAATTTATTTGCGTTACATCTCCGATAAAAAGTAAACAAGGACAGTATTAATTATTTGTTTGAAAATGAGCCTTATCTAGAGATTCTAAAGTTGTCCTTGAGAGCAATGTAAACAGTCAACTGTTTCTTTACTATCTGATTTGATGTCATGTTTTACTGTATTTGAAACATAAATCCTTTTCTATTTGGGGAATTTACATGTTGTATGTAGGGATGGATAACTTGAGACTAGGGTAAAAATCTGCTATTTTGGTATCAGCCACGTCAGATATTTAAGACTTTTTTTTTTAAGTATGTATCACCTGTGTCGGAATATATCCGGTAAGCATGTATTTAGTTCAGCAGTGGTTTTATTCATTTGAACGCCGTGTGCCATTTTGGACACTGCACATATGTGAGGGTGATATTTGTACTTTATGAATAAGTCATTTGGTTCATTTTCACTTACAATTTCCATGCAAAATCATTTTGTATACACACGTACATATGGATTTACATGGGCAGGAAATTTGTATTGATTTCATGATGAATAAGATGTTACAAATGGACTGTGTAGCCGAAGCAATCATGTTTCCTGGTTATTAGCATTAGATGCATAATTTAAATTTAGGTTGGTTGGTTGGTTTATAGTAAGCTCTAGGCCCAATGTGGGGCTTGAACGCAGGACCCTGAGATCAAGAGTCTCACGCTCTACCAGCTAAGCCAGACCGGTGCCCCAATTTATGTAATCATTTTAAAAACAGGCATTAACTAGTCCCTTTTTAAACTTATATGGCGAGTTGACTGAAATAGTCAAACCTCTGCTAGTTCCAGAATTCAGAATGGAAGTTTGAAGGCTGGGATGCCCGGGGTGGGGGTGGGAGGGCGGGGTTAGTGGGGGAAGTCTGGCAAGAATTGTTTTTCCAGGGATTCTGTTTTCTTAAGTCCCCATGAGAAGCAAATGGAAACGTGTGATTTTTCTGAGGGATGACAGAGGACCAGAAAGATGTCTATATGTATGTGCTTTGCCTTCACACTTGCAGTGATTTCTGAAACTGTGCCAAAAGAGGGCGTCTCCTGCAAAATACTGTGCATGTGTGGATTATCCTTCCCACATCTTTCCTCCAAGTCTTATGGTGACGTTTTTCAAATGCAAATAACGTGATCTTCCCATTTCTGTTTCCTGAGGGCTGCTCCCCTTTCATGGAAGAGGAGAATCCTCGAGTTTCAGCTGCAGAGGTTACAAAAACCCAACCTTGTTATGGGTACTCTCAGAGGAAGGACATCTTACCTTGGACTAAGAGGATCAGAGCAGGTTTCAAGTTTCATCTCGTTAGAGTGGTTTAGGTAGGATTTGGTTTTGGGGAAAGAGCATTCTGAGGGGAGGGAGGTTCCTGTAGGGGCCAAGGGCAGGTAGCTCCAAGATGGGACACTTCAGCATGGATTATTTTGAAAAGTAACTCAAACCCTGTAGATGCAGGAAAAGTTCTCTACCTTCCCTTCATCTGCCTAAATTTACTTTGGAAAGAAGAGCCCTGTACCAGGAAGAGAGCTATTAACAAACTCCCCTTTACCTAAGGAACTCTTCTGCATGATAGGGCAACCTTGCTTTTCCAAACATCTCCTTTCACCTTCTTGCTAATGAGCTTTCTCCCTTTGTATCCTAGGGTTCCTACTCCTCTCCTTAGCTCCTATAAGCTTCCTATTGCCTCATTGTCTTCAGACTTTCAGGCCTGTGTGGATTTCCCTGTATATATGCCTATTAAATTTGATTTTCTCCTGTTAATCTGTCTCCTATCAATTTGATTCTAAGTTGGGGTAGAAGGACCATAGGGTAGATGAAGTTTTCTGCCCCGATATTCAAATGGGGGTTGATTCTATGAGGCTTATAATTTGACTAGAGAACAGGATGCTAGAGAGAGGTGGAAGGGAAGGCTGAAAGGGGTGGTTGAGGTCAATTTGTGGCAAGGCTCAATCTTGACTGAAAAATTGGGTTTTCTTTCAACCAGTGATAGCTTGTG
The DNA here is from genome assembly GCA_028533885.1 of Nasua narica. Classification (NCBI taxonomy): domain Eukaryota; kingdom Metazoa; phylum Chordata; class Mammalia; order Carnivora; family Procyonidae; genus Nasua; species Nasua narica. The sequence continues at coordinate 30,190,737 of CM052802.1, forward strand.
ACCTTCCCACTTTTCAGAATACCTAACTGCTCATGGATCTTTGGAGCTACTGAACTGAGACAGGTGTAATGTGATGGCACTGTGGTGAAGAGAGGGAGCTCTGGACTGCGTGACAGCATGGTTTCCTGTCTTGAATCCATCACTTCCTAGTTCTATGACCTTGGATAAGTTGCTGACCTCTGTGCCTCAGTGGTGGTATGAAGAGTAAATTAGGTAAAACACATAAACCTATTGCAACAAAAGAAACACAGCTGGTCCCTGCTGAACTTCGTAGGCTCTCTGGGAGGGCCTCGTCCATCCGTCCTAGTACGAACGTAGCACTGTGAGCTACGGGACCGCACATGAGATGGTCAACGCAGGTAAAGATGTAGGTTGGAAGGGAGAGTTCATTTTCATTCATTTCACTGAATTTCATTCATTTTCATATGAATGTCAGTAGCTACCTACAAGTTCATTTCCTGTAGGGAGGTCTGCATTCCTAGCACAAAATGCTTGTCTGCCTCCTTCCCGAGCTCAGAAAAGAGAATGAAAGAAGCATCCTGAGGCCCGGCCTATGCTGGTGGGCTTGGAGTCTGTGACTGGGGTGTCCTGAGGAATACCATCTGATGTTCAAGGAAAGAGATTAGGGGTCATTGCCAGACAGGCAGGAAATGCTTTCTTGACTCTCTGGGAGTGAGGTTTCAGCCACAAGCTCTGTCATTAGAGGCCCAGACCCTTGCATATCCAGAGTTAACATCTGTAGTTTCTCCCATTCACAGTAATATGGACGGTGGGAAACTGTGGTAGTTTACAATTTCTCTGAGACCCATGAACTCTATAGAGTTGCAAATCCTGAGGGTGTAGTGGAGAGGCTGATGCCCAACGAGTGAGCATAATGCATCCTTAGCACTTGCAGCCAGTTGACATCTTAAAGTGATGAAACCACCCCTCCTCTACTTCATGCGCGCTCTCTCTCTCTCTCTCAAGTAAATAAATAAAATCTTAACAATTTTTTTTTTTCCTTTGGGATATAATTCAGTGAAAGTTGACAAGGCAACTCCCCTGACTTCTGAAAGAAATGGAAATCTGGAGAAAGCCAGAAGTTACAAATACTTCTGGGTTGAAAACACTGAGGATTTGGGGAGTTCTCAGGCCATATTTTGCTGGAATATCCAGGTGGTTGGTTTTCTTAGTATCCCAGGGAAAAGGCTGAGCTTGGAAGAAGTTAATTCTGTGCGAGGAGCCAAGGGAATCCTGGGTATGCCTCTGGCATTTGCCACCTTACCCAATGGGGAAACTTTGGTCTGGCATCTTACTGGTGGTGTGCTAGGCTAGAAGCTAAAGTCATTGCCCAGACTGGGGGGGTGGGCTTTCTAGGGCTCCCTAATAATAGAAAATAGAATTCTTAGAGGGCTTGTGTGAATGACTGGGAAAAGACAAGGTCCCTAGGAGGTGAGCAGCCCCGTCTGCAGAAGGCAAGTATAGATGACGGATGGCATGGCCCTGGGAGACAGCAGCTACCACTGTGTGTGTGTGTGTGTGTG
>CM052802.1:30192759-30248372 GCA_028533885.1 Nasua narica
ACTACTTTAAACCATAGGAAGAAGGAAAAAAAAAAGGAAAGGAGATGCAGAGGCGGGAGAGAGAAAAATAGAACAGCCAATAGGAGACAGTAATATTATCGAGCTATGTCCTTTGATAAAAATGTGTTATGAGTATGTTTTTCTTTGATAAAATGCTTTATGTGAGCGAGTGCTTCAAGAACACCACATTCTCTTTTGTGTTTTATTGTGTAGTCCCTTGTTTCCTGCTCAGCTACATGTGTACATTTCTTTTATCTGTCTAGAATATTAACCGTGAAAGCGTTGGCCGTGGTGTTTTCTCTATCACCGAGTCTCCACCTCTCGCTAATGTGAGGCATGCTCTGTACACGCTATACCATCAGTCTGTGATTGCTGGTTATGTGACAGTGTTTGGGGGCATAATCATCTTTCTTTGTATCCCTAAGGTGTCAGCTTAATGTGTTACCCAAATGTTAAAGAATTTGACTCTCTAACAGCGGTGTCAGCAGTCCGTATTTCCACAACTATCCACAGATAATGACACCTGGTTGTCCAGGAGATTTCATTTGCACCTCGTGTTGGTGGCAGATCTGGTTTGACTCCCCTTGTGCTGCTGTTTGGTTCTAAGACGTCATCTGTTGCTTTGGGGACTGGACCAGAAAGGGAAGTAGCCCAAGGCCACATGGAAATGAGACAAGTATGCCTCAGTGGTCATATCCATATTCCGGCTTGGCAAAGAGAAATTGCACAGGTAATTTTGTATTCCAGAGCTGGGGTTCTCTCATTGGTGACCGGGCATGCCTTCATACTTACACCAACATTGTCCTTGCCTTGCTTCAACCAAAAACTGGGGAGGGGAGGGGAGGGGAGGGGACAGAAGAACGTAGGTCCAGAAAGTATGATACAGACTGATGCAATGTCTGTTTTCATATGGTCTCCAGGGACCCTGCCTTTTAAGAAATTCTGTGATTCCGTAATTGCAATGTGGTCTACTGGCACAATTGTTGCATTTTAAATTTATTAAGTTACGGTGAGCTCTATAAGAGAATGTAGGCTGTTCACCGCAGTAGAAGGATATCGCCTGATGATATAGTGGAGGAGACACAATATCTATTAGGTAGCTGCCTGTCACATCGGCTATCTGAGGCAAACCGATAAATGATAATCTATTATATATAGATTACGTAACCCATGAGATTGCTCACCATACTCTTAGGAAACAAGAGGGTGAAATTCAACTATTTTTTTTTTTGTCTTTAGACTGTCCCATGGTGCTTGCCTTACATAAGGTAACCCTTGAGTAAACTGTGGATTTTAGTTTATTATTCATTTTGCATTTGGTTTCTTGTTGCTGTTTTTTTTTTTAAACTTTTTTTTTTAAGATTTTATTTATTTATTTATTTATTTATTAGAGAGTGAGAGACTGAGAATGAGAGGGGAGAAGGTCAGAGGGAGAAGCCGACTTCCCGCAGAGCCGGGAGTCCGATATGGGACTCGATCCCGGGACTTCGGGATCATGACCTGAGCCGAAGGCAGTCGCCCAACCAACTGAGCCACCCAGGCGCCCTTGTTGCTGTTTTTTAAGCCAATGCAACAACAAAATGTTTTAAGTCTTTTTATGAAAGCAAAAAATGTTAATCGCTTAAATAAAGTGGAAATATATTTGTAACGATGTCATGGCATATGCAGTGTGTCTTTAGTCCTGCTTGAGAGGCTAAGAAGGTATGTACGGGTGTAGGTCTGGAGCGGGGAGAAAGGAGATGGGGCTTGTATACAGGCTATTATTGATTCATGTTAAATATTTTACATCAAAATGTTTTCATTTTAGGGTTCTACCGTATGTATTAACAATCTTAAATACTTTTGAGTAAGAATTTTAGCTAAGGATCATTGGCTTAGTGGATTCTAGAATAGCAGAATTTCTCCATATCTGCGTGACCAGATAATGAGGCGGGGCAGGATTAAGATGGTCTGTGTTATTGTTCCAGTCAAATGGTTTGGTCAGGAAAGCAAAGATTTGGCCTAGCCTCCAGGAGTGGAATTGCTAAAATACAGAAGGCATAATGGCTCCTCAGTGATTTGACTGGAAATCTTTTTTTTTTTTTTTTTGCTGGAAATATGGAGGTTTCTCTACTCTTCTTGTCCATATGATTTTGGCCTTAGACATTTTTTTTTTTAAGTAATCTCTACCCCATAGCATGGTGCTTGAACTCACAACTCCAAGATCAAGAGTCCCATGATCTACTGACTGAGCCAGCCACATGCCCCTGACCTTAGACTGCTTAAGCATGTGTAGCCAAGACTTCTGTAGTTATAGAAAAGTGGCTATAACTAGAATGTCCCCAGCGTGAATGCCCATGTCACTTTTCTTATTCTAGAGACTGGATAAGTTCTGGCTGCAGAGTTCCGCCAGAACTTTTTTTTTTTTTTTAAGATTTTATTTATTTGACAGAAAGAGAGAGAGATCACAAGTAGGCAGAGAGAGAGGGAGAAGCAGGCTCCCTGTTGAGCAGAGAGCCCGACGCGGGGTTTGATCCCAGGACCCTGAGATCATGACCTGAGCCAAAGGCTACAGGCTTTAACCCACTGAGCCACCCAGGTGCCCCAGAACTATGGTTCTAAAGACTCCAAAGAACGAGCCCTGTGTTGGGCTGCCTTGCTGAACATGTTTGGGCTCTTTCTCTCCATGCTGAATAGAGCAAAGAAATAAGCCAGAGTCTTGAAATGGGTAAGTGAAACTTATAGGAGTTGTTTTGTGAAGATATTTGAGGTTATGACTAAGGAGGCGGAAGAGAGAAAAATGGTAAATATTACTTTCAGTTTGTATGGTCCTTTCCCATCTCATTTAACTAAATTCTCCCCATAAATACATGGATGTAGCAGAGGAGCAAACAGCCTTGGATTTTCAGAACCTGTATAGAGGAGCAGGAGAACTCTTCAGATGTGTTTGGAGCAGAGCACACCTTAAATGCTCTGGTTTAGTCAAGCTGGCTTTTCTCCCTGTTGTCCTTTTTCTCTCTTTGTCTTTCTGTGTGGGTGTGGTCATCTGATAAAGGCAGCTAAAAATTTAAGGTCCTAATTCTCAGAATCTGTGAATGTTATCTCATTTGGAAAAAGGGTGTTTGGGGATGCAATTCACTTAAGGATTTTGAGATGGAAGAATACCCTGGATTATCCCCAAATGCAATCACCATCATCCTTAGAAAAAGACAAAGGGCAATTTCCCAGACACGCCCAGAAGGCATGTGAAAATGCAGATCCGAATTGAAGTCAGGCATCCTGAGCCAAGAGCAAGGGAATGCTGCTACCAACAGATGCTGGGGGAAGGCAAGGAGTGGATCTGGAGGGAGTACAGCTTCATTGTCACTTTGGTGCCCATGATCCTGAATTTGAATGTCAGCTTCCAGAATTATGAAAGAATAAATTCTAAGCCACTGGATTGTAGTATTTTGCAGCCACATGGAACTAGGACAGGAGGGAGAAGAAAAGTGAAATGGAAAGCATCTGGGCCAGGAGGATATACCGTTAAATTTAGTTTCCGGAAAGAGTCTCCTTTTATTGTGTACATTCCACACTTTTAATGCAAGTGTAGTCTAGTTTATTTTAATTCTGATCATCCTATTAACATTTTGGAAACAACACTCTAATTGGGTCATGCATGCTTGTCTCTCTTCCCAACGTGACTACATTTGGGATCCTGTTTGCCTTGTTCATGATGGTATCTACACGGCTTGGTGCATAGTAGGTTCTTATTAAGCACTATACCAATAAACACATGTTTAAGCGTGGCTGCCTGTCTAATCAGGGCTCCAATCTGCTTTTCCAGCTATATTTCTCACTATTCCTTTTCATGTTCTTGCCAGGAAAAAAAAATCAAGTTGGTAAGATATAAATAATGAATTATAACTCCAGTTTCCCTTATGAATATTTGTTGTCCAGATGACAGATGGTGCCAGAATGGACTGATTCTATAATAATAATTGGAACATTTCATTAACATCTTTAGGAGAAAGAGGCAAATTAGAACAAATCAAATGTATAGTAAAGATTTGTTTAGAAACATACTTTGAAGTGTGTTTTTCGGATCAGTGTAGATAAAGTCCAAATGTATTCTCTGCCTGCAGCATTCTGCAGAAGCAGTTGATACTCAGAATAATGTCAGTGAAGCACTGTTCCTTCAAAGATAGGATGCTTTTGAACTCAAACTTTTAAAAACATTATGAAACAAGCACCGAAACAAAAGGAGTTTAGAGTAAAATGATTGTAGGAAACTCAAATGAAAAATTCACTGGGTGAATTCTGAACAGTTCCTGGCCTCTGAAAGTAGTTTTCTGGTTGGGAATTACTGAATTTCATCCCCAGGACAGTATCCACTCTAAGACAATCTAGTGAGCAAGGTGATGGATTCCATTTCCCCCACTTTTCTGGCAAAATATGTCGGCACTTAGAAATGTTTTGAAGTGGTAAATGAATATGCACAGATCTTACATCTGGATTCAGAGGTTTAATTTAAAGACGTTTAAAATTCCAAAACTCAAGCTGTACCCCAGACTAATTAAATGTCAATTCTCGGATAGGTCAGTGGCATCAGTATTGATCGATGGATTGATTGAAGTTCCCAGCACATTTCAACGTGCAGACAAGTTTGGAAACCACTGTGCTCTACTATTGTCACGCCAAAGATAATTATGGTCTAATACGGAATCCTTATTAAAGTTTCCACAGTGTTTCCCCAGGTCCCCTTTATAGCTGTTTTGTTTTCTCAACTGCAGTGTATTGGCTACACGAGGACAGGGATTTTTGCCTGTTGTGTTCCGTGCTCCCTGCTCATAGGAAGTCTGTGTGTCCCTCTCCCCTTGCCCCTGCTCATTCTCTCTCTCTCAAATAAGTAAATAAAACCTTTTTATTCATTTAAATAAATTTACTTAAATAAATATGGTATCACCGCAACAATCTAATATTGAAATTCTATAAGGTGTAGAACTTACGTTGAACCCCACAGGGGAGTGGAGTGTTTTTATTCCATCTTCATAAAAGATCGTAAAGGACTGTTTTTAGCGTGAGCTCTGTCTTAGGAGATGCCAAGGGCATGATGAGCGCGTTCATGGCATGCACGCCATTTTTTTTGAGTCCCCAGTTGATTTGGCATAGTTTGGTGGTTTCACACTCTTGTGAAGATTCAAGGAGTACCTTAAGCTGTATTGAATGGATGACCCCGTGGTGTCGGTTCTAGAGGTGGTATTTGACCTATTGGTCCCTCTGCAGCTCTTGGGGGGCGGGGTCATTTAACCGTTACAGGTGGTCAGAAAGAGGAACTAACAGTACCTACCACTTTCATACGTAAGCAAGCATGGACCACAGTTGCCATGGCTGTATCACTTACGTGTCTGTCACAGGAACACTGACGGGCCATGGCAGGTGTGAGGAAGCTTGGCCTCATCTGCTCTCTCCATTCTCTCCCATGTTTCTCACCATTCAACAACCCTCTCTGGAATGTAGCCAGGAGAGAATCAGAGCCTCACGCTTGATATGCCATGTCAAGTGCCTGACCTCAGTGGTACCAACCAGGGTTTTTTTTTGGGGTGGATCTGCTTTATACTTGTAGCAGAAATGAGAGCTGCCATTGAAAATGGTCTCTGGCAGGACACTGGGGTGGTTCAGTTGGTTAAACATCGACTACTCTTGATTTCAGCTTAGGTCATAATCTCAGGGTTATGAGATTGATCCCCATGTTGGGCTCTATGCTGGGTATGGAGCCTGCTTAAGATTTTCTCTCTCTTTTCCCCCTTTCCACCCTCCCCTACTTGCTTGTGCATGCATGCATGCGTGTTCTCTCCAAAAAAAAAAAAAAAAAAGATCCCTGGCCCCCTACTGGTCCAATCCTTAGACGGGATCCTATTGCTTCCTTAATGGTGGGCAAACACAAGCAGAGTAGAGTGGCATAGGGGGGTGTGGGTAGCTGTTGGTTGAACTTGGAGAGTTGGTCTGGCATCGAGAGCTATTTGATTGGCAGTGCAGGTAGTCCTTAGGACACAGCGGGTGGGGGCGGGGAGAAGGGATTGATGACCGGATCATACGAGGAACAAGAGTTTTTTGCACAAGACTTGTACAAAAAACAAGTCTCTGTTTCTCATCCCTTCTGAAATACTTCCTCATATCTCTTAGGGTTGGGAACCAAGGTTCATTCCTTGGTTATAAATCCATTTATATAAATTAAGGCAAAGAGCAGCAGATGATTGCTGGGAGAGATGCTCCTGAGAAATGCCAGTCCGTTTAGATGTCTGTGGTAAATTCTTACATGGACTCGTCCAGATTACACCACCAGGAAGTGGAGTGCTTAAGTTGCTCCAACATCCTTCTCACTGTAGATGCGGACACTGAGTTCCAGGGACTGGTAACCTGTGTCAGACTGAACTGACCCTCATATTGCCACTCAGCCGCCACTCCAGCCTCCTCGGTTAGAAGGTGAAGGGGTTCGCCACCTGAGTGAGTGGAAGGTGCGTGGCCAGATCCCGGTCTCCGACGTAGGGTATAACCTTGTCCAGTTTCTTAACCACTTTGTCCCTCTGTTTCTCAGCTGGCAAATCAGAAGAGTAAGGCTGTTGTGAGAAGGAAATGCAAAAACACCATGCAAATGCTGAACCGAGTTCAGCTGATGGTGAGAGCTCAGTAAGGGCAAGCCACTGGCATCGTTGTGATTGTTATTCCCTCTTGGCTATTTTGCTCTTTTACTAGCAATTTTGTCAACATTTAAAAAAATGGAAAGTAGAAGTGACACCTTATGAGAACGAAAGGAATTATTTATAGATTCAATTGACCACATTTAATATGAGATGATGTGCTAATGTTATACATAAAAGAAAGTGTGTTTGTGTATTTAAGAAAAATAAGTTTTCTTCATTTAGGCATGTAACAGAAAAGTGTCCATTTTTTTTTGTAATTTCCTAGCACCATAGGGTGCTGAAACTTAAATAAATATGATGTTCACATTTGCTGCTCCCTCGATTTATAAGAAAGGAAGTAGGCCAGCGAGGTAAGTGACATATTCAAGATTACACTTAATAATAGAGGTAGGCAGGCAGCTTGTGGCCTCACTGCTTTGTGTCAGAGACATGTTTTATAGATTTTCATGAGTATCACCTGCTTAGTTATAGCATCTGACACTAGTTTGCTTCCATGTCAGATGGTTGTAATGAGAATTTCACTGAACACTTCTCATGCAGATAAAAATAGCTAATTGAAAATTTTTAGACAGTTTATAAAATACTTCAATAAGGCGTATTTCCTTAATAATGGAGAGATGAAAAGCTTGAAGCAGGGTTGGGAAGAAGCTAAAAACAGATCAGTGACTAAAAACCTCTTTCAAAGAGATGAGTGAATGTGAATTACCCTGTGGGTCTAGAGATTAAGAAAATGAAATTTGAGCCAGTATCTTTGAAGCCTTTTCCTATTCTGTCATTCAGTTGAGTGGCTTTGGGAGACTCTCACTTCCCCTTTCCACATTTTGATTGTGTTTAAAATAGGGCATAAAATAACTTCGAAGGATAGAAGCTCTTCAAAGATCGAAACATCAGATTTTTAAGGCTGATGAAGTGCACTCAGTAGAGTAATACTTACCTGCACGTCTGAAATGAGTTGTTCTTCTGGGTTTTGGCTGTAGTTGTCTTCAGATACCATTAAAACGAATCAACAGATGGCACATTAATTTTTAAAAAGCAAATAGTGAGAAGTTTTTGGAAAGGATGGAAATAATCTAGTCATTCAAGGCATTTGTCACCCAAATGACTAAGGGCTGAGAAATTACAAGGAGACAGCTATCCTGAGCTGAATGTGTGAATCACTGCTGACTAATTAACAGTGGTTAAGGCTTGCAAGCCACACTGTAGGACTTTAAGAAATGATTTCAGATTAAATATTGTGATTTTCTTTACTTCTTCCCTCCTATATAGTAATAAAATAGAGGAAAAACAAATATAAAATAAACCTGGTTGGAAACCAAAATGTTACAAAACTAAAAAAAAAAAAAAAAAAAGCTTCATTTGAGAAATTCATTTGGTCGATCTATTTAAGATTGTTTGGCCTGGTTATATTATCCTTGAAAGCAAACTGGAGGTGGTTTTTGACTTAAACAAACAACAAAAACTCCAACAAACAAACAAAGGAAAATAGGATGAATATTTGCATTCAATTTCCACATAATACGAAAATATGTAACAAATAAAAACATTTCCATTTTAAGTAATGAATGACAGTGTGAAGCCAAGTAGAATTGTCTTAAATTTATTCAAAAGCCTGTTTTTAAACAAAAAAGTTTTTGATTTCTTGGGGGTAGGGGAGGGAAGATGGGGAAAGTCATGCAAATGCTACTCATTGGTGTATTTGAAAGAAAGTGGGCAGGAAGGCAGAGAGTGGGGCTGCAGCCTGTCTGAAAACCACCAGTTCTATGACCAGAGACTGTTTCCTTACCTCCTTGGATCCCGGTTCCTTCATCTGAAAAATAGGATGATTTGACTAGGTCATCTCAATATGGCTTTCATCTCTGCAGATAATCTGTCACTATCAATAATTGGAGAATTCCAAGATCAATATGGGCCGAGAGCTTGAAAGCTTCCTTGAGGATATTAACAGAAACCAGATTATTTTTTTAAAGATTTTATTTATTTATTTGACAGAAATCACAAGTAGGCAGAGAGGCAGGTGGTGGGGGGGGGGGCGGGGAAGCAGGCTCCCTGCTGAGCAGAGAGCCCAATGTGGGGCTTGATCCCCGGACCCTGAGATCATGACCTGAGCTGAAGGCAGAGGCTTTAACCCACTGAGCCACTCAGGTGCCCCCAGGAACCAGATTTTGAAGGAAATCTAAAACTCCTTTTTCCACAAGAGGGCATTTCTCTTGGACATAGAGCATGGACAGAGGCATCATCAGGAGGCATCCTCGTAACTTATTGCCTGATTATTAGACAAGCAGTAGGCATCGATTCTGTAGGGGGATTAGATCAGGGATTACAGCTGATTTAGGGCAGCCCATGAAAGAAATTTTCAAACCATCAGAAAAAAAAAACTACTTTGAATAGAGGTATATTGAAGTTGACGAATACGAAGGATCACAGATGTGCTTAGGTGTGGACTTTAACATACTTCCCATTTTTATGAAGTAGGACTAAGGAAAAAGCCGTCGAGGTGGGGGGGCATTAAAATAAGACTGAAGGTACATCTTTCAGGCTGGGCAGAGGGAGTCCTGTGGAATGAGTTCTCCTGGGCGCTGAGAGGGAGGTGGGGGAGGACAGGAGCTGACATAATGAGTGGGCGAGAGCTGGAAGGTCCCAGAGACTGTTGGGAGGTTGGCTCTGCTTCAAGACAGGGGAACGCTGAATTAGAGATCTTTGTGGTTTGAGTTAGTGAGGCTTAAGCTGTGACCACGTGAATGAGACGTGATGTGCAACAGGGACAAATCAGCATACAGAATTCGGGGCGGAGGAAAATGCGTGAGGTGTGGGGACAGAGTGACACAGTTGTTTAAATGCTAAGGCTGATGACTGCAGAGCGCAGGGCTGAAAAATCTGAGCCGGGAGCAGGGAAAAGAGGGGGGGGAACAAGTGCCGATGCCTTGATTGTGAGACTAGTTTCTGAAACCGGCTCTGTCATTTTGAGTGACCTGCTGTGAGTGTAATCACTGAGCCTCACAAGGCAAAATGAGGGTGAAGAGAGCTGAACTGTGTCTGTGCTTCTCAGTGGGGGCAGTATTGCCCTCTAAAGGGCATTTGGGAAATTGGTGGGCCTGTTTTATACCATCTCCGTTTGCAGGGCAGGCTGCCCTTGTGGAAGATACCTCGCGGTTTCAGGATAGTCCTGCCAAGCAAAGAATTATCTGGTGGCCTTCATGTCTTTAGAATGACCCAGTTGGCATTCCTGAAGAATACCCTATAAAAATGTCTCATTTCTGCTTATCTTTTTTTTTAAAGGTTTTATTTATCCATTTTGAGAGCAAGAATGTGCACATGCGTGAAAGAGAGGGAAGGAGCCCAGGGAGAGGGTCAAGCAGACTCTGCACTGACCGTGGAGCTCCATGTGGGGCTTGATCTCACCACCCTGAGATCATGACCTGAGTCAACATCAAGATTCAGATGTTTGGGGCGCCTGAGTGGCTCAGTGGGTTAAGGCCTCTGCCTTCGCCTTGGGTCATGATCTTGGAGTCCTGGGATCGAGCCCCGCATGGGGCTCTCTGCTCAGCAGGGAGCCTGCTTCCTCCTCTCTCTCTGCCTGCCTCTCTGCCTACTTGGGATTTCTCTCTCTGTCAAATAAGTAAATAAAATCTTTAAAAAAAGAAAAAAAGATTCAGATGTTTAACTGACTGAGCCACCTGGGGGCCCCTCATTTATGCTTATCTTAACTCAAGTGTTTAATTCCATGCGCCACTGGTCCCTTTGATCTTTTATTTTCTGTTTTTTTTAAGAGGAATTTTTTCCAATGTTGTTCTTTTCCCTTCCGAAATCTAAACTCACTCGTTATAAGTAGATCTAAGCAGTTGACTGCATCCTTCTGTCTTTTAATATCCAGACATCTACTTACTGAAATATATCATGTTTTAAGTTTCTTTATTTTTCCTTAATATGATAAAAGGGCATATGCACATATGCAGATACCTTATTAAAATTATGTAGAGATAAATGATCAGAATTTCACTCTAGTACAGTAAAGGCAGAGATGATAAAATATGTATTCTCTTAAGAGCAAGTCTGTTAAGGTTGAGAACCACTTAACTAGAGAGGTTTCAAGAAGTTTTCTAACTTCTGACATCTCTAAAATACTGTGGCTCTGTGAATGTTATGATTTGAAGAGGTAGGTTTTCTGTACTGGGGAATGTTGAAAACTGACAGCATCAGGATGCGAACTGAGTGGAAAGCAGCCACTCCTTGTGAATCCAGGAAGTCCTGAAGCGGTTGAGATCTATCTGGAGGGGAAGCACATGACAGGTCCTTGGGGGGAGAGAGTGTTTCCTGCTGATGTAGGCAGATGGGGTGAGGGGGAGGAGAGTGTGTTGGTTTGGCAGCCCAGGGCGGGGAGGGCATTAAAAAATAGGAGTTATGACTTCACACTAATTTTTTTTTTGGCTTCATCTGGATGATTCTCCTTTTGATATGAAGTAGGTGGTATAAGAAGCTTTTCAAATAATTTAGCTACCCTCCAGCGTGTATCCCTTTCTTCCCGAAGCTTATTTTTTTATATTATGACATGGTATCATCACTCATCATTATCATGAAGGTCCTCTATTGGAATGCAGGAAGAAAGTGACCCATGATATGCAATCTTCCTTTCTATTTCACTAGGCCCACTATTGTCACTTCAGTTTGAAATGGGAGAATTTCTCTATCTTCTGCTTGTAAGCTTGAATAATATATGAAAGAGTGCCTAACTAAAATAGTAAAGCTACAAGTGACTATAGATACCTGCCATAAGAAAAAGTATAAATGTCAAAATAATGAGACCTTTAAAATGCAGTGTGGGATTTCTTAGGTTTATTTCCTTTTCTTTAAAATTTATTTCTTTTTTAAAGATTTTTAGGAGAGAGAGAAGGTGAACAGGGGGAGGGGCAGAAGGAGAGGAAGAAAGAACATCTCAAGCAGACCTCTCTGAGCACAGAGCCCGATGTGGACTCGATCCTGTGACCCCGAGATCAGAACCTGAGCTGAAATCAACAGTTGGCCACTTAGCTGACTGAGCCCCTCCGGTGCCCCTTCAATTTATAGTTTTAATTTTAATTCCAGGATCGGTAACATACAATGTTCTATTATTTTCAGGTATACAATATAGTGATTCAGGAATTCCAGTGCTTATCAAGATAAGTGTACTCTTCATCCCTATCACATATTTTACCCATCCCCCCAAACCACCTCCTCTCAGTTTGTTTTGTATAGTTAAGAGTCTGGGTTTTTATTTTTTTTTTCTTGATATGTCTCTTATTTCCCCTTTGTTCATTTTTTTCTTAAATTCCACATATGAATGAAATCATATGGTATTTGTCTTTCTCTGACTTATTTTGCTTAGCATATATACTATCTTGAGCTATCCATGTTGTTGCAAATGGCAGGATTTTATTTTTTATGGCTGAATAATATTCCCTTGTATGTATAGACCACATCTTCTTTATTCATCCATCTTTCAGTGGACACTTGGGCTGCTTCCATAGTCTGGCTGCTGTAGATAATGCTGCTATAAACATAGCAAGGCATATATCCTTTGGGATTACTGTTTTCTTATTCTTTGGGTAGATACCTGGTAGTGAGGTCACCAGATTGTAGGGTAGTTCCATTTGTTCTCTGCAGATTGGAGTCTGTTTTTGGGTTGTCTCTTTTTTTCTATTTTGTTTCTTTAATCTCACATATGAACGAAATCATGGCATTAGTCTTTCTCTGAGTTCTTTCATTTAACCTTATACTCTCTAGATCTATCCATGTTGTTGCAAACGGCAAGATTTCATTATTTTTTGTGGCTAAGTAGTATTCTATTCTGTTGAGTATATATAAACCACATCTTTTTTACTCATTCATCTACTGAGGGATCATGGGCTTTATTTATTTATTTTTTTTTAGCTTGGTTTTTAAATTTTGAATTTATTTTTATTTTTAAAGATTTTATTTATTTATTTGACAGAGAGAGAGAGAGATCACAAGTAGGCAGAGAGGTACGCAGAGAGAGAGGGGGAAGCAGGCTCCCCACTGAGCAGAGAGCCCAATGTGGGGCTTAATCCCAGGACCCTGAGATCATGACCTGAGCCGAAGGCAGAGGCTTTAACCCACTGAGCCACCCAGGTGCCTCTTAGCTTGGTTTTAAACTAGAGAAAGTTTGAACTTGATATCCAATGCTCACAATGATCACAAGTAAAATTCTGAGGGGATATTTTGGGGTCAAATTTTTTTAAAGATTTTATTCATTTGAGAGAGAAAAAGAGCACAGGCAGGGAGGGGGCAGAAGGAGAGGAGGGAGCAGGCTCCCCACCGAACAGGTAGCCCCACGAGGGGCTGGATGCCAGGACCCTGAGATTATGACCTGAGCTGAAGGCAGACATTTAACTGATTGAGCCACCCAGGCATCTCTGGAGTCAAATTTAAGGAGATTTTAATAACAACTATTTGAGTCCAATTGTTTTATGTAAGCATAAGCATAAGTGCTTGAGGAGAAAAATTAGATAAGATCTGAAAGGATGGATTTAAAATCAAGTGAAAATGGAAACAATTGTTGATATACCTTTTGTTTGCAATGTGTAATGGGGTTAGGACTCCAAATTTATGGTGAGATACTGAATACACTGAATATAGCTTTTGTAATAGTGCTCACTCTAGAAAACTGAGTTAATATTGGAAAGCATAAATTAAATAAATAAATAGCCTATAACTCTAGTTCCTGAAGATAGTTATGTTAATGTTTGGTGCATATTATTTTAGTCACATTTTTCTGTTTCTTTTTAAAAAGTGCCGTTAGATGTGAAGGGGGCACAGCAGGGGCACCTGGATGGCTCAGGAAGTTAAGCATCCTGCTCTTGGTTTAGGCTCAGGTCATGATCCCGGGGTCCTGGGATTGAGCCCCGTATCTGGCTCCCTGCTCAGTGGGGAGCCTGCTTCTCCCTCTCCTGCTCCCCTCTGCTTGTGCTCTCTCTGTCCCTGTCAAATAAATAAATTAAAAAAAAATGTGAAGCATAGTGGATGGCACTCTAAGTTCACAGAGGAGAGAAAGGCACTGACCTTGTTCCCCAAGGACGGACAGCTTGTACCACAGTCCCTCTTGTGATGGTTTTATTTCTCTGCACTTGAGGCACTTACAGTGTTGTTTCCTTTTTGAATCATGACCTTGATTGAATGGGTATCTTTTTGTTTTTTAAAGATTTATTTATTTATTTACTTTATAGAGAGAGCAGGCACGACCAGGAGGGTCTGAGGGAGAGGGAACAGAAGCTCAAGCACAGAGCCCGACATGGGGCTTCATCTCAGGACCCTGAGATCCTGACCTGAGCTGAAACCAAGAGTCGGATGCTTAACCGACTGCACCACCCAGGCACCCCTTGGGTCCCTGTTGTGTAGTATTTGGCCCTTTGCATATGTTATTTCCAGTCTTCATAAGCCATGCAGGGTAGATATTAGTATTTAATTTTACAAATAAGGAAAGGGATGCTCCAAGAGGTTAGACAGTTTGCCCAAGGCTCTCTATGCAGCAAGTGGTAGGGTTGTTGGACTCAAGGCTGCCCTTGTCCCCATAGCACTGGACTCTCTCGGGATAGGACTCCCATCAGAATCTGGGATTGTATCATATACTCAGGGTGGATGTCAGGGAAAGTGGGGAGAGTGTGAGATAGGGTGGGGAGCGTGCAGGCAAGGCGCTTGGGGAAGACAAGTTGCCTGAGTCAGATGGGCTTGGGAAGTGCTGTTGGACAGAGTGGGGTCTTTGAAGGGAGATGTAGGTTGAGTCCAGCGTTGGGGGAGAAGCTGGAGCAGAGCTCCCAGGGTCCCAGGTCCCAACTCCTGAACAGCAGACTGAAGGGTCTGGACACCGAATGAACCAGATTGCTCCTGTACTGACTGTTCTTAGGGTTTCCAAAGAGCATTAGAGGAGAATTTGGAGATGACGAAACCTGGGAATCTGTAAAATGTTTTTCCATAGTTTGGGGTAAATATTTGGATAAACCGACGGTTTGAGGGTGAGTGGTTGAGGATGCTACACTGATACTACCCACGTGCTCTGTCCTGCAGTGATGACTTCGTTCAGTAACAGAAAAGGTTGTTCTCAAACAGATGATGGTGAAAAGCAGTGGGGTGCTATCATGTCTTGGCTGAAAAGCAGGATTCCCTCTACCTCTAGAAAAGGACTACTTGGAAAAATGAATATAACAATGCCAAATAAATGTGTTGTATGATAATTCCAAAAAGGATGGTAGGTAGTGAGTAGGGGACTTTAAACATCTGTGGTGTCTGCAGGTTGCCTCTGTGCTCTAATTCCCAGGGGGGCTTTTGAAAGCCTACAAGAGAAGAGAGATGGGAACTGTTATTTGCCTCTTTCCTCATTCTGTTTGTACTTCTTTTTGATAGATGTGCATGTCCTTTTTTCCCCTGGAAGAAAGAATACCAATGACACTTCCTCCTCTTGCTTTTCCAATGTTCCATTGTCTCTCCACCCTCTTCTCCGTTCTTGTTTTTTGACTCTTTTGCACACACATATTTCAGAATGCCTGGTGACCTTCCTCCTCTTGGCTAGGAGCCCGGGCAGACATTATCAGCCCCCAGTCCTTGGCCAGGAGCCTGCTGGGAACCACTGGGGTTCTTGTCAGTTTCTCTTTGCCCTTCACATATATATTGCCTTCTGTTTGGCAGACCCTGGCCTGAGGATAGTAGCCAATACTGTGCAAGCCACTCTGGATCTCCAGAGAGGTTTCCTGAATGTGTTTGTTACTCACTGGGAGAAGAGAACCCTCTCATGGGAAGATTTCCTTCTTAGGTGTCTGTGGATCTAAATATATATTTCTTTTTCTGTAGACCTGGTCGATGCCTGACTCAGAATCGCAGGTTTTTAGTTATTTTAAATTTATAAGTGCTCTGTGCAGAAAGCATTTGTTAAATTCTTAGGGAACATCTTAGGGTTTATGGACCAAATAGGGGTTGTAGTTTAATTTTATTTATCCCTGAAAACTATTGAGATGTCACAGCTCTGAAGATGTCACCATGATTTTTGAAAACATTAAACAATAGTGTCCATGAAATGGGGATGTTATTCCATGGGGTGGGGGCAGGGGGGAATTACTCCTTTTTTTTTTTCTTGGTAAAATTGGGACAGTGTGGGATTCCCCACTTTTTAGAGTGGGAAGATAGTGGTTTTTTAAAATCTGAAAGTAAGAAGTAAAAACGTTTTATAAAATGTTATAATTTGTGTTTCAATATTTTCTGAAATTTATTGACATTGATTAATTTCTCCATTCTGGCTGGGAGTTTGAATCTATTTTTCTTTTCTCTTTTTGAAGATTTTATTTATTTGTCGGTGGGGGGCAGGGAGTGCACAAGCACAAGGAATAGGAGTGGCAGGCAGAGGGAGAAACAGGGAACCTTTTGCAGGACTGGATCCCAGGACCCTGGGATCATGACCTGAACTGAAGGCAGAAGCTTAACCAACTGAGCCACCCACGAGTCCCTTGAATTTGTTTTTCTTAACAAAAGAATATTCGTGTATAAATAAATTAGGTTTTCGACCCTCAGAATAAAAACCATGCTTCCTCTCAGACTTAAGGAAGGAAATATTCAGCATGGCCAAGAACAGGAAATAGACTTCTAACAGGTACAGGAGAAAAGGATGGTGTTCCCTGTCGACAAGGAGTTATGACCTCATTTGTGCATTGAGATATACACACACGAAATGACTAGTGCACCAGCTAGTGTTATTTATAACTGCATGTGCATTTGTTTTTAATCTCTACCCTGTGTATTCCCAAAAGGATTTGTGTCTGTTTGTATGAGTATTTATAGTCCTGGTGTAAATCAGTTTATAATGAGGTACCTTGTAGGAGAATTAGCTGGGGAAGAGAGGAAGCAGGTACTGCAATCGGGTTGGAAGGCTTCCAAGAGCAGCGAGCCTCCGGGATGGGATGTCTGGGGGATGCTAGGGGCTTTCTTGGTGAGGGGAGCGGTGTGAACAAACTGGTGGGTGCTCCAGAGGGGTTCAGTGAGACCATAATAGTGGTGTGGTTGAACACCTGCCTGCTGCTCAACATGGGAGCATCCATTCTGATTTAGGGGTCTCCTTTCTGAGCTCTCCTGGGTGGGAGGCAGGGCTCTCCTTTCACTGAGAGCCCTAAGTCAGGGTCTCATGGGTATTGGCAGTGTGATCTGCATCACCTACTCTTCCAAGTGTCTGTGGACCAGTCCATGACCTGATATGGGGGCATGATTCCTGGCTGCTGGACATTCTGGGAGCCTCCCAGTAGGTTTTTCATAAAATTGTCTTCTACTTAATCAGAACTGACATCTGTAACTTACAATCAAAAGCTCTCTTAGAAACAGATACACATTATTGAGCCCTTTTCTGTAAGCCAAGAAAGTTCCATGTGTTTTGTGGACATAAGCTCATTCAAGTCTCACTCTGACTCTGAAAGGAGCTAGTGATGTGGGGCCCCAAGTTACAGTGGAAAAAACTGAGATTTAGGGAGGCTAAATAACTTGAGCAAGGTCGTACAGGTAGCAAACAGAGAGCTGGCATGTGATCCAGGCTTTTCTGACAAGGAGCCTGTGATCTTAACCTCTACACTCTGCCACCCGCCATCCAAGGAGAGCAGATCTTAAATACTCACTACCTGTATGTATTTGGGAATATTCTTTATTATGAAAGGATTTTTCCCCTTTAGAAGGGGAAGAGATAGAGAAGAATGGAGCTTATCACTGCTCTGTCAAGAGTTCTGCTTATCACATCATTAAATTTCAGTAACCCCTGGGTGTTTTACCTGGAGCAGTCTATCCCCAAATATCTGTATGGCTAATTCTTCCCCACCCCCACTCCATTCAGGTCTCTGCTCAAGTGTCTCATCAGAGAAGTCTTCTCTTCCCATCTCTAACATGCAACCTCCCTCCCTCACCCTCTTAACCCACTTAATTTATTTGTATAGCATTTTCCACCCCCCCATAGGTTATAAATATTTTTGTTTCTTTTCTGTCTCCTTAACACTAGAATGTAAGCTTTGTGAGAGTGGAGACTTGATTTTGTTCACTGTGGAATTCCCAGCGTTTAGAAGGTACCTAATACGTAGTTGATGGTCAATCAATCATTTTGAGTAGATGAATGAATGGGAGGAAACTGAAGCTCGCAGAGTTTTAGGTAATTTGCTTAAGATCTCATGGAAAATGATGGCACCGTGTATCAAACTCGAGTTTATGTGACTTCTAAAATCTTTCATGATCCCCTTTTATTAATGTCCCTCCTTCTGGGAAAAATTTCATGTATTTGTACAGGATCAGAGTCAGAGACCTCTCACAGGATTTTTTTTGGCGGGGGGGGGGTGGGGGGGTGGGTGGATAATCTTAAGTAGCCACTCCAACTTTCTGATTTTACAAATGAGGAAATAACCATGATCCATCGAGGTTAGGTGACTTGATCCAAGTAATCCTGTACTTGACTGATCTTGACTGATCAATACTGTACTGACTGATGGAGGAAGGACCAGAATCACGATGCCTCATCTCCAGTTCATCTCCCCCTCACCCGGCTGTGTTCCCTTTCTTCTTGATAGAACAGGCCCCATTTTGATGCAGAATTCATATATCCATCATCCGTGATGGCTTTGAAATAATGGGGGTCACGTTATTTCAGTGCCTTAATATTACTGCAGTAAAGTGGAGACTGCGAACCAGATATGCACAGGGACCAGCAGACAGCGTAATATCCGGGTAGCACAGGTGGAAACTCCGGCAAACTGGAAGTGCTGGAGTTCCCACCTTGATCAAAGGGGCCAGCCCCATGGCACCTGCTGCCTACTCAGAGAGACATACTACAAGAGAAAGATGTGGTAAATGAATCTAAAAATGTTCGAAACACCCTACTGACCAGAGTACCTCCACCAGCCAGATCTAGCCTGTGGGCTCCCAGTTTGTGACTGCTGAAGTTTTAGTCTTCAGTCTGAAGCTTTAGTCTGAATAGTTTGTTTTTTTTTTTTTTCTTTCCAGAGGAATATGTTTCAGTAAATGGAAAGATGTTGGAGAATATATGTGAAGTACTATCACTGTAGTTAGCTGGTCTTTAGACCAGCCAAAGGATCAGTGGGTTGGGCTGTCAAAGTTCACAGAGGGAAAATAAGTATCAATAAAAGAGTATTTATTGCCCATCTTTATTGCCCTGGCAATAAAGTTGAAGAGTAATGTGTTTTCTCTGTCATAATACCATCTGTCCTAATGGAAGGTACTTGGTTATGCTATTTACTGACCGAGAATCAGGAAACCTTCTTAGAGATTTGGCACAGCTATTAACTACCTGTATGTCACTGGACACATCATCCAGTTTTCCTGCTCTGCCGTATTCATGTTTGAATCCTTAAGGGCTGGACCTACAAGGCCTAGGCAGTGAAGGATGTGAGGATTTCAGGTAGGACTTGAACTCAGTTCTTTGTCTCTGTCTCTTAAGAAAGCCCATGTTAGGGCGCCTCGGTGGCTTAGTTGGTCAGGCGTCTGTGTTTGGTTTGGGTTATGATCCTGGGGTCCTGGGATCGAGTCCTGCATCGGGCTCCCTGCTCAGCGGGGAGCCTGCTTCTCCTTCTCCCCTCTGCTTGTTCTCGTTCTCAAATAAAGAAAATTTTTTTTTAAAGATTATTTATTTATTTATTTGATACAGAGAGAGAGATCACAAGTAGGCAGAGAGGCAGGCGGAGAGAGAGAGGAAGCAGGCTCCCCGCTGAGCAGAGAGCCCGATGCCGGGCTCCATCCCAGGACCCTGAGATCATGACCTGAGCCAAAGGCAGCGGCTTAACCAACTGAGCCACCCAGGTGCCCCAAAATGTTTTGTTTTGTTTTGTTTTGTTTTGTTTTAAAAAAGCCCATGTCAGACAGCGAATGGATCGTTTCTATATCGTTCAGGTCTGTGAGCACATTGACAATTACAAGGGCATTTGCTGCTGTTCCTCTCCGGTGCTGACCCTGAAGCTCAGCCCTCGCGAGAACGGTTTGACCTTGCGATTGCTAGGGTCATAACAGCCCCAAATTGCACTGCATTGGAATTACCCTTTTGGAGGACAGGTTTCAGAAGGCTTTTATCATGTAGAGACTGAGAGCCCAAGAGTGCAGGTGGGTCCTGGGGCCCTCAGAGGGAGGTTGCAGCCTGGCTTTCTTGGTCATGTTGATGGATTTCTTTAAGCTCCAGTTTCCTCAACCCTGAGATCGGGATAATAATAGTGACCACCTCATAGTCTTCTTGTTGAGATCGTTGTTCCTGGCAAATTATCAGATGCTTCTTTTCTTCTCATGGAGGATGCGGGGTGGATCGTGAATGTTTAACATTTTCATTTGAAATACAGTGTGAGAATTTTCCCCCTTTCCCCAGCAGATTTGGGCCTTTTAAGTGTCTCTGTAAGAACCGAGATGTGCTGGAATTAAAAGTCAGCAGTTAAAAGTGCTTAGCATGCCCCTCGGGATTCATCCGTCGGATGAAGAAGGCGGGAGGTAGAGACAAGTGAGTCTTGTACCAGCGCGGATGGCAGTTGCGGGTGTCCTGACGTTAGCCAAAGAGCTACCTTTGGGACCCGTGGCTGGGTGTGTATGTCCGGGAATGGAAGGCTTTCTGTGTGGATTTGGTGCTAGCCGAAGGTGACCGTCCGGGGCCACCAGGCTGCAGGGACAAGAGCTTCCTATGTGATGAGAGCTGCGGTGGCTTTTCTGGTTCTAGCGGGAAGGGCATTGGCACTGGAGGAACAAAACACCTCTTCAGATCCATACGGGGGCATAATCGAAGGCAAGAGGATGGCGATAGACAGATTGCGCCCACTTCAAAAGGAGAGTTCGGGTTTACACTGAACGTTTGTTGCGAGTTGCCGAGAAGCAGGCGTCAGGGCCCTCATGGGCCCTTCAGACGGGGCTGCTGTTGCTACTTGAAAGAGCAGCCTGTCCGCGCCTGCTGCACTTTCATCTTCTGCCATATTTGTATGCATGGGCACTGTCTCCCACATAAAAGCACAGCTTGCTATTCCCGGCTTTGCTTCTGTGACCTGCAGGAAAACCAAATTAAAAAATATATATATATATTTATAGATATAAAAATTTTTATCTATAAATATAAATAAATTCATATAAATGTATTTATATAAATCTATATAAATCTATAAATAAAATTTATATATTTATAAAAATTATATATATATATATTCTTACATATTCTTTAAGGCTTTTACAAGGGATGGTAATTACACACAGTGATTTTTTATCATTTGGCCGTAGCGAGAAGCATTGAGAGGAGCAGTGGCTTGCATGGACTTGGGAGGGGTTCCTGGTTGCAAGGCCGTAGCATTCTGGTGTGTGTCTGTGGCAACCCTGGGCAGCGACGTCAGTGTCACCTGGGAAACAGAAGACACAGAAGAGCGCTGGGTGGACTTGCAGTCAGCTCTGCACAGCTCTTGGGAGTCTGGACAAAACTTCAGGAAAGTTGTTTGCCGCCGCTGCCCGGTGAGATGGTGGGATGAGGCAGTAGGGACAGGCGGAGGGTGGGGAATGGAACATTCTTCATGCTGTTGTTAGGGAGTGTTTGGAGGACCTAGACAAGTCTCACCTTCCTACCAATTTAGATAATAGGCAGTCCCAGCTGGAAATCTCTTCAGAGGAGAAGGTCTTGTTCTCAAGGCCCCTCATTAGCAGGCTGAGGAGACAGGCATGGGGAGGGGCGCGGGGTGGGGGGCTGCTTGGGGGTGGATGCTTGCCTGGTGTGGTGGGATCTGGTGAAGCCAGCCTGGAATCCCAGCCTTCTGATTCTCTCACTCTGGTCACCTCTATCCCAGCAAGAGGTGACCCCACAGTTTCCATTGGATTCTGCCTCCACTCACATCAGATTTGTTTTTCAACAAATATGTTCAATACTTTTTTTTAAAAAAGATTTTATTTATTTATTTGACACACAGAGAGAGAGATCACAAGTAGGCAGAGAGGCAGGCAGAGAGAGAGGGGGAAGCAGGCTCCCCGCTGAGCAGAGAGCCCGATGAGGGGCTCGATCCCAGGACCCTGAGACCGTGACCTGAGCCAGAGGCAGAGGCTTTAACCAACTGAGCTACCCAGGTGCCCTTAATATTTTTGAATATTAGGGAACATTAATATGATTTTTTTCTTAATCATAAATAGAAGTTCTTCATAGCTTTAATGGGGATTCACGATTGTGGTTCTTTCATTATTTTTAAAGGTTTTGTTTCCTTTTTCTCTCTTCCTCTTCCTCATGAAGGTTCAGTTTTTATTAAATGGACTGAACAAGAGAGCACTGTTGTTTTCCTTTTAGGTGATTGTTTTAATTCCAAACATGCGGACTCGTCCTCAGCACACAGCTTCTATCCTATTTAAAGTTCTCTGTTCTCTGTACGATCCCTTTCACCCCCATAGTTTCAACTCAGGTATGTGCTCCTGACTTCTAAAATCATCCTGCCTTCGGTCAGTGGTCAGTCCCTCTTTCACGAGCTCCTAATCTCGTTTTCAGATATCCCAGCAGTTCTTCTCTAACTTGATGTGCATGGAAATCACCTGGGAGTTTTGGTGAAATGCAGGTTCAGTGGGTCTGGAGTGGGGTCTGAGATTCTGCCTTCCTGACAAGCTTGCTGCCAGTGCTGCTGGTTCTGGGAACATGCTTTGTACCAAAGGACCAGTGAATAAGGTACAGAGGTGAAGGCAAATGAATCTCGTAGAAGATGGGTGTGAGCCGTAGGAATCCTGATGTTGCCGAAACGTCTCTAACATTTCAAATCCAACACATCTAAAGTGAACGCATATTGTCTACCAAGCCTGCCCTTTGCTCTGTCATCCCTCTCCCAGTGAGTGACAGCGGTTCACCTGCCTCTCAGAGAACAAACTATAGGATCATCTTGATGTCTTCTGTTTCTTCAACCGCTTTATGTAACTTTGAGTCTCCTTGGAAGAAACTTCTCGACTTTGTCCTTTCACTTCTGTTTCTACCCATACCTCTAGATTCAAATCCTTACCATCTCCCGGGGGCCCCTGGACTCCAGAGCCTGGATGTCAGGATATCTCTGTGTATTTTACTTCTTAAACTTTGTTTCCTAAGCATTAATTTGGTAGGGATAGTTGCTTGTTTAAATACCTTCTACCATTGTATTCTAACTGTCTCAAAGGGACAGCAATGTCCAGCACAATTTGGCTGTAGCCTTTTTGCCCCTCAATGCCTAACACAGACCCCCAACCCTTCCAACTGGTTTGCAACTCCCTACATGTCAGTGTGTCTGTCTGCATTGGTTTATTCAATTTCCCAGGCTCACTGGATAGGCTTCTCTTGCTTTGTTGATGGGGTTGCCACTGCTTTGAATGCCTTTCTTGTCATATTCTACCGAGCAAAGTCCCACTTAGCCTTCAAGATCCACCTCCTCTCACTCTTGTGTGAAGCCTTTACCAAGTCACCAACCTAGCGCTTAAGACTTTGGCAATCTGTGTTTCCATAGCAGTTATCACTTGCAATTGTTTTTGGAGTTCCCATTGTGCAGGTCTTTGTTGCCTACTAAATTCTAGATCTACTGTGTCTGAAGTACATGTGAACTCTATATCTTAGCATAGCGTGGAGTAAAGTAGTTTTTCACTAAATATTCTCTGAATCCGTGAAAAAAACGAATATCCTGTAGACAAACAGGCATTGACTTCTGCATGTGGGAAAGAGGGGGAATTTCATCATTTGTATATATTGGGCTATACAAAGAGAACCTGCCTGCTGCCTCATTCGTTCTGCAGCTACAATGCCAAGAAGCTCATCACCAGCTACCTGTGACTACTGGGCACTTGTAATATGGCTAGTTCAGATTGAATGCAAATGAAAGTTACAGGGTTTTGAAGACTTAGAATGAAAATAGAATAAAAGATCTCAATAATTTTAATATTGATTACATGTAGTGATAATATTTAGGGCATATTTGGTTAAATCAAGTATACTATTACACTTGCCTGATTCTTTTAACTTTTGTTTTAGAGAGAGCAAGGGAGAGAACGAGCAGGGGGAGGGGCAGGGGAGAAGACAGGCAGACACCCCTCTGAGCACCGAGCCTGTTGTGGGGCTCTATCCCATGACCCTGAGATCATGACCTGAGCCGAAATCGAGATGCTTAACTGACTGAGCCACCCAGGTGCCCTCTTTTTCCTTTTTCAATGTGACCACTAGAAAATTTTTAAAATTAATTTTGTGGCTTGCTTTTATTTCAGTTGAATAGCAATGTTGTGCAATAATTGTTCTCATTCAAAATAATACAGGAAGGTTTCTTACCACCCTCCAATTGTGCTTTCTAAGATTCAGGCAAGTATTTACTCTTTAGGGTTAAAATTTCAATTCTTATAAGTTATTTAGTTAAAAATAAAATCACTTAACGGTTACCTTGTTGGCTCAGTTGGTAGAATATGTGACTCTCGATCTCAGGGGTTGTGAGTTCAAGCCCCATGTTGGGCATAGAGCTTACTTAAAAAAAAAATCATTCATTTGAATATACTATTACTGAATTCAGTTTTTAAGTTGTAGTGTCTTTTGAGAGTGTTCTCTTGATTCTTTATTGAACTGCCAAACTAAATCTTAGTGACTTTACCATATTTCATCAATATATTAGTGTCACCTATCCATAAAAACTCAATGTTTATTTTTTTACCATTGTCTATGGAGTAATAAATGGAAAGTGATAAATTTTATTATAAAGTTTGCAATCCATGTGCTCACCTCTACTGCCTGCATAGTTTTTCACTACTTGTGCTGGATCAAAATCATATATGTTGCATACCATCATTAAAAACTTCTGCCTAATTAATTTTTCAGTGTTTAAAGCTTAAGGATTCTATAAAAGTTTTTTTAAGACTTGAGATGCCTAAGGCAGTTGTTTTTCTAATTTTCTGTAGTCACAAAATACTTTTTCCAGTGCATTCTTAAATGGATCTCAAATCAAAGGGAGCTACTGTGGATTCAGGGGCAACTGGGGGACCCAGAGAGGGCCTTCCCCACCACCTCAGTTGCCCTGCTTTGGAAAATGAAACACTAAGGCAAAGCGGCAGGTTCGATTAAGGCTTTAAATGTGAAAAATCAGTGTGAACAGATGAGAGTTATCTAATTTTTAAAATTGGAAGAGACGTGAGGTATTATTCTGTGTGTTGTAGAGTGAGTTATCTGTCATGCTCACAAAAGAATAGCAGAGCTGGAGATAGGCCAACTTCTGTCTGCCGGTAGAATCTTCTTTCCTAAACTGTCCCATGATAATAACCTAAGAAGTATTCTTTCTTGGGACATTAATATGGCCTAGGAGTGATGACAGCTCTTCAGGAGGGAGTAAGAACCTACTGGGTGTAAGGTGAAGGTGTGTACACACACACACACACACACACACACACACACACACACACACACACACACATTTTCTCTCTCTCTCTGTCTCTCTCTCTCTCATTCATGGAGCCCGATCCCAAAATGAGGGTTGGGCGAATGCTTAGGGGGTAGCCAGTGAATGTGTTTGCCTTCTCTCCTCCCTTCATAGCTTATTGCAAGTCCCTGATTAGGGTTTAAAATGGCACAATGAATTATGCAAAAGCTGTTTCTGCAGGAGGGGCTGTCTTGCAGTCTAATGCAGTGCGGATGGAAAGATCTTCTTTGAATCATTGTTCTCATGATACTTGGAAGGTTTTTGAGGAATAAGCAGTCAGAAGTGGAAGTGAATGGCCTTCAACAGTAAATGAATTCCTTCTGCAGAGAGGAACTAAAATGTATTTATGATGCAGATGGTTGCCCTGTGTTGGAAGGCTCATCCTTGTCATTTGATAATCATGCTTTTAAAAGCAGACTGTATCCTGAAATGCTTGGGTTTTTGACGGTTCCACTGGAGAAATTACTCCTGCTTGGGCTGGCCCAACATGGGTTATTATTTCTCTTCAAAAATGGTTATGAGTATTTAAATGCCAATTCACTCCAATCATGAAAATATGCAAATTACCTTTCTCTCTCTCTCTCTGATCTTTAGTTATTACTAAAGAGACTGAATTAGTTAGCATTCCCTTACTTTTATTAGCATAATATTAATGCAAATGATCAGCAAAGGCTTTTTTAAAAAAGAAAGCAGAACCATGGAAAGCAATTAATAACAGTGCTCCCTTGCCTCCGTGAGGAAGAGAAAACATTTATGATTAGGTTTCTAACTTTGGTATCTGTGCCAAGGACCACCCACATGGGCCTAAAAAGGTTCTTGTTTCTAAAATCAACATCATCTTGGAGGTTTCAGTTGCAGGGCAAAAGCCATTCTGAAAAAGGCCCAAAGGGAAATTTTTAGGATGGTACCAAGTTACCGGTGGGTAGTCCTTCACCATTCAGATGCTCTCAAGTATGCGTGCTATAGGGTATGTTTCTAAAGACATTGATCTTTAAACTGTAGGCAGAAAAAGTAAAGGAATGCTATTCGGTGGTCACATCAATGTATATAGTCAGGATTGAAAACTTTTCCCAGCATAGGGGTTAATACAGAGAGGACACTGATTAATCCTTTATTTGCTCAGAGGAAATGGGCTTAAATTAGAGGGAAGTAAATTTGAATCAAATAACAGGAAGACATGGTTGGCTCTAGGGAGAGCTTTATAAAATTAGAATGAGGTACAGCAGGAGACTGGAATCTCCCCGCTTACCTACTCTCACTGTGCTGCAAAGATTTCTTACACTTTCTGGCATCTGGGTCTGCCTTTGTTTTATGGGAAGTGAGCACCACAATGCAACCTATTAGCAGCATGAGGCCAATGCTGCCTTGTATTGTTATTTGTCTGCATGCTTTATGTCCACTATTACAATGTGTGGGCTTGGGGCGAGTGGTTAAAGCCTGTGCCTTGGGCTCAGGTCCTGATCTCAGGGTCCTGGGATTGAGCCCCTCATCGGGCTCTCTGCTCGGCAGGGAGCCTGCTTCCCCCTCTCTCTCTGCTTGCCTCTCTGCCTACTTGTGATCTCTCTCTCTCTGTCAAATAAAATCTTTTAAAAAATATAGAATGCACGTGCTCTCGATCAGAGATGAAGTCCCGTGTTTCTTTGGACATCCACATGTATAGTGCCTTACAGTCAATGAGGAGTCGGTATTTGTTGAGTGAATGTGGGAATCACAATGTTGCGATCAGTTTATTATTATTATTTTTTAAAGATTTCTTTATTTGATTTCTTTTATTTTACATGAAGAAATGTAAGCATTGTTGTTTAGTGAGACTTTTTATTCATAAAGCTATTGGATTACAAAATTAACATTTTCTTTTAAGGATTTATTTATTTGAGAGAGCTCAAACATGAGCAGTGGGGGAGGGGAGAGCAGCAGAGGGGGAGGGAGAAGCAGACTCCCCACTGAGCAGAGAGCTCAACATGGAGCTCTATCCCAGGACCCCAGGATCATGACCTGAGTGGAAGGCAGACACTTAACTGACTGAACCAGGTGCCCCTGAAATTAACGTTCTTGTATTAGGATGG
Organism: Nasua narica; assembly: GCA_028533885.1. Classification (NCBI taxonomy): domain Eukaryota; kingdom Metazoa; phylum Chordata; class Mammalia; order Carnivora; family Procyonidae; genus Nasua; species Nasua narica. The sequence continues at coordinate 30,219,898 of CM052802.1, forward strand.
TTGGCATATGCTTAGTGCTTCACCAGTGTTTCTTATAAAAACCTATTCATTTTACTTTATGGAACCTGCTTCAGCAAATAACTGAAGTCTTTGAGGAAGTGGGAACCTGTTTTTTTTTTTTTAATTCTTTAAAAATAAAATGTATTTATTTACTTTTGGAGAGAGCGAGAGCCTGTGTAGGAGTGGGAGAGGGAGAGAGAACCTCACGTGGACTTCACGCTGAGTACAGAGCTCGATATGGGCGCAGTCTCACAACCCTGAGGTCATGACCTGGGCCAAAACCAAGAGTCAGATGCTTAACAGGCTGTGCTGCCAAGTCGCCTGGAGGTAGGAGCCTTTAATAGTTGGCCCTCAAACACCTGATTGGAAAAAAAAAAAAGAAAGTAAAAGAAACAACAGAAAAGCTATTCTTAGTCTTTCTAAGAACAGAAAAAACAGTTCTTAGTCTTGGATCTTTACTATAAATTATCTGACAACGTAAGTCTTTCTGGAGACTTACCCTGGCCAATAGTAAAGGAGGTTCATCTTTGATGCCATCATTCATCCTGACTGTTTTGCTGTGCACTATACAAATACTGCCTTCTGCTCTGGTGGGAACAATACCCTCTTAATCCTTTCATGTTCTCCTTTTAGAACATACTCAGACTCTGTTCTGGTGTCTGCAGGCTCTATTCTCTGTTCGGTAGCCCATTGGCTGATCTCTTCCACAGTGTTAGCTTCCTGAGACAATAGTTCTATCTTTCACCACTCTTTTTTGGCAATGGGCATCCTTGATACAAGACTGGCTGGGATGTGAGGTCCTGGGTGCCTTGGCCAGTGCAGAATGCAGGCCTCACAGAGGTAATCCAGCAGGTGGCCTTTTGGAAAAAAAAAAAAAAAACAGAAATTGATCAACCTGGATTGTTTCTTTATAGGGAATGTGCAGAAAGGAGAACCTAGGTCCAGAGCAATGGGGAAGTAGAGTAGAGCAAGAGGGATGGCAATGGAAGACAAGAGGTGGGAATCCTCGAGCTGAACCTTGATTTAGTATCAGTCTTCTACAGAGTGCCAATAGCCTTGGTCGTGTCCAGGGAGGGAACTCTCAAGGGCATTAAGTTCTTGTGGACTTCTTGGCCAGTTTCAAATTCCCACATAAAATGGCATTTTGGAACCAGATGGCATTTTGCTTTTGGTTAAGTGGGAATTTTGCGGCCCCATGTAAGCAACAGGTAAAAAGTAGGCTAGCCTAAGCCTGGTGATGAGTGGGAGACTCAGAGGGTTCCTTTTAAGTCAGCAGTTAAATTAGGCCAGGTTCATATACTTCCAGTTTGGAGGATTTAACCTGACGAGAACTTGATGTGCCTGTGGGTGGCATTTAACAGAGCTCAGTGTGCCCATAAATCTGCTAGATGATTTGATAATGTTAAGGAACAGCTTTAGTTATGTTTTCATATTAAATTATTTTTTTCTTTACCTTCTGCATTTCCTCTGCTCACCCCCTGAAGGTTCCCTTAATTTCTTCCCATAAAACCCCTACGCATCCCTCACGGTCACTTAGGTCTCACTGCCCCCAAGCTCTGTTCTGACCTCTAAACAGAGCTCAGTTGCTTTTATAGAAGATACTTAATGTTTGTTAGCGGGATTTTTTTTTGTTTTGTTTTCCTTCAAATGTTAGGCTGAAAGTGTCCATCCACAAGCAATATTTTTACAATTCAAATTGACCTTTAGTTCCCCATGTTCTTATAGTCCATGTATCTTTCAGGTTCCCTACACTCACACGTCTTGTGTTGGGTTGGCAGAGAGTCTGAAACCTACTAGGAAAAAAGAGGTCTTAGATAATCTCATTTAAAGAGGAAAAAATTGCCCCTTAATATTCACATACTCTCCTTTGTAACTGATTGCCGAAGACCTGTAGTGAAAACATTATGGATGAATTGTTTCTAAGCTTGGCTAAATTATTTGATTAGCTGGAAATTATTTCTCCACCCCCTCCATCTCCTCAGCAGAGCTGACTTTTAGCACCAGGCTTATAAAAATACTTCCTGGCCTTCGGTACTTATCTGCGGAACATTATGGCATTTGAAGGTCATTTGGAACTCTCCATAAAATTATACTTTGTAGCCTACGTGAAGCAGATTTCTCTTTTCTTATCTAAGTATTTGCCATACTCTTGCTGCTTTTTTCAGTTGTTTCATTACTACTCATTAATGGTCTTTTGAAATACTGTATAAATATCCTCTTCCTGTTTATCATATGTAGCATGAACACATAGAGCGTGTGCATAAATGCAAAGAGAGCCTTTCACTTTTAACATTTTCTTCCAGTGCCTGCGGCCTTTCTTCTGCTGGCTGGAGAGGGTTGGTTTTATACTTTTATAGCCTCCCTGAGATATGAGATGATTTCTCTACCTTATTTCAATAAATGATTACAAAGAGGGGAGCCTGGATGGCTCAGTTGGTGAAGTTTCCCAACTCTTGACTTCTGCTCAGGTCGTGATCTCAGGGTTATGAGATTGAGTCCTGGGTAGGGCTCGGAACCAGGTATGGAGTCTGCTTAAGATTGTCTCTCTCTCCCTCTCCCTCTGTACCCCACGCCAGCTCGTGTGCTCTCGTGTTCTCTCTCTGTCTCTCAAAAAAAAAAAAAAAATCAGAAAGAAGCGAGAAGAGTTTAGTAACAATGCCCACATTTTTTCCAGAGTATGCCCGTGTATTTGTCTTTAGTTATTATCAAAAGGGTTTTTTTTTAAACTCCCAACTATGCCTTGTCTAACAGGTTTTTTCTTTTTCTAAATCTGTGCCTTGTGCCCTTGTTTTTATTTGCATAGGGAAGCTGATGTTAATATGTATATAAAAGTCTTATGAAAGGCAAGAGGTTTGCCCTTCGGCAGTAAGTAAAACCAATATTATATTCACTACTATTCCAACATTAAAAAAATATTAAAGTTCATGGTTTGGTGTTATAGCAGTGAATATTCTGTTAGTACCTATATGATGATAGGCATTATGTATCAATGGCAGCCTAGTCTATGAAGTGGAGGGAGATATCTCTCCTGGATCTGAGATTCAGAAGTATGTTGTTAAGTTTTGTATGTGACAGTTGTGCATTGGTGTAAATTTATCCGTTTGTGTCGATGTATGTTTAAGGCACATTGGTACACCGTAATGATGAGATTCTAATCTAATACAGGGCTTGGTAGGGGGCTTTTGAAGGACAAGTTCAAGAATATCAGGGAAGATGGGAGGATTTTTGATCTTCATCAGTGAAGCCTCTTCTTCATTTCACCTGTGGAAATGTGTTGAGAACTTGATTAGGAAGAGAAGAGGAGCACAACTTTGAGGCAGAAAAGGCAAAAACTTTGATTTGTTTAGAGTCGTAAAAATAAACGGGTAAAAGTTTGATGAAAACTTGGGATGCTGATAACTACCTTTGAAATCAATGACTGTTGTAGAGTAAGAACCTGTTATTAGACAGTAGTGGTGAGGAGGCTGGACTCCATCTCAGGAAGAGACAACCCTACAAACAGGCTGGTGAGTGGGTTTCTGGCAAACCCACGAGGACATGAGAGACAGAGCAGGAGAGAGGGAGGGATACCAGGATGGGCTATGGAGGTGACCTCAAAGTATTGGTTTCTACAGAAATGTTTGGGGAGCGGTGGGGGACATGAGGTGGAGGCGAGTTTAGAGCAGTGACAGAGAGGAAGTGAATGTCTATCTGAGGAAGGAATGATGAACCACACGGCCTGAAGCATGTTAGGCACCCGGCTAAAGCGGAGGTCATGACCCAGAGGCTCATGCTGGAGACTTGTCTGGGCCACAGGTTTAGTGAGGAACTGGAAAATTCCACCCTTACCAGGTTTTGGTGTCATTTATAATCTCTCTCATGATAAATGTTCGAGTAGCTTACTTGAACAGACATCTCTGATAAGGTGCCTGACATACACTAGGCATTCAACAAATATTTTAAAACTTGTTTGAGAGCTTGAGTTGACAGGATGGAAGCAGAGAATGTGAGCTTAAAAAAATGTAAGCCAGTGCTTATTTATGATTTAATATCAGCTATAGTTTAATATGAAATCAGCTCTTTGTTTTGTAACCTCTATTCCCTCACAAGAAAGCCTCCTTTCTAACAAAACACTCAAGAATTACAGAGGCATAGAATAATTACTTATTAATTGCCTTTTAGGGTTTCCTGATGACTAATTTCTTCGCCATCTACCTTTCATGTTCCTGTCTTACTCCTTTGTAGTTTTGTGCAATTAAATAAAAACCATCTTAGAAATTAAAAGAAATTAAATTGGTGGTTTTCGAGGGAGCAGTAATTGAACAATTAATTAATAATTAAGCAATTTACAAGCCTCTGCCATGGCAAGCAGTTTGCAGAATTTAGAGATATTCAGGTGAACAAAACAAAACAACACACAGATTATCGCCTTAAGGAACCCACAGCGTAGTGGTGGATACACAAGGAATGAGCATCTCACTGCAGGATGTGGTAAGGGCTGGGGGGAGACTGAAGAAGAGGGGGAAATGTTTCATTCCAACCCCCACGGAGAAAGGTACTGGGATATGACATTGAGGAACAACAAGTGGAAAACAGACCAGAGTGCAGAGTAGCTTCTGGGGGCGAATCTCCAGGTGGCTCTACTGCTCACTAGAACAGGAAAAGGAAAGCGTCCTGGAGTCGAAATGTGGTGGGCGGACGGAAGCCATGCGGGTAGATAATTGAATAGCAATTTGCTATGCTGTGCGCCATGTTTCCAAGGTCTTAACGTCTTGTGTCCACACCCCACGGCAAATCCCTCTACCCTTGTCTGGGAAAATGATTTTGGCATTGAGATTCTGCGTCTCCCATTCGGTTACTTGTTGACTTCTCCCTCTGAGTGAGGGAAGAAGGCGTGCCTCCTGGGAGACGTTTGGGGAGCTCAGGAACCAAGGGGATCTCACTTCCACACAGAACCAGGTCTGAGAGAGGAAAGGCCTATGTCTGCAAACACGGCCCGTGATTTCCCCTCTGTGTACCCTGCCCGTGTCTGTATGGAGGAGCGGAGGGAGTTTTTCCAATGTGCCTTGGTCGCCCTCTGACTTTCCCCCAAGCCATTTGGTCCTGTGCCTTCCCTCCTTTCTACTAGACCTGCTGGTGGCAGCCACCTGTATCCCTGTTCCTTTCGTGTTGTTCGCACGTGAGTTGGTTTTGCCCTAGTTTTCTGTAAAAGTGATGAAGCCAAATTGTGAAAACTAGCTCTTCACAGCGTTGCCAAGGGGGCTTCTCTCCTCAGCTCTGCTTAGGCAGCGGTGCGTAAATAGAGGGGAATTCGTGCCTTTCGCTCCTTGTTTTGCTGTGTGTCCGTTTGTGGCAGATAGTCTGTGGAGACTTAAGTGCCAAGTCTTATTTTTAAAGCAAAAGAATGCTGGAAGAAATAATGACGAATTTTAACCCCCCCACCCCCCAAAGGAAAGGGGTAGTGTATACAAAGGGGAAAAGTAAATTTACTTGAAATGTGAAATTTGACTTTAATAGATTATTAAAACTATAGCAGGGGGATTGGGTAGAAGAGATGTGGGATCCCTTTCCCTGCGTCCTGAAGGCTGCCTGGGTGTGGGGAGAGGCCCTGGGGGTATTGCTTTCTACTCGACTTCCTACTGCCTTTGGGCATCCTCAGTGTTCTTTCTCACTGGAGGTCAGCACCACTTCTAATAATTACTGCTTCAGCTAAACAATAGTAGGCATTCACTTCCGAGGGGAAAAAAAATGACTTGGGTCATTCATAGGCTGCAGCTCTTCTAGTCATTCAAATTCAGTGTATCCTGATGGACAGGGTTGTTACGGAGTATTATTAGGGTCACCATCTCGGGATGGCAGTGATTACTTCTTTAATGCCACTGCCCCCCATGAAAGAAAAATCCACGCGGCAGAAAAACGATTTTCGTTTTCTGGTTTTTTTTTTTTTTTTTTAAACACAGAGATAATGTAAATGGAGCAGCACAGGGAGTTAAACATTTTTGAAAAATTTCCAACTTCTTCAAAACAAAGTGTTTTAAAAACAGGTGTATTTGAAGTCACATCCCAGAGGGACACAAAGCATATTTCAGGAGATGCTTTGGAAAAGATGTCTCATGCGTTTTAAAGAGAGATAGGTTGATTGTTAAATGTGTTTTTCTCTAGATAAGTGCACTGGTCATTTAGAAACGTTGATTATAGACTGTGGCAACATGATCACTTTTGGGTTTTGCTGTGTACAGTACAAAGAGAAAGATTGGAGCGTCTGATGCAAAAAAAGTAAATTCTACTCTATTTGGTATAATAAAATGACTATTGAAGAAGAAGTGAGGACACTAATCTTGGTTCTACCATCACTTTACTGGGTGACTTTGGGGAAAATTTAACCCTGCGGTCTCATTACCTCATCTAGAAAATGATGGGATAGGTTTAAATCCCTAGGGTCCATTATCATGCTAAAGTTTATGCTTCAATAAATATGGCTTTATCTAAAATCTACTGGTCATTTTGGTTAATGGTAAGTTATGGTGTAAGAACTTTTGTTGTTTTTGGTGCATTAAAAACAGAACAAGAAATGAAACAAAAATAAATCTTATTCTTCTGTTTTGTGTCTCCCAAAGCAGTGACTTATTTCTGTGCATTGGAAATGAATGTTGGGATAAGGAGCATCAAAGAAAGTGTAGTTCTTTTAGAGAGGCTCTTTTAAGAAAATAAAACAAACACAACTGAATCCTGGCATTAAAGGACTTGGAGAAAGCAGACTTTGGGCCATAAAAGTGTCTCTAGAAGGGTCAGAACAGGAGACAGTAGAGCAACAGGATGATGAGTATAGCAACTGGACTCTTGATGGGGTGAGGGGTACAGAAGGAGAGCTTCGACCACATAGTTAAATATGTATTCAAAGAAACATCCTAGTTCCAAATAAATTTGCCTTGAGACGGTTGAGGAAGAGGTATGGATGACAAAGGGGTGTTAAGGAAAATGCACATTTTCAAATGCATTGGCCCAGAGGGAAGCTTAGAATTTCTGCCGCTTATACATGATAAATAAAAGCAAATGATGAAAGACATTGGCAAGGCAGGGTTTTTAAACGACATTCTATTCTTTGTCATTGAAGTATAAATTAAATATGGTTCTATCATTGGAATAAGTCCCAGTTTTGATGAAAGGCTGTAAAACTAAACTAAAATAAACACAGAGATAGGTCAAGAGTCACCAGGAAAGCATGGCTGTTTCTTTCAGTAAGGCTTTCTGGAGTGTTGCCCATAGAATTGAGACTGCTTTTTGAGATCCATTAAGTGTTATTTTTGAGAAATCCTAGAACACGGTGGTTTTCAAAGTGTGGTCTTGGAACACCTGGGAGTCTTAAGACCCTTTTAGGGGTCTAGGAGATCACGACGGTTTTTATAATAACACGAAGACTTTATTGGCCTTTTTCAATCTCATTCTCTCATGAGAACACAGTGGAGTTTCCTAGAGACTACATGATGTGCAGTATCACAAAAGATTGAATGCAGAAGCAGATGTGAGAATCCAGATGTCTTCTATTAAGCCTGACATTAAAGACAGTTTCAGAAAATGTAAAACAATGCTACTCATCTCACTACTTTTTTATTTTTTGGTATGGAAAATAGGTTTCTACCCCCACCTCCCAAAAGTTATGTTAAGAAGTTGATTATTCTTATTAAATGAATTAGTATTTTATTTATTCTTTCCAATTTTAATAGCTAATAGTGTACATCTCATTAGATATAACCTATAAAAACAAAAGCTCCTTGGGGATCCTCGAAAATTTTTAAGTGTATAAAGGAGTCCTGAGACCAGAATGTTCAAGAATGTCTGTCCTAGAGGTTAAGTCATTTGTCTGAACCTTAGAGAAGGGCAAAGGTGACCTCATTAAACTATGGGAGGGGCGGTTATTTATAGTTAGTAGTTTTACATGTTAGCAGTTTTACATGTTAGCAGTGATACTCCTGGTTACCCAGGAGGCGTTTCGGGAGGAATTCTCACTCGATAACTCACAACACACACTGCAGTCAAGGCTGTTGGTATTCTTCCCATTCTGTAGGTAGGAAAAGTCAGGGTAAGAGAAGTCAAATGATTTTCCAAAATCATAGGGATAAGTAGAACCTGAGTCATTTGGTACTTAAGACCCTCAGTCCCACAGGGCTGCACGTCATGTCTCTGCATTGGTCCTAGGACGAATCACCAGTCAGCTTGTTTTCTTCTAGGAGACGACAGTCTAATGCACAACACCGTCTGCCTCCCCGGAGAAGAGCACAAACTGCCTCAGACCGATTTAACAGTCTGTATGACAAAACAAATAAGAGGCAGGGATGGTAATGCTACGTTTGAAATTCCCTGACCCGGGGGGAAAATATCACAGAAAAATAGGATAAAGTATACCTTGGGAAAATAGAACAAAAGCCCACTTTTTATAAACGCAGCGTAAGAACATGCAAGCAGGAGGAAAAAGAGGGGACGTTCCATGAAGGCCCACAAGTGTCAGTTAAGTTACTACTTGCTGATAGCATTCGCGCCCAGGAGGAAAAGGCATGATGGTGACACTGTGACACGTGGGAGTGCCCGCAGCCTCCTGGAAGCCACTTCTCTCAGCTGGCGGGGTCTAGTTCTGTGGTTAGAGCTGTCAAAGGTGAGGAATCTGAGAGTCTCTGAAGAGTGGCCCTGGGATGACGGGCACGCGGGACTTTGGAGGGCACGTAAGGAAGACTAACGTAGAACAGTTGTTGGCCAGTAAGTGAGGAAGGGGTAGTTGGTAGTTGCCTGTGGTACAAACTGTGTCTTTCTTTGATTTCAGCACCACGTCTTGGCTTGGGTCTTTTGGAAACGTAAAAATATTTCTGCTCTGCACTTCATTATGTCTAGCGAATGTTACTTTATGATCTTGAACCCGGTTTGCAGAAGGAACATGGTATCAGATAACGGAGTCCTAGAAAGAGAAGAAAGGAACGCGTTAACTGGCTTCTTACCAGGAGAGTTTTAAGAAGGACCACGCTTTTAGCCATTGCCTGCCTGGAGTTCTAAAGTAGGGTACATTCTAAGAAAAGAAGTGACACAATGCGTTTATTGATGTAAACTGTAATTTAAAAACGTCCAGCTACATTTTTAGAGAGAATGTAACATCCATGGCATGCCAAGGAGGGTAGTCTACCACTCAATGCTTGCCTCCTCCCTCCTCCCCCGTGCTCTAATATTTAAAAAAGAAAACATTTTCTTCCAACATTTACCAATTGATCCAAAAAAAAAAAAAAAAAAACCCCCTCCATTCCATGACTCCGTGTCATCGGGTTATTATAAAAAACCTATTCAGCTTTGAATCTTATTAAAGTAAAAATATTGAGTCTATTCATTAGCGCTAGGCAATTAGATTTTTGCTTTATGCCTGTTTTGAAAGCCGGGCTTGATATAGAAGGTATATTTACGTAATGCTATTGCTCAATGCCCTTGCATTTTTCTGCACATGCTATCTTAATGGAAATTTACTGGAAAATTCTTGCCAGAATAAACACATTCCTTCAGAAGTGAGAAGCTTAATGTACTTTTAGTTCAACTGCACCTCTTTTCTGTGAGCAGATAAACCAAATTACTTGGCACTAGTCATTACACTTCACACATTCCACAGTACTTATTGTGGTCTCCCACGGAACTAAGGGTTGCAGGAGATAGGAATTAGGTCAGCCACTGTCTTATAATGAGAGAGAAAACAAAAACAAGAATGGCTCATCTATGTATTTGACATGAAATAAACCAAAAATGAATCTGGTAGACATTCTGTCAGTTAGCTTTATCGGTAAAGCAGGATTAAGGAATAGAATGTGTGCATAGGTTGAGCTGCTGGTCACAGGAATAAAAATAAAATTTATGTTTTTGTTTTTAAGAGAGAGATAGCTTTCCCATTTACATTTTAATTTAAGAATCAGGAGTGTCAGGTCACCTGGGTAGCTCAGTGGGTTAAGACTCTGCCTTCGGCTCAGGTCATGATCTCAGGGTTCTGGGATCGAGCCCCGCATCAGGCTCCCCTCCTTCCCGCCCTCCGCCCGCCTCTCTGCCTACTTGTGATCTCTCTCTCTCAGTGTCAAATAAGTAAAATCTTTAAAAAAAAAAAAAAAAAGAATCAGGAGTGTCAACTCTAAAGTGACAACACTGAAGGGGTGGCCAGTGGGGCAAGGGCAAGGGACCAGGATGGGATACAGGGATATAAACAGGACGGTTGGGGAAGGGACGGAGGAAATGTCCCTTGAATTTAGGGATGGGGGAGGCAAACAATGGACAATGGAAACTGGAGGAAAGAGAAGCGCACAAATATGTCTAGACTTCCTCCTGCTGGCCCTACTCCTAACGCCTACCCATCACCACTCCAGGCTTGCTCCTGGGGAGATACAGCGATTGTTCATTCATGCAACCCGCATTATTAAAGTCTATAAGCAGGACAGAGAGAACCGTCTTCAAAGGAACAAAACTGGCCTGTTAGCATATTACAGTTAAGTAGTCAGTTATATTGTATTTATTTGTAGCAATAGGCAATTAAGTGTTTTGACTTTTTTTAAGAAACCAGTTGGAATTAAACAGCTAGGTAGAAACGACCAGAGTTATGACCCTCTCCCTTATGTGGTATTAGATCCTATTGTTTTAAATAATTATGGGAAAGGCCAGTTTAAATGTGAAAATGTTCACATACTATTAGAGAATATTGTTTTATGGTATTTTTTTAAATTTTCATATGTGTAGTAAGAAAACCAGTGTGGCAAAGTATTACTTCCTAACAACCTCCTGGGAGATAAAGAACAATTTGAAATTAGAATAACAAAACTCTAGTTCCCCAATTATTGTCCCCACTCAAATTATATTTTCTTTTAAAATATATATATATTTTTGAAAGAGAGAGAGGGAGAGAGGAGAAAGAGCATGAGCAGGGAGGGCAGAAAGAGAAGGAGAAGGAGATTTCCTTGCTGAGCAGGGAGCCCAAAATGAGGCTCAGTCTCAGGACCCTGTGATCATGACCTGAGCCAAAGACAGATGCTTAACCAACTGAGCCACTCAGATGCCCTTCAAATTAAATTTTCAAAAAAAATTGAATACAAAGAGGAAGTGCCATATTAAAATATTTTTGTAGTAGGTTTCCCCATCTCAATATAAAAAAATAGTAAAACAAAAATTTAGTATACCTATTATATATGGGAGATATATATATATATAAGCTTATTTATTATAATGTCTTTAATTCAATTTTAGTAATTGGGATGTGACTTATAAAAATACAGTTAACTTGAAGTCATAAAAATACCTTCATTTATTCAATTTATCCTTTTCTTCACAAATAATATTTGAGATAAATATTTAAGAGGTAATTCCTAGCTATTTGTTCAGAATTGCCAATGTTTTCTTCCAATGAAGTTTTACCATATTTTAAAATACATATCAGTAATGGGCATATTTTATAAATAAAGGTTAAAAGTTGCTTTCTGTGGTAGAATGTAACAGTGAACTTAATATGTCATCCTCCTATTTATGTTTTGGTTCCAAAAATAAAAAGAAATTCAAGTAACATTTCATTTATTGACTGCAGATATTTGCTATATAAGGGGTGACTGAGGTTTGTTTGTAGGTATAAATGACAAATATGAAATGCTGTATAAAAAATCTTAATTAAAAAAATCTCAACCAATGGCCTCTAATCAAATCTAATTTAATCAAATTTAATCTGTTGCTTTCTAAGAACAGTTATAGTTTTAAAGAAGTCTTGAATAATTTACATGAAATGGAAAGGAAAACGGTTTATCACATTTATATTTATATATATATCTATATATATCACAAAGATATATCTATGATATATATATAGATATATATCTATATATATATTTGCCAGTGAAACTTTTTGTTCATTCTACAGGCATATTATAATTATTGGTATCTCTAGGTAAATAGCTTCAAAATACATATCTCTCTGGTTTTATTAAGGGGAACTTACGGAGTTTCCAAATTTTTCAGTCAGCACTCTGATGTCTTAGAATTTGTACTACTTCCTCATGTGTTAAAATGAACCATGTTTTCTTTTGAATTTATAGCCGCAAATATGGCCAGTACACTATGAACCAAGAAATCACCAAAGTTGCCGAAAAGCCGCCATTTGACCGATCAAGTTCTCAGGATTCTTTGGATGAACTATCTATGGAGGACTATTGGACAGAAATAGAAAATATCAGGAAATCTAGTGAGAACAGACAAGATCAAGAGGTGGTGGTTGTCAAAGAACCTGCTGGTAATAATTAAATAAAACTTGTGTTTGTATACATGTTTCTGCGAGATGATATATGGGGATAAAGGGGACAGGAGCCGCAACAAAAATTAAAGATAGAACAACCCAAATAAGGGAATGCTAATTGTTTCAGCTTGAAAATTCCTTGTTTGCAACAGATTTATGGATGCAGTGGCCATGTTTATGTAGCATGTTAAATAAATTCACTTTGTCTGAGAGATGGCTAGAATCTTGTTGGCTAGGCTTACTGTTTCATAGACCCCTAGGATTCGATTTGGTCTTTGAAGTGATCTAACCTTCCTTCTGTGGTATTCTAGCCACAGGGTCGGTTGTTCTCCAGTGAGTATAAATGCGGCGGGAAAGCTCACTATTTTGCAGTGATGCTGTTTTTCCATTAGTCGGTTAGCTTGAGTTGTCTTGATGTTCTTTATTTCATTGATTTCAGTCTGCCATCCTCTACCTTGCACATACTTTTTGCCTTTTAGAAGAGCAGAACACACCTATTCTATTTTTAGACGATAAGCTTTCAAATGTTTGAGAATGCTTATCTTGTTCCTCACCACGTCCTAGAAGGAAAAGAAGATTTATATACCAGTCCCTCTGGTGGATTTTGGACCTGTCTCAGTCTTGATCATTTTGTACCCCTGACTGAATAGAATGCTGCAGTTTTAGCCGGCTAGCCTGGGGGGGTTAGATTTGGACAATGTATAGCATTAGCATTTTCAGCCTCCATATTTACTTCTTTCTTCTGTTTGATCCATAATTTGTCTCCAGTTTCTTCTTAGGTATATTTCCCACAATCTCTACTACTATATTTGGTATTATAGAAGAAACATATAAAACATTTTTTTCCTTTTAAATTCCTACTGTGTCTTTCAATCTCGTACATTCAAGCAGTCGCCAAGTTTTTGATGATCGATTTTGGCATCCATTATATTAGCTTTCTTTTTTTTTAATTAAAAAATTAAAAAAAAATTTTTAAGTAGACTTGAAATAAGAATTTTTTCTTAAGTAAGAATTGGGAACATTCTTATATGCCCATGCCTTTTGTTTGACTTTAAATGGTTTGAGTTTTACCTCTACTTTTTAATGGATTGGGGGGGGGTCTCTGTATTCAAATCTTGTTTACTCTACCTAGCATGTCAATATCTGCTTTTCCCCCCCTAGCAAGTTGTTTTCATGCATGTATACTGAGTTCTACCTTAACCGTATTCATTTTTTTTTTGAAGATTTTATTTATTTGTTTGACAGAGACACAGTGAGAGAGGGAACACAAGCAGGGGGAGTGGGAGAGGGAGAAACAGGCTTCCCACTTAGCAGGGAGCCTGATGTGGGACTCGATCCCAGGACCCCGGGATCATGACCTGAGCTGAAGGCAGACACTTAACAACTGAGCCACCTAGGCACCGTACCTTAACCATATTCATAATAATGGCTGGCTTTCTTCTGCATGATGCATGATGGGCAGAATGCCTGGCACTATATTATGTTTCTTAAAACTGAAGATATTAATACTAGATTTCTGCCCTCCAGAAGTTTATACGATGTGGAAGGGTACGCAGGCTATCATGGAGCTCTGCAAAGCTCTTCCCATGGAACATTCTGTCCTGGTTATGAGGCAGCCAGGATAGCCATGGTTTAGATTAGAGATGGGAGGGCAAAGTAGGCTGCAGGCTGAGACATTTGTCCAAAGTCACATGACTGTCAAGGTGGAGAAATGGTGTGTAGATGAGGGTCCTTGGGGTCTCAGGTCATCTGCGTTTCACTTCTATAAACTTAGTGCCTGGAGGGAATCTATTCTTGTTATCTTTCTGTTTTTCTGTAATTTGCATAGATCTTATACAATATTTGCTTTATTGTTTACTTTCTGCTTTCAGTGTTTTGAATTATTATGTAATCCATTTCCTTTAATAAGCTATATATATATTTTTTTGTTTAAAATAGTGTGCTTTTCTTTTTTAGTTTGTAAAAAATGTGATTCTGGTGTGCTTACTACGGGGATTAAAAAACGTAATTTGAAATTGATTAGTTCCTGATGTCTGGACGCTCTTTACGTCTTTGCCATACTTCATGTCAGCTACAGTCAACAGAGAAAATAAGCCTTTCCATCAGTAGTGTTGGACTCTGGGGCAGTGCTGATTTTAAGCCAAGAAACAGGGCTTTAATGAATATCTCCAGCATTCACTTCCTTCTGTAACTTGATGGAAGTAAGTTATCTTTTCATTGTTTGCTCATCTCTAGAAAGGGAGCAGTACTATCTTGCCTTAGTTAATCTGCAGGGAAGTTACAGAGGTTAATCACATGTGAAGTCATTTAAAACTTTTAACTGAGTATATATGAAATGGATCTAAAATTTGATATCTTTGTGGCTGGAGTTGATGGCTGTTGTCCAAGTTTCAGATAATGACGCTTAGCACTGCGTTTTGATTTCAGTAGAAGAACGTCGGTAAGTGGGGTGCCTGGGTGGCTCAGTCGTTAAGTGTCTGCCTTCTGCTCAGGTTGTGATCCCAGAGTCCTGCGATCAAGCCCCACATCGGGCTCTCTGCTCAGCAGGAAGCCTGCTTCTCCTTCTCCCACTCCCCCTGCTTGTGTTCCCTCTCTCGCTGTGTCTCTCTCTGTCAAATAATAAATTTTAAGAAATCTTTAAAAAAAAAAAAAAAGAGTGTCAGTAAGCATGTTTGAAAAGCTTAAAAACTGTGAAGGTTTCCATATTTCGTGATTTTTAAGCCCCATTTTTCTCTACTGTCTTTAGAGGGAGAACTGGAAGAAGAGTGGCTTAAGGAGGCTGGTTTGTCCAATCTCTTCGGAGAGTCTGCTGGAGAGTCCCAAGAAAGCATGGTGTTTTTGTCGACACTGACCCGGACCCAGGCAGCTGCTGTTCAGAAACGGGTAGAGACAGTCTCCCAGACCTTGCGGAAAAAAAACAAACAGTACCAGATTCCTGACGTCAGAGACATATTTGCTCAACAGAGAGAGTCAAAAGAAAAAGTAGGTTTTTTGTTTTGTTTTGTTTTGTTTTTTGGGTTTTTTGATGTTAAAGCAAAGGAATAATTGCTTTGAACTGGTTGGACCAATCCAGTTTAATTCAGATCATTAGAAACTTAATGAGCTCTTGTATGGCAAGCACTAAAGCTCCATGCTGGCAGGGATTGAGAGAGACCTAGTCCCCGTCCTTCTAGAAGTTATACTGCTGCAGCAGAAAATTAAACAAGTTAAAATTCGGTGTGATAATCCTTGCGTTAGTTGTCCTTGCAGGGTCAGGGATGGCCTGACCCCTCACACGTGTGACTACCAGTTGTTACTTATAGCAAAGTAGGAGGTAAGGGATTCTTCCTTGTTTATTAACTCCTGTTTGAATATTTACCTTTCCTGAGACTCATTTGGGGATGAATTGAAGTACATGTGCATGTGTGTGTGTGTGGGGGGGGGGGTTGATGAGGGAGCTAACTGCAGTATAATTAGAAAGCAGAAACCCTGAAATATGAAATAACTTCCCCTTTGTGTCTAGTGCTTAACGCAGTGCCTAGCACATAGAAGATTTGAGTAAATATTTGTCAAGATGATGAATTTATAATGGAAGCTGTTGGAAGCTGGGGGAGACTGTGGGACTGATGGAGGAAGAGATAGCAGGGTAGGCATGGTGAAAGTGAGAGAACTCGGTGGCCTAGAACACCCCATTGGTGGGCAGTTTTTCACTCATCCATGAGGATGTAAGGAGCTTACACAAAATGTAAATTAATACCATCTCTTCCTTTGTCAGGAAAATCTTCTAAAAAAAAAAAAGTTAGCTGAATTAAATGGTATTCTTAGGGTTAAAGTGGATTTACATTCTGGATTATTCTCAGGTGTACTGAGTTGTTCTGGCCCAGAAGACCCAGGAGGGTTGTTGGAATGAGAACAAACAAAAGGAATCTTGAATGGTGACAACAGTAGTGATAATTACTGCCACCACTGCTGAACACTTACCATGCTAACTATTTTGCTTGCCTTATTTCATTTATCCTTACAGCTGTCCTACGAGTGAGGTATTACCATTTCCAGTCTGTGGCTGAGGCTCATAGACTTTAAGTAACTTGCTCAATGTCCCGTAGATAGTAAACCCAAATTTGTGTGACTTCGAAGTAGGCGCTTTTAACCACTGTGTGTCCTGCTATATTTGGGTTTCCGTATATGATTCTGATGTTAAGTTATCCGAATAGGAGATTCTATTTATACTACAAATGAAGGGTACCAAAAATCATAGGATTCTTAAAAAAGAAAGATACCTTGTATTTAAGGTATCTTTCTGTCATGTAGAGGTTTTCTTTTTTTTCTTTCTGTAGACATTTTATTCTTCCAAGAAATCCTTAATGGCTTCAGATTGCTACTCTATTTGCATGGGCAATTGTGGATCAACTCCAGTCTATTTGATAGGAGTTTTGGGGTCACTGGATTGCTCCAGGCAGGTCTCTTGCGGCTGTGAGGCAGTTAAACACTTGCGTACTACCCAGTGGTTATTTGGGACAGCCACTGGGGTTGAAGGGCTGGACTAGGTTTCCAGATGTAGGAAAATGAATGGTAAGGAAATACAGTATTATGACATTTCCTTCCCAGTTAGAGAACCCTCCCTAAGGGATTTAAGAGGAAGTAAAAAGGAGGAGGGGGAGAGAACTGAGTCTAAGCAAAATATCTGCTGTGGGATTCCTGCCAGTCTCCAAGAGGATGTTGCTACTCAGGGTTAGAAGCAGCAGTTTTCAGCAAATTCTTGGTAATATCTAAGCCACATGGTTTGATTCCTAGGTAATGGGCGGATTGTGTCATCTGATGGCACCTTTAAGAGAGAAATAGCACAAGTAAATTAAAATCACATTAACATACTTACGCTGCATGCCTTTAATCGGAACGCTGCCACCCATTAGAAATATGTCTCCCATTCCTCAAGGAAACAGGGGCCAGCCATCTTTACTTGTAGTTCTTCTGTTCTCGAATAAGTACAAATTCAGCTTTTCCATTTTAAATGCTTTCTTATGAAGCCCTTGCTGACACGAGGAAATATAATACCGACATGAATACCATCGGCACTGGTATCTTCACTTGCTAAGGAAAACAGTTCTGACCACATGCTCGAAAATATGTGTTCGTCCGGAAGATTAGCACTGCTCGCCGCGTTCATTGTGCTCTGGAGGGCTGGCCTTCTGCTGGCTTGTGGGCGGAGAAAGCAGGATGGTATTTGCTCTGTCCTGAGGGGAGCTGAAGTAGCATCACAACCCTCATACCACTTGTGTGATTGAATAGTCGCTCTGCACTGTCCTGAGTGTATGTCTGCCTCTACGAGCTGCACCAGTGGCCTCCATGTATCTGTCCTCGTGCTTTTCTAGACTCTTCTTAGGCTGCCGGTGAAGGGGACTGTCCTTCCTGGTCAACTGCGTGAGGTGAAATGAAGACGCTGTTGTCCTTTCAAACACTTTATTAAATTGGAGATGAAAATCCAATAGAGTGATTATTTACAAAATAATTCTTTCACACAGACCTGTGTGTGAAATCTAGATGATTGATCTAGACTGCCCTTCCTGATTCCTGAATTCCTTCTGAAGACTTACTTAGAAGGAGAAAGTATTGCCCGGCCACACTTACTCGCGAGGAAAGCCGGCCATGTTCTACTGTGTCTATAAACCCTTGGAGGTCTACAATTTTGTTTTCAGGCATCACTGCCCCAACCCCTTCAAAAAAGAGTTTCTTTGAATATCTGAGCTCATATTACCTGCTCAGTAATTTAGTTTTAATTTAGCTCACATTTACTACTGGCTTTTTTTTTTTAATTTGAAGAATTTCGATTTTATTACCTACATGTCAACTCATAATTTTGTTTTATAACAGCATTATCAAAATGTAATTCACATACCATCTAATTCACCCATTTAAAGTCTACAATTCAGCGATTTTTAGTATATTCACAGATTTATAACCATCACCTCAGTCAGCTTAAGCACATTTTCATTATTCCCCAAAGAAAGCCCATTAGCAGTCATTCCTGTATTCCCTTCTTCACCTCTAAGCTGCCACAATGTATCTCTCCCTGAGTCACTTATTCTGGAAATTTTATAGGTAAAGAATCCTGTCTTGTGACTTGTTCCTTTTACTTAGTATACTGTTTTCAAGGTTCATCCACATTGTAGCCTGTATCAGCACTTCAGTTCTTTTTATTGCTGAATAATATTTCATTGTGTGGCTAGACCACATTTTGTTTTTCTACTCTGTTATTGGATACCAATTTTTTGTAAGTTGTCTTTTGTAAGTTTGTCTTTACCCCTCAACTAAGTAGTCTTGTGCTTGATGGTACCCTTGATGGCAAGGGTACTTTTTTTTTTTTTTAAAGATTTATTTATTAGAGCATGGGGAGAGGGGAGGAGGGAGAGTGAGGATCCTCAGGCAGTCTCCCCGCTGACCATGAAGCCTGACAGTCTGATGTTGGGCTTGATTCCAAGCCCCTGAGATATGATCTGAGCTAAATCAAGAGTCAGCCACTTAACCAACTGAGCCACCCAGATATCCCGATGGCAAGGGCCCTCAATGTTTTTCATGTTCCCTATAGGGATTAGTATTGTGTCTTTACAAGTTGGGAACAATTCGTTGGATGATTGCTTGTTGATTATAAATATAGTACTTTTTTTTCCTGTGGTGGTTACAATTCTGAGTGTGTTTCTTATACTCTGAAAGTTGGTAATGGAATTATTTACAATACCATTTCTCTGGTTGTGAGTTGGAGATGACTCAATGACCCACTTTCTATCTTTAGGTTCCAGATGGCACCAACTCACAGTCAGTTGGAACAAGTGAAAACAAATATCAAGGAAAAGATGGTATGTTGGACCTGTTCTCTTGTATTTTCCTGTTTATTAACGTAACAAATAGATACAACCTTTTAAAACATTCACCTTCAATTCTAGGAAGCAAATTTTGTTAAAATGCTAATATAAAGTGCCCAAGTAGAAATTACATAAGGCTGGGAATATAGTGGGCCTTTGATTTTTTTTTTTATGTTTGCGTATTTCTGTTGTAACATCTCTATGCATAATCAATTTCCCCAACTGTTTACCATGTACCAGGTACTTTGTGAAGATGTTTACCTAATTTAATTTACTCAAGAACTCTACATATTAGGTACTGTTCTGAACCCATTTTACAGATGAGAATATGGAGGTTTAGAGGTATGAAGTCCCTTTCCCAAGGCCATACAGCTAGTAAGTGGAGCCAAAGAATTTGGAACTTCATTCTGAAATCATAAGTTCTTAATTCATAAGTGGACTTAAAAAGTAATTGTTGGGGCAATTCCTTATAATTCTTTTCATACTTTTTCTCTTCTATACCTGTTCTTTCAGAAATGAATTAGAAATTCACGGCATGGGTGAATACAAGTATTAAGACATCATTAGCACTTAGTCAAGAAAGAATTTATAGCTTTTCCCCTTATTTGCAAAAAGAAAAAAAAATATTTCAAATGAAGCTTAAACATTTAATCCGTACTGTGTTATTTAAAAACTGTAACATTGGGATTCTGTAGTTATCAGATGCCAGCTCGGGGACTTGTCTTTTTGTTTTGTTTATGATCTTCAGACCTGGCACCTGGAGTGCCCACACCATTCATAGTGTTGCATTGGGATTGGAGATAGGCGGGGAGGAGCGTCAGGCAGACTGTGGAGGACTGGGAAGTGTTTCCTGCCTTCTCCTCACAATTGGGTTAGTCCAAGATTACATGGGATGTCTTGGAACACCCATATCTCTACTTTTCCTATCATACTTTTCTCAGAACTTCTCTCCTGTACCCTTGCCTTTAGAAATAAGTAAATAAGTGTGCGCATATATGTGTATGGACACAGACATGTCTATGTGTTTCTGTCTATAAAAGCACTTGATATTATGTGGAGGTTTCTTTAGTTGTGTGTGTATATATATTTATACACACACACACATATATATATAATAAATATATATACATATATAATACATATATACATAATATGTATATATTACATATATACATATATTATACATATATACATATACATACATATATACATATGTAATATGTACATATGTACAATATATGTACAATATGTACAATACATATATTGTACATATTACATATTACATATGTAATACGTAATTGTAATATGTAATGTGTAATGTAATTTTGTAATATGTAATGTAATATGTAATATATGTAATATGTAATTAATTATAATATGTAATATATTATATATGTATTATATATACATATAATATATATGTTGTATATACATTGTATATTGTATATATATATTGTGTGTGTATATATATATATATATTACATTTATATCAGAATGAAATTACTGGGTGTTTCCCCAAGTCTGTGAGGCAGCGAACACTGTAGGCAAGCCAGCTACCAGAGTCAGTGCTGGCCTGCTGGACAGCTAGGTAATCGAGAGGGAGACGCATGAACCTTTTGTGCCAACAGCAGGATGCTTTGGGGAAGGGTGCCTGGCAGTTGCTAAATGAATACTGGGGAAAACATTGTCCTTTCTTGATATTTTCCTCCTTTGGCAGAGGTGGTGATGTGGGCTCTATAAATAGAAATACTGGAAGACAGGTTCATTATAAGAGTACTTTCCAGGCTAACTTGCATCTGCCGAGTAAAACATGACAAAGTTGCCTGATTTACATCTCCTTTAGCCAGAATGCTGTGAGGCAGGCATAGAGCCTCCGATCGGAATCAAAAGAGAGTATGTGTAACACCATCAGAGTCACTGAGTTTTTACCACTGCACCTGTTGGAGTCAAGGCCATATTCTTTTGACTATGAAATAGCTAATGCCATGTACACACTGAAAGGTTCAGAACAAAGGGCACGGAAAAAGATCATCTGGAGTTCAAAAGTGGAGCTCTTCCTGTTTGAAATCTGAAGGTGTGGGTCACCTTGTCTATTTTAAATGTTTTCCTACACTTGGGTTTTTATATATGTTCAGAGGAAGATATTTATTCTAAATGAAAAAGTCACAGAAGTCTTAATGTTGCAAGGGTTGTCACATTTCAAATTATTTATTCGGCTAAGTACTATTCATTTCATCAAATTATAAAACTCTACAAATGGCCCACCGTTTTTATACATACACTTAGAAACATTAATAATGCCCAAATAATTTTTCAAATTTTCATGTTAGTACGTATGTTTACTTATTTTCTCTTGATTTCTGTGGAAGAGGGATAATTCTTTTTAAAAATAAAATTTTTTTGAATATTTTGAGCAGTTGAAAAACTTTAAGGAGTTGTGTAAAATACTTATAACCCAGGGAATTCAATTCAAAACCAAAGGAGAATAAAGAAATTATACTATTTGCACATTAGGACTTTAAGAGTCAAAAGGTTTATGTCAGAATTCTCTATTAACTTTTCTCTATGAGAGTAGATCATTGATTCATAGATATTTTTATTAGTCAGTTCACCATGCATTTCTTGTAGCAATGCCTATCATCCCTGAAGCTGTTTTTCCTACTGTCTACCTTAACTTGATCTACCACCATTTGAACTCTTAGGCTTTTATACTTCAGGTTGGGGTTTTTTTTATTTTTGCCACAGTTTGGAGAAAATTTATATATTTTAAATATATTGTAACAATTATAATTACTCAGCTTTGAAATCACAGGACACTTTTTTTTTTTTAAACAGGGTTACAGGTCTGTGATTCATCAGTCTTATATAATATCCAGTCCTCATTACAACACATACCCTCCCCAATGTCCATCACCCAGTTACCCTATCCCCCCACCCCCCTGCCCTCCTGCAACCAACACAGGGCATTTTCTATGTGGGGCAGTTGTGATATGGGGGTATTGTGGGAGAAAAAAGAAGAGTAGTTTTAAAATTCATGTCCATAAACACACTGCTTCTGGAAAGGTAGCTTCTAATTTAAGAAAATGGCTAATCATTTTCTTCCCCCCTCAGACTAGTTTCCTAGGAAACCAACATACATATTCACAGTCAAACATATAGCAGTGGAAGCCAGTGGGGAAGGAAAACTAAAATTGTGCTTTGACATTTAAGTTAATACTTTAAAAATTAATTGTAAGATGGTTTAGCTATTCTAATTTTAAAAAAGTCATAGGCTATTGGAATAACAACATAAATAATATATAAATATGCCAAAGATGGCAGCAGCAGGTAATGACCATCAAGAAGCTTCACATTTATTCTTTTTTTTTCTTTGGAATTGGCATCGGTCAGTGTTTACTTACTCTTTTAACTGGGAGATGCTACCAGGCCACCGATGTAGTCTGCAGGGCCCAGTGCAAACTGAAAATGTGGGACTTCTTTCTCAGATTCCAAGGTGGCAACAGCAGAAGGATCCCCTTCTGGGCTTAATAGAAGGGGATCCTTCTGGACGCAGAGGCTCATGACTGCACAAGTCACGTGCCCAGAAGCCCACCCTGCTTATCAGACAGAAGTAATGAGGCTAGAGTTATGTTTATTCCTGATTTTCTATTGCGTGAGACAGAAATATATTTTTTAAATTTAAATGACTATAAACATTTTTCTGAAAGCAGCAGTGTTAATAACACATGTATATATATGGCATGCCTTTATTGAATTTTTAAATTAACTTTACCTTTTGGCACCTCGCTGTGTTAGTGTAGAAGCGTGTAAATGCACTATGTAAGCTTATTTTGTAATTCAGAGCTGCTTACCATGAATTAAAAGTCTGTAATCAGGAAAAAAAAACCCAGTAATCCTGTCATTGGTTCCAAGGTTTTTCTAATGTGAGTTGGATTTAAAACAAAAACTTACCAAATTGTGTCAGTTAGAACTATTTTCTCCAAAGCTCTACAGCTAGTGTTTTTGGCAATGAGGCTTTCCAGTATTAATTCTTTCCTAGAAGATTAACAACAGACAAAAAAATGTTGAACATATTATATACCCTTGAAATGTTGATGTAAATATCCAGAATTTTTTTGACTAGGTTTATAGTTGTGAGAACCTTAATAGTCTGATATAATTGGGTGCAGGTACCAGGCACTTCCAGACCTGACTCCCACTGTGGCAAGTTTTTGGCACTAACTCTTATTTTGGAATTCTCCCTCTGATAGGTAGATAACATTCCAGAAAGGAAATGCAGGGTGTGGAAGAGGTCTATTCCAGTAATATATTTCCTTGTGAGAAAATGAAACGGTGTATCACTAGTTCTAATGGAGAGTAAAACTAACCTCTTTGAACTCCCCTCCCCCCACTTTTTTTTTTTTTTTGCTTTTGCTTTTGATCTCTCATTGTAAAATAAAACCACAATTAAGTCTATTAAATTTTTGTGAGGTTTGTCATTCAAGAGTTTGAGATCATCTATCCATGTTGGACTTTGACCCAGTCTAAGAACTGTGACCTCAGAGACCGATGCCACAATTGAACTATGGCTTCTAGTCTCCACCTTCCCTCCTATACCCTCCATCCACCGTTGGTAGGATTCTTGGAGTAAATTTTTGCCTTTAAAATATCCCTTAATTATTGACTATAGTAAATAATATTTTCCCCAAAGGGTTTTATGTAGTCGATGTAAAAAAGTAAAAAAAGAAATAAAATATATTAATTGAACCTTTTGTTTTGTTTTGTTTTGTTTTTCCCAGACCAGGCATGTGGCCTAGTTGCGGATGAAAAAGAGCTGATTCCCCTGGTTGAGGAGGCACCTGCCTCTGAAACCACTATCAACCTGGAGGTATCGTTTGCCGAGCAAGCCGTCAGTCAGAAAGAGAGCTCCAAGGAGAAGGCCCAGAAGAGCAGAGATGGTGATGTTCCATTACCTGTACGTAGTACACTATGCAGATTTCGCTTGTCAGCTTTTTATTTTGGAAATTTCAGATCCATAGGGAAGCTGGAAGAAGAGGATAGCCCACACCCCTGCAGGAGTCATGTAGACCCATTTAACAGTGAACATTTTACCGTCTTTGCTTTTCCTCTTTCTACATCTATCTGTTTATATGTTGTGCTGTCAGCTACATGCTCACTTTTTTAAGAGATTGATTGAGTTATTAGAGTGCGGGGACAGAAGGAGAGGGAGAGAGAGAAACTCAGGCCGATTCCCCGGTGAGTGCAGAGCCATGGGCGGGACTCCATCTCCCAGCCCTGAAATCATGACCTGAGCTGAAACCAAGAGTTGGATGCTCAGCCACCTGAGCCACCCAGGCACCCTTCCCCCCAGCCCCCCACCCCCGCTTTTTTTTAGTAAGCCTTATGCCCAACGTGGGGTTTGAACTCACGACCTACAAGAGTCCCATGTTCTACCTACTAAGCCAGTCAGGCACCCCCCTCCCAATATTTTTTTAGTTTAACAAAGACATACAAACAGAGCTCTAATACTTAAGAAATTGAACACTAAAGCAATAACTATATTTAACATATGGTCGTATCAAAATGTTCCCAATTATTACAATATTGTTGTTGAGAGACTCCACCTTCTCCCGCCCCATCTGGAATTCGTATAGGAGTCCAATGTTGCATTTGATTTCGTATCTTTCTGGTTTCCTCGAATTTAGATCACAACCCCTGCTTTTTCTTTAATATTTTGAAGAGTGGAAATCAAATTTCTGACTTTGTTCCTCATGACTGGATTCAAGCTAAACATTTTTGGCCAAACTACTGTGTAGATAAGGTCGATGCCTCTGATTGCATCCTCAGAAGAGGGGCATGGACACGGTTTCTTTACTGGTGATGGAAGTTTGAGCCCTCAGTTAAGGAGACGTTCACCAGATCTCCCTGTTATGAAGATAACTTTCCCTTACGTGCGGTTAGTGCTAATTTGTGATCCTTGGGACTGGGCGAATAGCCTATTCGTCAGTAATAACCTACCAGTGTTACCCTACATTTGTGATCCTTGCCTGAAACAATAATTAAACTAGTGTTTGAGAAATGGTGACTTTCTAATTTTCTTATTCCTTCTGTTATGAGTAGTTGGCAACCTTCTGTAATCCTTGATTGCCCTTTTTTCTTTTTGTTTTTGAATATCACTATGGACGGAGGGCTACCTTTTTTCAGTGTTTTATAAATCATTATTGTTTTTCTTTCAAATTTGCCTAAATTTAACCCGTGGGAGCCCTTGAGCTGGTTCCTGTGTCATTTTAACATGCCCTTGTTCTTTTACTTCTTTGCTTTCTTGTATGAGATGCTCTAGGCTCACTTTGTACTTTTCTTCTCTCTGACTCAAGAGAATCCATTTCTTCAAGGAGCCCTGGTTTCTTTTCGTAGCAGATAGTATTTAGAAACCAAGCTCCGAATACTGAGTGTTCTCGTTACTACAAAACATATCTTACGTTTTTTAAAAATACATGCATTTAGGGGCGCCTGGGTGACTCAGTTGTTGGGCATCTGCCTTTGGCTCAGGTCATGATCCCAGGGTTCTGGGATGGAGCCCCGCATCAGGTTCCCTGCTCGGGGGGAGTCCACTCCCCCTGCTTGGATTCCCTCTCTTGCTGTCTCTCTGTCAAATAAATAAGTGAAATCTTTTAAAAAAAACATGTATTTATTTATTTTGTAGAAATTCACATCCTACAAAAACAAAAAAAATTGTGTAGTGAACTTTCTAGTACTTTCCCACTCGCCCCAGCATTCATTAATTCCTGACTAGTCCTCACCTCTCCATACCTCCAACCAGTGATCCATTCTGTGTTATTTTGAAACACATCTCTGAACTATATGTCATCTATAAATATTTCAGTATGTAGTTCTGAAAGAGGGGTTTTTAAAAATGTGCCCAGATTTCCCTTACTGTACCTGAAAAATGCTAACAATTCTTAATTTCTAGTATCCAATCAGTGTTTGAATTTCAAATTGTATCACAAATTTCATTATTTTTTTTTTCAGATTTGTTTGAATCTGGATCCAAATAAGGTTTATGCATTGCTGTTGGTCGATATGTCTTTTGAGACTTTTAATCTTTCCCTCCTTCCCTTCTCTCTCTTCATCTGTTATTCTCCCTCTTTGTCCCTCAAAATTTGTTGAAGAAACCTGGTTATTAAGTTGTAGGGAATCTAATGCCTCATGTTCTTCTGTTTCTTATACATTGTTTGACTGTAGATTTATCAGATTCACTGTTTTTTTTTTAATCAGGATTACTTCATATGTGATCATGTATCAAGAGACACAATATATCTGATTATCTTTCTCTTTTTGTGAAAATAGCAGCTGCTGCTAATTAATGCTTGATCCACTTATTTATTTATGTTTACAAGGTGATGTTTTCATTTCTTCTTTTATTCGTTTCTTAACTTGAATATTTCTTTTAAGAAAAAGTTTCTCAAAACTGTTTTTATCTTCCAGTGTTCATTGTTTTGGTTCCTTAGTGTCTTTCACTAGTGACCGATTAGTGTTGTTGTATTTTAATTTTCTTGCAAAAATAGAATTTAGCTCATATATGTAGACCTATCCAATGTGACCCTAGACACAATTTCCCATGCGTGTCTGTTGTATCTGCTACAGTTTCTACTCTAGATCTAGATTATGTTTCTCCAAGAAACTGTGGTTCCATTTAGTAAAAGCATACTTTTGTAGCAATGACCAGGACACTAGGACTGTTCCTTTCCATGGGTTGGTCATTGCTGAAATTCTTGCTGAGGCAAGAAGTACATCTGTATGTTCTTTCTTCCGTGCTGAGAATAGTCATTTTTCGGATACCCCAGGTGATATAATTAGAACGAGTACAATTACTTGTTTGTTGTATCCTCAGTTAATGCCCAGCATTCTCAGAATAACAATACTACCCCTGCTATCAACAGTATGATTACTAGAAGAACAGCTTAAACTTGTTTTTCTTTTCATCAGTTGTTTGTGTCCTTGAGATATATCCCAAAAGGACTGTAATAATAAAATTACTGTGCTTTAGCTTGCATAGGATAGTTATTCTCTGTATGGTTAAGCTACCAGCTGAATACCTGGGTGGGTTAATGGTTTCATTTTATTTTCAATTTTTAGGGATTGCTTTTTTGAAATTCAGTTTTGTTTGTAATCATGTAAAATATTTACATGGTCCAAGATGTATTTAAAACTAAGATGTATTAAAAGTCTGGCTTCTGTCTTTGAGTCCTCACTCTTTTCTCTCCCTCCCCTCACAGGTAAACTCCTTTACCTTCTAGGTAAACTCCTTTTCATTTGAACTTTATGGTTTATCCTTCCATTCTTAGATAAATGGTAGCCCACTATACACACGTTTTTCAACCTAGAATTTTTTTTTTGACCTCGTATATTCTGGAGATGAGTCCATAGTAATATATAGAAATATTTCTCATTCTTTTTTATAGATACATCATACTCCGTTGTGAAGATGCATCATAATTTATTCAACCATTTCCCTAATGGTAGATATTAGGTCATTTCCAGGTTTTACCATATATTATTAAGAATTTGTTTTTATACCTGATGGGAAAAGTAAAGGAAATCATACCATTTGACTTGAAGAAATGACCTGTGCTCCCAGACTCTCAGGATAGTGACAGTCTGTATCTCAACAGATGGGAGGGGTTGTAAGTGAAGGACAGTAGGGTCTAATTTAAAAAAAAAAAATGAAGACGTTGTTGACTTTTGTTAGTTCAAAAGTGGAATGAAATATAAGTTCATATCTATCTCAGAGATTTAAGACTTCCTTTTATTTCATTCTCTGCTTAACATGCTCACCTCGCTTTTTGACTTTATTCATGTTGTGCCCAAGCTTGAAATGACCCTCCCATTTCTACCTGTCGTTCCCTGTTTACCAAGGAAACGTTACCCCATCCTTTGGGGTCTAGTTCAGTATCTAACTTTATTATTAAGTCTTCCCTGGCTGTGAATTTACATTAGATACAATATAAAAAAATTATACTTTAAGCTATTAAGATGCCATGCTTTTGATAATTATTGTCAATGTAGTCTTGTATTTACTTATGCATATATGCATCTGTTCATCTATACAACCATTTAACCATATGTCTTCTGGAACGCATGGGCATGTAAGCTTTTCACAAGTCCTCAGCATGGTCGATGGAATGAATATTTATATTCATCAGTCTGAGGCAGGTGTCTAAGCAGATAAACCGTAAATTCCATTTCTACTCTATGCTCCCCTGCTTCTGTAAATAAGCAGTAAGCTTTATGTAATATATTGTTCTCTGTTGACTTCATTTTTTAATTCATTTCCTTTTTTCTTACAGCATCGGGTAGTCTTTGTTAATTCTTTCGATCTTTCACAGCAGATTCAA
>CM052802.1:30248872-30289005 GCA_028533885.1 Nasua narica
GTTTGCTAGAAAGGATTTAGCTGCTCAGTTACCAAAAGTTGTGGGTTTTAGGAAATGCTCTAAAACAATGATACTTAAACATTTGGTCTCAAAACCGCTAAAGGCTCTTAAAAAGCATGGAGGACTTCAAAAAGCTTTTGTTTCACCAGTCAGGAAGGATGTTGGGATTGAGGGCAGTAACTACCACGGCTTCCAGCACTTTGACGAAACCCTGGATATGCAGCTTTCTGGCCAAGAATCTGTGATTTCCTATTGTTGGGGCCTCTGTTGTCTCCCTGGACTTCCAGCTCTCTGGAAGTGTGTTGTGCTGAACTAAGAAAGAAGGCATACTCATGGTTCTATAGAAATGAGAATTTCACGAAAGATTTTGAGGAGATGAAGAAGACTGCTCTCTGTGATTTTGGAATGTGAAGAATTTCTTTGGATTGAATTCCATGGAAGTTTGTCACTGGCCTGTGTTCTTGAACTATGAAACATGAATATGTAGACTAAGGAATTACTTCTTGTGATAAGTAAACAACAAAGATTGTGGGAGTAGAGGTTTTGTTTACATCAGTTATACCTATGGGTATTTACCATATTTGAAATTGAAATTGAGAAATTAAAAAATTATTAATCCACTTTAAGTCCAGTGTTACAGTTAGCATAAATAACATTTTTTAGTGAAAAATAGTCCTATTTTCTAAAACAAGTTATTAAGAAATGTGCCGTGGTTTTACATTTCAGCATCTCCAGTGTGTCACTTCAATAGAAGTCAGTTGGATTCTCACATCTACGTCTGTATTCAGTCTGTTGGACAAGCACCTATCTTATGCCTTTGGAAAACTGCAGTGTACAATCATGAAAGAATGGGAGTGAAAAGGCAAATAATGTCTTAGGATGAATTATTAATAGTTTTAACCTCATAGGCTCTTTGAAAGGGCATTATGTAACTTCTTGGTTCCCTGGACCTGACTTTGAGAACGGCTGCTTGAAGACATGTCTTTTGCACTATATTTTAGAGAAGGAAGTGTTAATCATATGGTGAAAAAATGAGCAAAGTAAAGGGAATAAAAGGGAACCAGTTGAGCATCCTTGGCCATTCAATGAGGAAGTCAAGGGTAAACCCAAAAGGTAGAGCCTTTATAACCCTTTTTTAATCAAACCATTAGGGGATGATCACAGTTTTAGTAGTCAGTAAATACAATGGGACTATAATTTGTATTGAGTGTATTAGAGAAATCCATATTTTTACTTTGTGGTTTGTTTCCTTATATTTAATGTGTTTAATATTAAAAGAGGCTGAATAGGTAGTGGATAATCTGGCGAAAGGCAGAAAACAACAAAATACCACTTTACTTGCCTGTGATAGTAGTATCTCTAAGTCTCTTTATTCGGCAGTGAACGTAGTAATAATAGCAACCCTATAAAGGTACTGGGGAAGCGCCAGGCATTAAACCCCTAACAGCCCTCCGAATTAGGTGACCTTCTTCTCCCCGCTCCCCCCTCCATCTGTTCTCCCCTCATTCTTCCCCCCTCTGGTTATGCCTGGCTCCTTCCTCCTCACCATTCCTCCTTCTCCTCTTCTCTCCCCTCCCCTTCGGCCATTTTATAGATAGTTAACCAATTGCCAGATTGTTAGTAGCTGGTTAGTAGCAAGATGACTGGTAGGCATTCCGGCTTTAAAGTCCAATGTGTTACTATTCCTTCCATTCTTCCTGTCACCCCAATGCTATACAGACCTTCTGGGGTTTTATGACAACATTATAATATATGTTACGTTATAAGTATTCAACATTTCACATCGTATTATACATATTTGTGACAGTAGTATAGGTATAAAGTACCTTGCACATTCTAAGTACTTAATCATGGCTACTATTCCTCTTCCTCTTCTTCCTCCTCACGGTTTCTCTTGGCTCCTAATCTTCTTTTGTTGTTGAAGGTCAGTAACTAGAGTTCTTTTTCTCCTTCAGTTTTACTGCCTCTGTTGTGCTTTTAGCCACTTGGATTAGTATGTCTGGTCCATAGTCTGGTCACTTTGTTGGACTTCACATCCTGACTCCCCTCAGCCTTGAGGATCATCATCATGACAAGATGGCTCCTCATTCTGACTGGAGCCATTTTGCCGTGGTTTTCATTGTCGCTACTCTGAGTACGGCTTCTTTCCATAGTTACAGTTTTGTCTTCTTTCACTAAAAATGGAGTTAGATCCTATAAACCCTTACTCTATTAATGTTTATTAATATAAAATCTAATATTTTAGAATTCCAGATCGCCAAAAGACAAAACAGGCATCACCAGGATTGGTGACCTAGCACCCCAGGACATGAAGAAGGTTTGCTGTTTAGCCTTCATTGAGCTGACTGCCCTCTATGATGTACTGGGTATTGAACTGAAGCAACAAAAAGCTGTGAAAATCAAAACAAAAGGTAATTTTGAAAAGGAAAACAGTTGGATTTACTTCAAAGGAAGCAAAGAAGAGCTTGGCTTCGTAGCAATATTCTTAGAGGGGGAAACACCTACAAAATAAACCAACACTTGAATACATCTAAAATACAGATTTTAAAACATTGTCTTCAAAAATTTTGTAACTTGATAAACATACACTGTTCTCTTAGACTTGATAAACATGCACTGTTCTCTTAGACTATAAAAAATAATCAAATATTTAATTACGTTGGAAGGAAATTCTAAATTAAGGAATTTTTTTTTTTTTGAATCGAGGAATTTTAACTTGAATGCACTCTTCTTTGAAAACTATGTGTAAAAGATATTTTTGGTACATCAGCTTCTTTATTTCCAAAATCAGATCTTGAAAAATGACTTTAAGATGGTTGATCTTAGTTAATTACTTTTGCTTATTTATTTGATGGGTAGTTAGTAGCTGGTCCCTTTGCTCATTTACATTTTACTTATAAATATTTTGCAAAAACCTTCACTCTATTCAGAAAATAATGCCATTGTGGCACATAATACCACTAAAATTTACTCTTCTTGGATATATGTAGTTTTTCTTTTGTAAGTAACTTGTTTTACCCATTGCATAAACAGACTTTATTTTTTATAATCTTATAGAAAATAGACACCTCCTCAGTTTTTATCCAAGATTTTATTGGTCTAGAAATCCAGATAATTATCTATTAATTTAACAAAGTTTAACTGTTTAGGAATCTCTAACCTCTTATTTAACTTCTAGGTTCTCTCCGAAAGAGATATCAAGAATGAGGGTTACCGTTGCTACGGTAACATTAATAAAGACACATATTCACCTGATTTAAGTTTTAGAGGCAATTTCTCTGTAGGACTGAAGTATACCTTCCTTCAAGGTCCTCTCTCCCATGCTGGGCCCCAGAAGACCTCATTCTGTACTCAGCTCCTCTGAGTATTATAGCTTAAGGCTTGGGATGGTGAATTTCTGAGTTAAATGGTGCTTCTGATTTTCCGCAAGGCCATTATGGATAATGAAAGCCTTCAGATGTTTTTTCAGAAGCTTGTCACAAAGCCTTTTCTAAATATAAAATAGAAATATAATTTAAATAGCTGTGACTCAGTGCTCAGGACTTTTAAAATGGCGTAGAGAGGCTTTTTTATGTTTTAGAATTGCTTCCTAGCAGAGAGAGAGATATTAAGCCATTCTCATTTGGAGTATAACTATTAACAGAATAGGTTTTCTTTCCATTTCTTAAATATTTTTGTAGCTCCTCTAATATATTCATTTTATAAACTAGACTCTTGACATTTTTGAAGATTACATTTTTTCTACAATTCTTAAGCT
This sequence comes from Nasua narica, assembly GCA_028533885.1. Lineage (NCBI taxonomy): Eukaryota > Metazoa > Chordata > Mammalia > Carnivora > Procyonidae > Nasua > Nasua narica. The sequence continues at coordinate 30,252,630 of CM052802.1, forward strand.
ACAAATTATTAGGTTACTGGTATTCTCTTGAATGGCATCTCTATTGAGTGTCAGTTTTCAGGGTCCTCATTCCACAATATAATCCCCCCTTTCCTGTTCACAAATGATTTACATCTCCCCTGATGACTTGTGTTACACTTCCGTGCTAACTCTTCATTCAGTGATGGGGGTGGGATGGGAGGTGCTAAGCAGAAGCTATGCTTACACCAGACTGAAGGTATATGACTTTAACTTAGAAAAATTTTAAATTATTACCTTTCAGCTCTCTGGAGTTATCCCCAAATATATGAAACTACAAATCTCAATTCAAGTGTCTGTATTTTCTAAAGAAAAAATATTTGTAGAACAAGATCGTAAGGTTGACTGATTTCTCGAAGAGCAAACATTTCTGTTTAGCTGTATTGTAGAATGTTAAATGTCAATTAAGTATAAAAGAGATGAGTAATATTTGCTCTAGCCAAAACTTTTGATTACCTTTAGTAAATTATTTGTATATTTCACATACTCCCATGGCACCATTTCTCTTACATGACAGTATAACTTCTCTAATTATTTTGGTGATTAGTTGCAATCATTCACTTAGCTGTCTTTCCTTGCTAGACTGCTATATAAGACAGGGTCAAGATTTTCTTGTGGAGATGTATGTACCTTAATGCTAGGCAGTGTCATTCACTTAGTAGGTGCTCAAAAAATAGTTGTTCGTTTGAATGACAATATCAGAAATCTGATGCCTTAATATTTTTGCATTGATATTTTATAGATGGATGGAAATTAAGAATTTTTTTGTTGTTGTTGCAGATTCTGGCCTTTTTGGTATTCCGTTGACAGTGTTGTTAGAACAAGATCAGAGGAAAGTACCAGGAACTCGAATACCCTTGATATTTCAAAAAGTAAGTAGGCCTAAATGGGTCAGCACAGAGAGAACATACTTGAACTAATAGAAGTTTTTTCTTTTTTGGCATTCATAATATTATAATATATAGTTTTCCAATTGATGTACTTTTTATTTTGTACTTTGATTTTCTGTTCAGGAAACAAATTTGTTTCAAGGGCTCATAATTTTTATTTCATGGTGATGTTTTCTGTGTTATTACTATAACTGTGATTACCCGGCATCATTTTCCTGTCCTATATTAGCTAGCTTTGTATAATTGAGATTTCAATTGTATAATACATGGGAGTGGGAACTGCTTATAAATTTCTAGGGAATTGAATCCTCATGAATATTTCATGCCTGTTTGTATTTCCCAAGCTTTCCTATTTACAGTGAGGATGTCCAATTTCATTTACCAATGCCTACCTCCAAAGTAGGCAAAGAAACCATAACGTAGAATTAGAAAGTGATGGCTAAACTATCAAGTCACTGGTGTCATCAACACTCAATTATTCATAAGGGGATTATCTACGGAGTATAAAAATTTCAGTCTAATCTCTGATCCATCCTTGTTCAGAAACACAGACTACATGGGACGAAATCCAGGGATGCACAGTGAGGAAGGTAGATCAGATCAGTTATGGACGACCCACGCTGTAGATTTTTTGCAGCAGCCCCAGCACATCACAATTTGTGGAAGCTCTGGGGATAGCAAGAGTGGCTGTGGGAACTTTCACAATCGATTGGCTCAACAAACTCATTCAATACCGAAGCTCAAGCTACTTGGGGCTGATTTTCCACTATTCCAAACGAGTCGTTAGCTGTCTTATCTATTGACTTCGGATTCCATCATTTCTCATGATCACCACCACTTCCAAACATTTATCTCCTTGTTTCTCCTGATGAACTTTGTTCTGCTGCATTTGTTCTTCTCACCAGCCTCTGCCAGCCACTGCCTATAGAACTTGTGTCTGTATGGAGAGTTGTCAACAGTGCCTGTGATGGGCTGGAACGTGCTGAAAGATGTGGGCCATATATTTGTATTAATTAAAGTAAAAGGTGCATGTTACCACCACAGATGACTGTGAAAGGCAAGGATCTCACCAGCATCCTTTCCAAGTGGATATGGATTCTCCAAAGAAACAGAATCAATAAGGGGGGGGTGTGTGTGTGCATGTTCATAGAAAAATTTTTATTCCAAAGAATTAGCTTATGTGATTGTGGGGGTTGGCAAGTCTGAAATAGAGCAGTCCAGAGGCTGGAAACTTGGGCAAGAGTTGATGTTGCAGTGTTGAATTCAAAATCTGTAGGTTGGAAACTCCTGTGGGTTTTCCACGTTGTAGTCTTGAAGCACAATTGCCGCTTTTTTGGGAAACCTCAATCTTAGCTGCTAAGGCCTCCAACCCACTGGATGAAACCCACCCACGTAGTGCAGAGTAATTTGCTTTACCTAAAATGTACTGATTTAAATGTTAATTACATCTTAAAAAAATACCTTCACAGCAAAGTCGAGGCCGGCGTTTGACCAAAAAAACCAGTGATGTCACGCTTGACTTGTATCAAATTCACCGACACATCAGTGAAGAGTACGTGTTGGTCTCCACAAAAATTCAGGGCTGTAAAAAAAAAAAAAAAATTCAGGCTGTCTCCTGGTCAGGCTGAGGGCTGCATGCAGTCCGTGTCATTTTCTCTTGAAATTGTTTTATTTATGTAGTTATTTTACCTTTCTGGTCTCTTCAATATTCTGAAGACTTGAGCTTCCAACTGGTTTCAAGTTGTTTGATAACAGCCTTTAAAGACTCTTTTGTTCACACAAAGAATAAAAGCAAGTATAAAGCGTTTACTATCAGATAGCGCTCATCTATTTGCCTCCCCTCTGAATTATAAGCAAAAAAACCACAGGGATCTAGCATCGAAAAGTATTTTTTTCGATGGATCAACTCTCCCCTCAATTAGGTATTTCCTCAATTTTGTACAAAGGAAAGAATTGGAAATCACTCATTCACAAAAGGTTTATTACCAGTTTTTAGAGAATTATACTTTTTCATTTATTAAGAATTATACCCCAAAAAGGGCTTTAACAAAGCTTATCTAATATCTGTGAATCGTATCTGTTGTTTTCTTATTTGTTTTGTTTTTGGTCAGAGGCACATTGTTTAAACCATATTCTTAGAAAACGTTAGGAAGATAAAGTACTCTTAATTTTTATCTATAGGAAGATTCTGACGAATTAGCAAATTCTGTTCTCACTGACAGGCTAATCCGCCAAATCAAAGATACTTTGTGTCAAAAACTTCTGACTTCATTTTCAGTTCATAAATTCATATAAGTATATAATCTTTCTTAGGAAATGCTATGAGCATTACTGACAAACTACGCAATGTCTCTTGTGAGATAAATTACTAAAAAGGAGGATGATTAAAATATATAGAACAATATAGTTATTTTCCATTTTTAAGTCTTCAAAATGAAAGAGCTATAAAGTATTTATATTTTAATAATGAAATGTGGTGGCTAAAAATGTTATTTTTAAAGTGAGAAGTATGAAAAACCACATGGCTTTCAGGCATTATATATACATTTATCTATTGAATGCTAGTATTCTACGTTATAGAGGAATAAAAAGAACTTAAATATAAAAAGCCAGATCTTACTCTCATTCAGTTGTTTAGAAAGCATCCATTTTTCCTGTGTATTTGATGAAAATGAAAGGTATGTACTATTGCTAAAAACTAATTTGCTCTAGCAGGCAGCATAGAATTTTACTTTTTGCTAATAGAATGTTTTAAACATTTTATAAGACGAAATAAAAATGAAAATTGCTCAAACATTGAATAAATTTTTCATGGTATTATTTGATAAGTTTAGTTTTAAATCCTCTATTGAGTAATGCCCATCTAATCTAAAATAGCTCTTACAAGGTTTTTAGCTGTGGGTTAATTATCTAGTATAACTTGAAATATATGGTCTTAGAAAACATTCCAGTTGAATTTTTAAAAATCATGCACTGCTTTGACTGGTCAAAGATGGTTCTTTCTTTATCTAATAATAAATCCTTAGGAGAATTTTGAGACTACTCTTTGCTTTATTCTTACCTGACTCCCTGAAGATCAGTGCATTCTTTGGTCTTAATCGGGGGATAGGAGAGATGAGGTCATTAAAGAAAAATTGCCTCTCTTCCAGTGTCTACATGCTACAATATATCTGATTTCAGAACATCTAGACAAAGGTCAAAAGACCTCGTTTTATGATACCTTGCTTTGCTCCAAATAGACACTTTTATAAGCAAGGGAGAAACAGTGAGCTTTAGGTAGTTGATAGAGCCTTGGTAAATCATTGAAGGAGGTTTCCCTGAAAAAAAAAAAAAATTAGTTTACATCCTTTGGCACTCTGGAAGATTTTATGCCTTAAGGTGTGCAGAGAGATTATAGTAAGTTTGGGGATGAGTGAAGAGTAGGTCTATCTTTTGTAAAGTAAAAGGCTATGGTGAATGGGGCTGGGTCATAGGAAGGAAAACCTCTGATGCTAGTAATTGCCTTATATTTAACCTGAGGACAAAGAAATTGATTTCCTTAAAATAGCAGAGTACCCCCTATAATGCCTTTGTGCATTTCCCAGGGAATACGTATTTCAATTGGAAGATAACTCTGCCAAGAAACTAACCACTTTTTTTTTTATCATCTTCCTAGCTTCCGACAGTTTGTCATTATAATTTCTCCATTTGCCTTATTCTTGTGGGTTTCTGCATTATTAAAAAAAAATCTTTGTTACTTTAATGGGGTTCTGGAAATAGATCTATGTGTATTCATTGGATATCAGGTATGATTTAGAAGCCCTATATAAGAACTGTTTTTTGTCTTGGTTTACCACTAAAAGCTGCAAAGCTTAAAAGTAAATATTTGCAAACAGGTTTTTTTTTCCTTCATACCATAAACAAGTCTTTCAAACAACCTAAAAATGAGATGTAAATTTGCATATACTGGAATTTCATAAGATTTATTTGATTGCAGAATGTAGGTTTCTGGAAAAGCAGAAGACATGGATGGTCTTAGTTGCTTTTAAACAGTGAACATCTTCAGTCTCCATTTGTTTGGAGTACAGCAGCTGTTGTGTGAAATGATTACACTTCTCTAACAAAGGAGAATACAACCCAACTTTTTCTAAATTAGAAGTAAAGTTTTGAGACCTTCTGGTTTAAAGGATAGTGCTAGTGCAGTAGCACTCAAAACTTCGTGAAAGCCAGCTTACGCATCATTGTAATCAGTTTGTATTTATCTATATGTGAAGCAGATGTTAAATTTGGAATTGTACCTGTTACAAATCCCCGAGTCAGAATGTTCTTCTGTTTATACACAGCTGATTTCCCGAATTGAAGAGGGAGGTTTGGAAACCGAAGGCCTCTTAAGAATACCGGGAGCTGCCGTTAGAATCAAGGTAACCTCTTGGTTCTACTCCTGTAACATTTTATTGTTCAATTACCCTTTTGCATTTTGTTTATTTTTTAATTTTTATTTTTTGATTATTATTTATTTGACACACAGAGAGAGAGAGACAGCGAGAGAGGGAACACAAGCAGGGGGAGTGGGAGAGGGAGAAGCAGGCTTCCTGCCAAGCAGAGAGCCTGATGCTCGGCTGGATCCCAGGGTCGTGGGATCACGACCTGAACTGAAGGCAGCTGCTTAAGGACTGAGTAACCCCGGCGCCCCACACTATTGCATTTTAAAAGCTGACTTCTCCTCCCCACCCTCTTCTTCCCTGCTGTTAGTAAAGTAGATACACTATAAGGATAAAACCTCGGAATGTCCAGTTTATATTTAGTTTTTCTGGAGTCTCTGCTGATATTTGCAAGTTTTGGGTTTTCTTCAAAATCGCCATATTAGCTATAATAGTATTATGATAGAGAAGCAAATGATTTTAATCTGTCTGCTGTGCAAAGGTAAAACAGGAACAAAAGTCAACAAGCAAGAGCCAAGAGTAATTCCATCCTTCTGGTGAAAAGCGAACACAAGGAGTCAAAACATTGATAGGGGACCGGTGATAGATTTAGTTAGTATGAGTAATAGCAATTGAATTAAAAAAAAAAAAAAGTGTGGTTGAGAAACTCCACCAGCTGAGCAGAATAGGAGATGTGACCATCGTCTCCATACCAGTCTATGGGAGCTGAGGAAATGAGACTTTGCCTCAACTCCTTTCCTGACTTTCACAGTTCCTCTCTCTCCCGAAGCAGGGTAGCCCGAGTCTGGCTTGTGAAAGAGGCAAGGTGATGCCCAGACTTCCCGTTCTCCCTCCCCCTCTGCCTTTTCTGGCAAGCTGGCATTTTGTTCCCGCTATCTTGGGATGCTGTGTATCTTCCTCCTTTCTCCCTGTCGCCCAGCTCCTGCTCTGGGGAATAAAGCGTCTAGTAAATGCATGGCAAAGGTAATATTACCCTACAGAGGATGCATAATACATAAGCATCCCAGGACATTTGCATTTTACAGGGACCTCACGCTTGGAACTGTAGCTCTATCTGGAAAACGTATCTAGGAAAAGGTTTTGGTTAGCCGCCATTAACAGCCTCCCAAGCCTCTACATTCCACTTCAGCTCTCAACTGAGGTGGCACAAATGATTGCCCACATCCAACCTACTGTCTTCCTGAATTTGCAAATCCAAGTGAAAATAGGATAGGGCAAAGAGATTTTTTCTGTACATTTCCTCAAGACCTATTCTATATGACATTTTTAGAGCTGGATCAGGGGGAATGGACCCTTGGTGGGTGCACACGCTGCGGGCTCGTGACTGTGGCTGTGGGGCTGCCAGGATTGGAATTACTGTTGAGATGTTGCACAGGTTACAGCACCCGTTTATTTTGATAAGTTTTCTCGATGTGCAATGCTAGTTTCAGCCTACTAGGCTCTTACTGCATAGAGCAACTGCTCACAAAGGTCATTCAGCTTGTGTCCCCTGGGCGTGGTGTCTGGTTCACAGAGGTCCCTGAATCCCTTTTGGGATCCGTGTAAGTTTGATAAGCTGCCATTGTCTCACTCCAGTTGCTAACATTTAGGGAGGTTTTACCAACAGTCAAACACGGGCATTGCGTGTGATTCTGAGATAAGTTCTGTTGAGAGGCACATTCTCTTACGGAGGATGAATCCCTCAGAAGCTGGTCACGTGACTTCGTATTACCCACATGGGCAAGAATACCCCTTCTCAGTCCACTGTTCACAGCACTAATTAGCAGACTGTGAGGACCAACTCCTCAGAGTCATAAACACGTTTACTTTAGTACACACTGGTGAACAGAATGCGTATTTTACATTTTTGACTGGATAGCTGGCAGCAGCTTGAGTTCAACTAAATGTTATTTCTAAGAAGGTCAATTAAGTGGATTCCATTGGCTCAACTCTTCAACCCGGCCTGTTGTCACATCCCAAATTATGCAGCAGCTGGTGCATTATATATAATTGAAAGATAATATGCAAAATTTTTGTTTGTCTTTCTCCTCTGCCCCACCAATTTTTTTGTACTCTTCTCTTTCCTTCCCCCTTCCTCTCCTTCTTTCCCTCTTTTTCCCTCTCCCCCCTTTTTCTCCCTCCCTCCCTCTCTCCCTTTTTCCCTCTCCTTCTTCTGTCTCTTCTTTCTCCCTCTTCCTACTCCTCCTTCCCTTGCTCCCCTCTCTCCCTTCTTTAATTTTTCTCTCCCTTCACCTCTCTCCCCCCAACCACCCCCAATTTCTAGGCTCACCTTTATGTATTTCACCAGTTACGGAACTAATTGGAGGAGAGGGATGGAGTTGTGTAGGGAAGAGAAAGTGTAATAAATTAACCTCACAAGAAAAAAAAAAGAACAGTCTTTGAGAGAACAGTTTAAAAAATCAAGGAAGTGACAGAAACTTGGATGGATTTTTAACCTAATAGGTTTATGCCACAGTGAAAAGGCCTGTGGAAATAGTAATCATGAAACTAAATTGATTACTAATAATTTGTGTGGCAAATCTCATAGACTCCTTGAGGTAAACGGACTAGGTATTTCTGATTCTGCGTGGACTCACAGTTTACTCTGCAGCTGGTGGCCAGACAGCTGTGCCACTTAGGGCGTGTGCACCTAAGACGGGTGTATTGATGTATTTTCAGGACTCATTTGCTGTAGAATCTGGTTTCCCATTTTCCGAAGGTGACTAATCAAGAGGTAGCCTCCTCCTTTAGGCCCAGAGATTGATTAAGTATTTTGTTATGTAATGAATCAAGAACTATTCTACTTCTAAATAATTTAAAACAGACTCTTTAAAAGACGATTTTTAAAATTGAAGGAAAGCTTACAGCATCTGAAGTAAATCCCCACATGGAATGATGATTGTAACTTATCTTTCCCTGATTAAATCTTGACTGCTTAAGGTCTGTTGCAGATTCAGGAAAATGTATGCAGTTTTTGAATTCTGCGGCCTCGGCTTTCATTTATCGCGGGTAAAGTACACTTGGCCAAGTAGTATTTTTCTGAGTGACAGAGAAGTGTTGGCCTTCAGTACTTTCGGATTCTTTTCTAAGGAGTAGAATCTCTTGGAAAGTGGGAAGTGTATCACACTCTCAGCAGGAAAAAAAAATGCACTTACTGGTAGCTTTTTTTTTTTTTTTCTTCTGCCTTTCAGAATCTTTGCCAAGAACTGGAAGCAAAGTTTTATGAAGGGACTTTTAATTGGGAAAGTGTCAAACAGCATGATGCCGCCAGCCTGCTGAAGCTCTTCATCCGGGAGCTGCCCCAGCCACTGCTCAGTGTAGAATATCTCAAAGCCTTTCAAGCCGTCCAGAGTAAGTGCCATCTCTCTTTGAGGCAGCCCTTGTGCTGGTGCCATCCATAGTAATTGTTTTAATGACACTTTGCCTCACAGTGAGTATAACCGAATATATTCAGAGAGACATATTGACTCTCTTGTCAACGGCAGCTCAAATGCCGTACATTGTCATCCTTTTCCTTTACAAATATACATCTCTGAGTAAACGGATGACAGAATGTTCTCGTCAGGTACAGATTAATTGCGTGCGCATTAAGCCATACAATATATTTTCTTGTTAAAACCTGGAACTCCACATTTCTTGTATAATAGAATGAGTCACGTATGATCTGATACATTTTTCTTGCCAAGTGTTAAAAGCAACACTTACTGGAGAAGCTGTGGATTAACAGTTATCATAAACGCACAAGGAGATGAGGCAGAGTCCGTGATTATTTCCTGAAAAATTAAGTTCTGAAATTGTCATGCAGAAACGTGGAACCAATTATTTGGCTGCCTCCTTGGAAGAGGGTTACAGACTTCTTCTACCTTGCCATTTTGTGGTCTTGGACAAGCTCCAAATTAATGTCTCGAATAGTTCTTGATTCTTTTCCAGTGAACACAGAGATCTTATAAGGTTTGTGTACTGGTGTAATTATTCCTTTTAGTCCCAGAGGCCATCAAAAAAGGAAAAACGCCATCACCACATTCTAATGACCATATCTTTAACTTCCCAACTGGGACAACTTGAGAGGGAAAAGGTGCCACTCTTGATGATTATGGTGAGCTGCAGTGTCCACCAGAACTCTTCCAGGCTAGTCCAATTTTTTTTATTGAGATATAATTGACCTACAACATTATGTACAACATAATGGTTCAATATTTTTATGTATTGTGAGGTGATCATCACAATAAGTCTGCTTAGCATCCATCACCCCACATAGTTACAGAACTTTTTTCTCTTGTGATGAGAACTTTTAAGATCTACTCCCTTAGCAACTTTCAAATATGCAATATATTGTTGTCAACTGTAGTCGCCGTGCTGTACCTTAAGTCCCCATGACTTAACTGTTTTATAACTGGAAGTTTGTACATTTTGATGCCCTTCACCTATTTTGCCCACACCCCTCCCAACCCTAGCTTCCACCAATTGTTATATATCTATAAGCTTATTTTTTGTTGTTGTTGTTTGTTTTCTCTGTCCCTACATATAAGTGAAATCATATGATATTTGTCTTTGTCTTGCTTTACTTAGTATAATGCCGTCAAGGTCCATTCATGTTGTTGCAAATGGCAAGATTTCTATTTTTATGACTTAGTAATATTCCATTGTTTCCAGCCTATTCTGAGTAATAGTCCATTGTTTTCCAGGCTATTCTTAAAGCATGTAATGTTAAGATGATTCCCATGTGTCCTCTCATATCATAACATTTCTTCAGAATTTCTAGGGAAGACATGACTGAAATCATCTTGTGTTTAAAAGATTCATAATGGTTAAGTTATGCTCTTTTGCATACATTCTTTGGATATGGTTCAAGGACAAATCCATTCCTGAGGAATGAAATACCAGAATGGTTCCAAATAGCCCTGAGTATTACTTCCATGGGTCGAGGGTTACTAAAAATGATAACTATCAATGATAATCATGTACCTCTTTGACTCAGTCACTGCTGGTTGATTTTCTAATTCACTCCATAGACATTTATCAACCACTTTACTGTTTTCTAGACCTTGTTTTACATTTTCCTGTTGGAGTCAATGGACTCTTACCATGTGATTTATCCACTCACCAGTGAAGAAACACTTTCACCTTTTACAGAGGTGCCCTGACACCATACCACGGAAGGGACAACTTTCTGTGTCTCCTCATTGGGGAATAATTATCATGCAGAAGTTAAAATTATTTCCAAAGCACTGTTGTGTGTCTGCAAACATAAGGCCGCTCATCATATGATCACAGTTGGAAGTGAGCATTCTGAGAGGAAGCTCTAACGCAGCAGCTGCTTCTCCCGATCTCTCTCAAACACACTCAAGAATGCTCGCTGCTCAGTTGTTGTGCCTTAAATTTCACAGGGATGTTTATGCCAAATAACTTTTTTCTTACAAAATGATAAAAAGGAAGTAAAAAAAAAAAGAATGTTTGGTAAAGAAAAGAGTTCAGATTTATTTAATCTGTCTGCAGATCTTCCAACCAGGAAACAACAACTACAGGCTTTGAACCTTCTTGTCATCCTCCTGCCTGATGCAAACAGAGACACGCTTAAGGTCAGCGGATTCATTTACGTTAAATATCCCTCAGGACTCAGAGGAGTAATTTCTCATTATTTGTGGCAAAACAATATGATGTTTTCATGGAAATGTTCATAGTTAAGTCTATAAAGAAAAAACTGACTTTTAAAGATAGATGGTGGAAGTTTATACTCTTTATTAGTGTTTGTATTAGGCTAGTCATATTAATAGTATTATCAGGTGTCTAATTTTTGCAGTAATGCCTCTACCGAAACCAGTGAATGAGGTTCATTTTTTTTTTTTTGATGGAAACTTGGGTGCTTTTGGTTTCTCCAATTATTTCTCTGTGGTTTCCAAATTTAATTTAATGAACATGTAGTTGAAAATGGAGAAAAAGTTACTTACATGTAGTAAGTTGAAAAATGGATGCTTAAAAAGAAAGTTGTAAGGCTCATCAAATAAAACCTACTGTTACCTAAAGATGTTACATTTGTAGTTCTAAGCAGTAGAGTTTGAAATAAATCATAGCGATGACTTTTGAAATGCTCGGTTAGCCTAAAGATAGACCAACTCAAACAAATTCTAGTTCTTTCTCTAAGGGCTTACCCTGAGTTTGTTTTTTTATTTTTGTTTGTTTGTTTTTTGGGTTTTTTTTGTTTTTTGTTTTTTGTTTTTTGTTTTTGTTTACCCTGAGTTTTTGATTTACATCAGCATTTCAAAGTGATTTGGTCTATAAAATTTAATACCATTTATTTGAAAAATTGTCAGAGGCTTTTGTAAAAATCAATGGATTGTTCCACATTGATTTATTTTCCTAACAGCAGAAGTTTATAGATTAGTTGTAAAGATGTAGTTATAAACTTATGAAAGAAAAAGGAAACTTCTAAAATATAATTTAGGAAGGGTGTTTACCTCAAGTTTTGCCATTACTTGAAAAAATTGTTTTTATATAGCTAATGATAGAACCCTTTCCCCTTTACCCCCTACATTTCTTTCTATTTAAAATGAGAAATCATGCCAAGAAATTTCATGTGAAGAAAACAAAGCCAGTTGTTAAATCTTGGAAATTTTTTCCGTACCTCATTAAGACTCCTTGAACTGAAACTAGGTGATAGTTCTTTCGTGCCCGTGGAATTGAATGTTAATACTCAACTTTTCTGGATGAAAGAGTTTATGAGGATTACTGGAGTAAAATCCCTGCATCTCTACAGGAGAACTTCCAAAGAATCATTCCCTTTACCAAGTCAGAAAAAAAAAAAAAAAGTCTTTAGCTTCACTGATTGTTACATGCTGAGAAGGCTGCATTAGGTGGAGGTATTTGGAAAAGAGAGGCCACCTCCAGAAAGGGTTACGTTTGAACATTGTGTGAACAGGGTTGCCGTGTAAGGGTAGATTGTGGCTGAAAGAGGACAGCGTGGGGACTGATTCCCAGTCTGCTTGTCAGCTATGCCCTGACACAGAGCCCTGAAAGAGAAATTTAATCCATCTTCTTATTCACATAGAGGTACCTGTCTGTGACGGCTCTGTGAATGACCAGGAGAAGGCAGGCATTGAAGGACACCTGATTTACTTAAAACATGTCTGCATTCAAATGAGTTCAAATATTTGTGAGAGGAAACACTTATTCCAGTATGATTTCTATTGGAGCAAGGCCAGTCTACAACTCAGTTTTGGAATTTGCCTTCAGACTCCCAGGCACACTCTTTTGAAAATTCTGTTGGAAGAGATACTTTTTTAAAACTTTAGAATAGCTTTAATTTTTCATAGAAGGTTACTGGGCATACAGTTTTCTAAATCAAGAGGGAAATATACTTTTTTGAAATAAAAAACTGGAAAATGCAAAAAAATGTAAATTTAATAATTAAGCTTTGCTTAAGAGCTTAATTAGCTAGCCTTGATGAATGCTTCAAACAAGAATTCTAATAATAGAAACATTGGAACAAGAATGCCATATGTACAAGAAAATAAACCATTTACATTTAGTTCAAAGTGAAGGAAAACTCTGTCACAAGGTAATTTCAGGAAGCTTAATGCAAACTTCTCCAATTTTTTATGAGCCTAGTGCCACTCTTTCAGTTGCTGTTTGGAGAAGCGGGATCAGGTGTATAACCTTTGTAGACTATTACTACAGTACACTGAGGGGTTAGGATGCACTGCGTTAAGCACCATGTCCTGCTTTAAGCCTAAAGAGAACAGTTGTCTAGATCAACTGCTTGACTGGGATTTTTTTTTGACCTTGGATCATTGTATATTTGGATCATGATTGTAACTACTTTTGACTTGGAGGAATAACAAAGACCAATATTAAGAAATCAGCGGGGATCCATGTTCATATAATTATCAGTACTTGCTTGCTTGCTTATTTATTTATTTATTTATTTATTTATTTATTTATATTTTTAGGAAGTTAACTATATGCATTGTCTTGCTCAGTCCTGGCAGGCTGGAAGATTAGTATTCCTGTTTTCTGAGTAAGAAGAATTTAAAGGGCAGAGATGTAAAAAGTTTACCCTAAGATCTCACCTAGCTGATAAGTGACTGTGTTGGGACTCAGACTGGTTTTCAGGGAATAGGTCCAGTGACACTTACCAGATTAGTGATACTTTTTTTTTTTTTTTTAAGAGGTGGGGGTGGGGAGAGAATCTTTTAAGAGGGAGAGAAAGAAACATAAACAGGCTCCATGCCTCTCGTGGAGCCCACCATAGGGCTCAATCTCATGACTCTGAGCTGAAGTCAAGAGTGGGACACTTAACCAACTGAGCTACCTAGGTGCCTGATACTTTTTTAAAAAGGTCAGTTCTTCTATTTCAGGTAAAAAGAAAATATGTCTGAAGATGAAGTGCTTTCAGCAAGGGCCAGGCTAACATTTTATTAATTTCATATCTACATAAACAGAAACACACACATTCCAATATTCTGATGGTAATGGTTTAAATAATCTTATTGCATATGTGTGCCACAATTAAAGTGGTTTATTACCTAATCTATGTAATTTATGCTTTGTAAAGAAAGAGATACACTGCTCCTTGAATAATTGTTCTGGTCTCTGGAACAAAATTAAAATTTTTTTCCCAAACCTCACCAATTAATCTTTTGTCCTCATTTGAGAAGGTATTGTTACTATATAACCTTATGCTTGGATTACAATGTAACTTTCTGAGAGCTGTACCAGATATTAGATACATAAATCTTATTGTTAGATATTGAGGCTGTGCCTTTAGTTTGTTTCAAATTTTTGAAGTCTGTATAGCAGCTAAACTTGATTTAAGATCCACCTGTTAACATAGGAATTTTTTCCCCCTAAATCTTGGGAGAGACGAACAGTTTCTTTTTGTTTCTTTCTTTTTCCACTCTGGTATAGTTGATTTGCCCTCTCTCAGATCTTAATTTTAGGGATTTTAAGCTAAATGTGAAAACATGATTCTTTTGGTAGGTGAGAGTTCAGAAGCAAAAGCCAGATAGACCTTCTCCACCGTTTGCCAGCTCTTTGATGTCTGGTACATTACTTAAATTCTCTTACATCTTGTTTCCTCATCTGTAAAATGGGGATAATTACAGCTTCTCTCTCCAGTAAGGATTAAGTGAGATGATGTCTATGATGTGCTTAAAACAACGACTCACTCATAGAGAACATCGAATACTTGTATCTTTTAGATCAAAATTAATTCAAGGAAGAAGGCAAGAGAAGAACTTAAAGTTTCTTCTTAAAGAACTTAAGTCCTGTCAGGAGGAGTTAAGTTGCCTGTGGCTCTTACAGACGGCAGGCCCAGAGGACTCAGCAGTGTTGGCAATAGAGGTGGGAGGTGGGTGCTATCAAAATGAGCATAAACCAGCCTGTTCTGGTGAAAAGTTCCTTTTTATTTACACATTCAGTTTTTAAACTGAAAAGTTTTAAACTTTTCCTTGGTCTCTCTTCACCCCCTCATCCCTCCACATGACAGTCTCCCTTCTTTTTAGATTTGTCAGCTAGCTCTTGAGTACCTTAAAGCAAATGAAACTGAGGTTAAATGAGCCTTTCTAAGGGGATTTTTTTTTTTTTTTAACTCCTAAAGATAAAAGTGAAGCGCTTCCTGAAGCAAGTGAGTATTTGTAGGATATTTGAAACTGCTTTTCAGTGCTCCGTGACTCCCGTAGGCTGTATGTCTGATGCTTCTCCATTCCTCTCCCCACTGCTTGGTTCAGATGTGTGTCCTGTCTGCCTCATTCCCCTGTGCCATAGCCCTTCACAGAACAAAGCACCACCTCAGGGTGCTAACCAAACGGAGAAGCTTTGATGGCAAGGCCCATTGAACGTAGTTAGCCGACTGTGGTTATTATGCACAACTTATTTGTTTTTAACAAAGTAAAAATCCCATACGCTACCATGTTTCAATCTCTTATCTTCATGAAAACACAAATCTCAAAGAGTCATTTCTGTTTCAGGCCCTGCTTGAGTTTCTCCAAAGAGTAATAGACAATAGAGAGAAAAATAAGATGACAACCATGAATGTAGCCATGGTCATGGCCCCCAATCTCTTCATGTGTCACACGCTGGGTTTGAAGTCCAGTGAACAGCGAGAATTTCTCATGGCAGCTGGGACAGCTAATATCATGCACTTATTGATTAAGTCTCAACAATGTCTGTGGACAGTAAGTATATATTTTTAAGCTCTGTTAATGAGTGGTGATATCTAGTTTCTCAAGTCCTTTTAGGGTTAGATTTTCTATAAAAAGCGAACCAATAGAGTTGATTTCAAGTGTAATTAAAAAAAAAAAATGAATGTCCATACACCAGAAACGAATATAACGCTATAAGTTAACTACACTGGAATTAAAATAAAATAATGTCCACTTAGGGACGCCTGGGTGGCTCAGTGGGTTAAAGCCTCTGCCTTCAGCTCAGGTCATGATCTCAGGGTCCTGGGATCAAGTCCCACATTGGGCTCTCTGCTCTGTGGAGAGCCTGCTTCCCCCTCTCTCTCTGCCTGCCTCTCTGCCTACTTGTGATCTCTCTCTCTCTGTCAAATAAGTAAAAATAAAATCTTTAAATAATAATAATAATAATGTCCACTGATTAAATCTCAGTTTTTAAAATACCAGCATTATTTCACTGTTTTCAATTTGGTAACTCTTAAAATATTTTATTTTTGCTAATGTAATTTCTGAGGATCAATTTTTCCTAGATTATTGCTAGATCCCTGTCGGCTTTTTATTGGTGAGTTTTTCTTTCTCTTTTGAGGTGAGGCTAGCTGGTTAGCTAAAGGCTTGGTTGTTGGCAGGTGGCTGCTAAAGGTACCAACCCTCAAGGTGGTGGTCCCTAACGCCGGTCACCTCAGGCGGTCTCTAATCTTGGCATTGAAGGTGGCCACTATGTCCTTGAACTTTACCAAGCCTCTTTTTGAACCTCACTTACACAGTGGGAGGTAAATTACTTCATGTGCATGCTCTGTACTCATGGTGAATGAATAAAATGACGCATTTTTTTGCATATTTAATGAATAGTGCATGTAAAATAGCATAGCGTTATGAAATGGACAAAACCTTTAAAAAACTCTCCACGTTTAAAACATAAAGATAACTAATTCCATAGTTCAAAATGGTACCACTGCTCTTTCCTCCCCAAACTTAATTTTATTTCTCCGTAGATTCCCAACTTTATTGTCAACCAAGTGAGGAAGCAAAACACTGAAAATCAGAGAAAAGATAGAAAAGCCATGAAGAAATTGCTGAAGAAAATGGCTTATGACCGAGAAAAATATGAAAAGCAAGATAAGAGTACAAGCGATGTAAGAAAAACTTGGAGATATGTATTTATGCAAATTTCAGTATTGTTTTTACGATCACACGCATGAGACAGAGTTATGCATGTTTCTGTAGTAGGAGGACTTTCTACACACTTACTGGTGCCTGTACTAATGATAAGTTAAAGGCTCTATGAGGGTAACAGTGCTTCTACTAACGGTCAGTATTAATAGTTGCTCAGGTGTTGGTGACTCAGCATTAGAGCTGTTAATGGGGAACAAAGGAAAATAACAAGACCAGAGTGTTTCAACACACACACACACCCCCCCACACACAAGGGACTCTGTGGAGACTCCAGCTGCCCACTGAATGTGTCATTTCCACACAGTAAAGAGTCCCTGTGTGAACCACGGATCTTTTTTCTTCCATTTCCTCATCTGTAAAATGGGGAAAAATAACGAACTCACATCAACATATAGGTCAGTGGTTGGTTATGCCTAGGATCCTTCCTGGGTTTCTGTAAATATGGAAATGGTTCTTCATTGGATCATGAGAAGAATTTGGTGAGATTTATGTGGGAATGAAGAAAATTAAAATGTTTCAAAAAAAGAAATATCTAAATATCAGCATTTACAACCTGCTGTAAGAATATAAGAAATAGGTTTAGAATAATAAAATATACGTGAGGACACATTTATGAAAACACATTTACCAAAGCTCTAACTTAAGATCCTGAAATGAAAGGGTTTCTATTGTTCTGTTTATGGTGGAGACAACCCCCCTCTAGCGGCACCACCATTGAGGTTATTCAGTTACATGCTGACATCTTGTGGAATAATGTGGAAATGCAATTATCAGCTTGTGGTTTTTTGTTTTTTGTTTTTTTTTTTGGCTTTGGCCTACTTACAGCTCTAGTAGTTGTAATATATATATGTATGTATATATATATATACATACAATTTATAACTAAATATATATATATTCAATATTATGGCTCTCACTATTATAAAATATTGTATTTTTTGGCATGAAATATTTTTGGTCCATTTTAAGTATCTTTAAGAACATAAAATTTGATAAAGGTGAATTGTAAATAGTGTTATATTTTTTTGAGAAAGGGCTTGGTATTATCGTGGGTTAGGAAGTATTTTTGACATACCATGTTTGTTTAACTTAGAACAGTTTATTTCCTCTAAAACCATTATAAATATGTGTCCTCTTGCTTTATAACTCTGCTTATTCATATTAACTTAGGTGACGTTATAGCCCTGTCTTTTATAACAGGATTCTCTGAGGTACGTTATCTGTCTGAGGAAACATTTATGCTGCTGTGCCTTTTAAATAATGAAACCTTAGCCAAAATATTTTAAAAGTTGTATTTTGAAGATGAGACGTTGACATGATTTTGTTATTTACAGAGAATTTGTGTTAACTTGGATTTCTTTAGTTTGTGCTTCGAGTTAATTAGATGAGAGTGGGTCTGAGAATTATTTCTATACCAGTTAGAAGCCATATTGACATTTTAAGGCTTGGGATTTAAACCTGGATTTAATCATGTATTTGCCATTATGCAGGGAGTAGATCCTGTAGCCCGTGGTATGGTACCCTGGGCTACAAAACAGGAAATGAGCATGAGAGAGACTTCTCTGGGAAGGAGAGCTGGGATGTGAAGAACATGTAGGTGTTATTTAGGCAACAAATTGAATAGAGAGGTCTCGCTGGCGGAGGAAGCCTCCTGGCAGAGTGGTAGCCCCTAGGTAATCACGACCCATGATGGCGGTTCATTGGACCGGTCATTTTGGTTGAAAAATTTGGGTCACTTGCCAGAATTTTATTCAAGGTACTGTCATTTTATTAGGGAGAATAACAATGCACAGCAAACGATTATAGAGCAACGACGATGTTATTGGATGGAACGTGTGCCATCTGCTTTGTGATTAGCCGCCTGATCCCATTCTGTCCTGTTAGTTTGTGTTTGCTTACACCCCCTGTCCCCCAAATCATTTGAATGTGTACCATGAGATCACGGAGCGTAAAACTTCCTGGGATGTTTTATTCATTTGCTAAACAACTACTTAATGTCTGGCTATCATGTACCAGGCACTGTTCTAGACACCTGAAAGACACTGTTAAAGTAGATGACTATTGCTGTTTTTGTGCCGCTTAAATTCTATAAGAATTAATAACATAGTATGTTAGTATGCAGTAAGTGCTCTAAAAATAATCAAAATTGCACAGAAAAAGAGGATTGAGAGAGGGAACCCCTTGCAACATTCAGTTGGGTGGTCTAGGGATTACTGGTATGAAAACACGAGGGAAGGACAGAGAGCCAAGCTGAATGTATTTCTCAGGAGGCACAGAAGGAATAGTCTGTCAGGAGCCGTTCGGAAGAAGCTTGCTTGGGGCACTTGAGGACCAGCTGGCAGGGCTGTGTGACTCGATTGGAGCTGGTAAGGGGGATGGGAGTATGAGATGAGGTCACAGGGACCATGGGATCAATAGATTACATAGGGATTTAGGGATGGCAGGCCATCTTTTAGGAACTGGAATTTATCCTGAGCAAAGTGGGGCCATTGCAGGATTTGAGCTAAGGCTCGAACATCTATGTTTTAAAATGTTCCCCCGGACTACTGGGTTGAGAATAGACTCTAGGAGAGCCAGCGTTGATGGGGAGACCATAAAAGAGGAGAGACCGGGATATTCTTAGTGTCTTAAACCAAGTGAGACACCAGGATGTTAGCAGAGGAGGCGATGTGTTCTGATTCTGTGTCTTTTGAAGTTAGGGCCACTGGCATTTTCAAGTTAAAATGATACGCATTGTAAGAGAAAGAAGTAAAAAGTGACTCCAGGGTTTTTGGCTCAAGAAATTGCAAGGATAGAATTGCCCCTTCAACAGGGAAGATCACAGTTTTCAGTTAGGGTATGTTGAGTGTGAGATTTGTGTTAGAAAAGAAAGTGGGGATGTTTGAGGGTGTTTGGGGGAAAAATTAGGTCATATGGGCCATTGAGGTGCATGGAGGAGCAGGGGCAGAAAGAAGGCCAGAGTGGGTCTCTAGGGAGAGCCAGGCTGCTATACTGAGGGAAGTCTTGACCCTAGGAGTTATAGGGTTATTTTTGCTTTTTTTAAAGGTCTTATTTATTTATTTGTCAGAGAGAAAGAGAGAGCACACAAGCAGGGGAGCAGCAGGCAGAGGGAGAAATAGGCTCCCTGCTGGCAAGGAGCCTAATGGAGGACTTGATCCCCAGACTCTGGGATCATGACATGAGCTGAAGGCAGCTGCTTAACCAACTAAGCCACCTAGAAGTCCTATATTTGCATTTTAAAATCATTCCTTTGGTGTCAGGTGAAAGGAAGTTTGGAGCAGTGAGAAGTAGGAGGTTACATGGTAGATGCCAGCTAATTTCATTGCTGATGGGAGTGCATATCGGTAGTATCCCTGTGGAGAGCAGTTAGCATGTGGCCAAGGCCTGAAAACCATGCTCCTTGTTGTATTCAGAAATTCCTTCAAAGGGAGTAATAAGATGAATGTGCAAAGAGTTATGCTTAAGTTCATTGCCATATTCTTTATTCTGGCCAGAATTAGAAATAGTCCCAAAAGAATACAATCGGTTACATATGTTATAGCATATTTATATAGCAAAATATCACAGAAATACACATATATATTGTGGAAGTTAGTCCACAAAGTTGGAAGATAGTCCTAGTATGTTAAAGAAAAGCTACAAATTCTTGAATATTGCCATATTTCTGAAGGGTAATAATTATCCTGAGGTTAGGCATGGTGCTAAACATTTTGCAAACATCATCTCATTTAATATTTACAGAAGTTTAATTGAAGCATACAGTATTATTGTCTTGTTTTTTATAGATGAGGAAAGTGAGGATCAGCAATCCTGAATAACTTACTGAAGGTTATCTAGATAAGAAGTGGGGGAGCTGGAATTGGAAACCGAATCTGGATGACCTTAAATCTGGGTCTCTTTACTCTTATCCCCTATTTCCTTTTGGAGGACAGAAAAACTCTGAAAAGGATATGTACTCCAGTCCTGGGCTAATGTGGAGTAACAGAGTGAACATGTATTATTGCCATTACTAACATGTGTTTAATAGACAGCTTGAAACGCAGTCCAGGGCCATTCCAAGACCCAGCAATTGGGCTGGAAAGAAGTGTTAAATGTGAGCCATGAGGATCCACCAGATGTGGAAACTAATTGGATATGGGGAATGTAGAATGAGGAGAAATCTAGAATGACTTGCTTATTTTACCTTGGGTGATTTTATCCTTGAGAGAAAGCACAAAGGAAAAGGAGCAGCCTTTGACGAGGTAGACAGTTTTTGACCTTTGTAGTTGACTTGCCTGTATAAAAGTACTTTGGCTACGTGGGCCTGAAGCTCAGAAGGCAGCCCGAGCTGGAGGTATGCCTTTGGGACTAGCAGAGAGATTGCCTGTGAAGCCAAAGACACCAATATTTTAGTGGTGGGCCATGGGAGAGGACCTGGTAAAAGAGGCCAAGAGATAATAGGAAGTCAGAGGAAGTGGAAGATTATAGAGTCTTTAGAAGCCCAGGGCCGGAGACGAGGTAGGTAAATGAGCTTGGTTAGTAGTATCCCATGCCAGAGAGAGGTTGAGGGAGGTAAACATTGGACAGAGGTCCAGTGAATTTTGCATTTGAAAGGTCACTTCTGACTTTCTCCAAAGCATTGTCAGTAACTATTGATGGAAGAAGCCAGATTGCCAGGCATTGAAGACGAGAGACCATAGATCATGAAAATTCACCAAGGCAATATTTTTTAAAGCATTCTGCATGCTTTTAATGCTAACTATATGTAATCAGGATTCATGCTATTGAGACATGCTTGACTAGATAAGTTAAAAGTTTGAACCAGGTTGTAAGGGACATAATCTCCTTAATAAGACAAATGTTTTTAATGACTACGGCATATTAATTGCTTGATACAAATGCGACTTTCTTGAGTACTAAAGACATCTCAATTACAGTAGAGGAAACGCTTGGTGAAAACAACAAAATTGTAGACCATTAAAAATAACCATTTTGTGATCGCCTTCACCTTGCAGTTGGGATTGATATTACACACACACACACACACACACACACACACACACACCCATGCATACATGCATACACACCACATCACATACAGAAGTCCTGTGGCTTGAGGATATGGCTCTAGCTCTGCCATCAACGAGACATTAATGACAAATCATTTTATTTCTCTGGGCCTTACTTTCCTCTATAAAATGAGGGGGAAGACCAGATTAATGCTCTCTCATCCAAAGTTCACAGTAGGGTCATCTGTAGAAATATTTTTTATAAAACATGACTGGGCCACTCCCTGTACCCACTGGATCAGAATCTCTCAGAGCAGGACCTTGGCATATATTGACCTTGACATATAATATACAGTATTATATAAAAACTGTAAGTATGATTTTTACCCCCATTTGGTATGTATGTGTGTGTAAACATATATTTAATTGTATCATGGATTTTTCTTACCTATACATGAAAACTCAGTAGTATATGAACCCCATAAACCCATCACCAATGATCAAACCTATTTTTCTAATCTTGTCCCATCCTGTCTCCCACAACTTGTTTCCTTTTAGTGTTTTTAAGGAAATCACAGACATTCCATCATTTCCCCCCAAATTACCTCAAATCTGCCCAGTAAGGGTCTAGGGCAGCTTTGATGACCATCTGGTTATGAATTGCTGAATCATGCAGGTTTCAAGCTCCCTGTGGACTTTGATCTGTATGATTTTTCTACCGTCATTAAGGCTCACCTTTCAAAGTAAAGGGAAGCTGTACATTTTTTAAAGATTTGTTTATTTATCTGAGAGAGAGAGAGCATGAGCAGGAGGGTCAGAGGGAGAGGAAGGGAGGAACCCAAGCAGACTCTGCACCCAGCACAGAGCAGGATGTGGGGCTCAATCTCACTATCACAAGATCAAGATCATGATCTGAGCCAAAACCAAGAGCTGGGTGCTCAATTGACTGTACCACACAGGTGCCCTGGGAAACTGTACATTTATGAGAAAGCGATTTTGCGAAATAAATTGAGTTCCTCGCATCTTCCCATCGTTTGTAGAGAGAATGTTCCCTCTGTGGTCAACTTCAATTTT
The DNA here is from genome assembly GCA_028533885.1 of Nasua narica. Lineage (NCBI taxonomy): Eukaryota > Metazoa > Chordata > Mammalia > Carnivora > Procyonidae > Nasua > Nasua narica. The sequence goes on from CM052802.1 coordinate 30,275,348, forward strand.
GACCTAGGATGATCTCATGTCACACCCTTAATTTACTGTTGAGGAACACAATTTTTAGAGAGCTTACATGACTTGTTAAAAGGTCCAAGATGATCTTGTAACATTTTAACATTTAGGACTTCGGGCATGGAATAGAAATCTGTTGCTGCCACTTTCTGCCATTCTTCTCCAGAAGAATCCCAGAGTTGGCAGCAGGACGGTGTAGATTCTGTGTTGTTTATAGCTAGGGCTGCATGGCTTTGGTCACAACTCTGTTTAGAATTCCATTTCTGGTTTCATTTAACAGCTCTGACCCAGAGCATCATTGCAGGTATTATTTAAAGCATCTGCTTTAGGTCTGGAAACAGTGTCTGGATCTACTTGGGGACACACATGGAAAATCAAATTATAGTATCAAGCACAAAATCTTGTTTCTTTTTAAGACATTCTATGATTTTTTATAGGGCAAAAAGTACCAATTAAAAGAGAAAAATATCAATTTCATTGTAAATTAAATGCATGTTGCTATAGAAGTTATTTCAGGTTCTTTTTTAAAAGTCTTTGAATCTGAGTTGGATAAAAGTTTAGGCATTTGGATGATAATGAGCCAGTTATAATCAGGACTTAGACAGTTCAAGATGGTGGAGAATGCCTTTGCTATTTCCACCTCCTATCAGACTGAGGTGATGAATATGCCATTTTAGTTTAAGATACCTTGCTAAAATGCCCTCGTTTAATTTCCTGATATATAGGTTATATTCTTTTTCTTAAGAAAGTTATATTTCCACTTGGCCCTTTTGAAGATAAAAGATTTTTCTGTAGCATTAAAAATGTCAGGTTTACATTTAACTTAGCTTTTAATGAAAAAAAAAGAAATAATATCACTTTTAAAGGTCTGACATCGAATTTCTAATCTAGAGTGCAAAAATACGAGCAACACGGTGATTATCTACCTGTTACAAAGAAATACTAAAAGCATTTTCTATTTGACCCGATAATAAATAATAAGAAATAAAATCTTGTTTTTAAAAATATAACTTTAGTTCATTATATAAAACACATGCAGACCATATGAGATTATTTTCTCCATTGTAACAGTTTTTATATGCATAAGAGGTTGTTATTTTCTAAGTTGTAAAATCCTTTGTGACTCAGTTGTGATGGTGTGTTGGTGAAATACTGCTCTTCTCCAGTCTTGCTGTACATCACGTAACTTCAGCTCCCTAGCACACCAAAAATAAATACATTAAAAAAAATAAGAGAGTCACAGCTGTTAAGTAAAAAAAAATGTGAAATAGGAAGGTTACAAAGATCATACTCTTCACAGATTCAGTTATTACTATAGCTCAAGTGAAGAACAGACTGGCTTAATGATCAGGCATGTTGTGTCTCTTCAAAGCTTGGCAGCTCAATGTAATTAGTGTACTAATAGCTAGAGTATTTGATACAGCATGATTCTGGAGCTTGTTAGTAGTTGTCATACACCATTTAAACTGGAGCTTTGGCATCATTTATTGTTTGTCGTCTTTAGCAAATATCATCTGGCCACTCTTGTCAACACTTCCAGAAAAGTTTCCAGAAACAACTTCTAAACTCTCCATCTTTAATCATTATATCTACCAGTTAGACGTGTTTCTTCTCCAACAGTGAAGGGCATGGCAGGTTCTGAGTGAGTCAGACCCTTCTACGTATGCGTTATTACGAGAATTTGGATGGGATGTGTTATGACAGAAATGAATGCTTAAGAACTGTTCCTGTCTGTACACTCATGTAGACACACACACACATGCATATCCTCACACACACCTTCCCCCCTACAACAGTCTCCTTCGTTGTCAGGGAATGTGGCCCGTCAACCTAGAAGGGCGCTCTGTGCCATTGTTGGCCCAGAGAGAAGGTTTCCGCAGGTACTGATACCCCAGTTCTATGGGAAAGGAGTAAAAATAGCAGTATAGTGAGTCATTCAGGAAGGGCTAAAGCTGATCCAGAACTGGCCTAGCTGCACCCCCTGCTCACTGACGGGAAGGTGTGAGAAAGTGCAGTTTCACAGCCAGAAGGAACTTGTCCCCCTTGCTTGTCCCCATCTGCTGGCAAGAGCCACGATACGGCGATTCCTTGACATGTGTCCTCAGAAGCTAGTCCCTGAACTTCTTCCTTCCAGACCCTGTCAGAGAGCCTCTGGACTCCTGGGTCACGTGGGCTGTGGGGGGGTGTAACCCCACCACCACCACCACCACACTGACCTCAGTGTGGTGTTTGTAAGGAAGCATGGGGGCGCCTGGGTGGCTCAGTAGGTTAAGGCTTCTGCCTTCACCTCAGGTCATGATCTTGGGGTCCTGGGATCGAGCCCCGCATCGGGCTCTCTGCTCGGCGGGAGCCTGCTTCCCCCTCTCTCTCTGTCTGCCTCTCTGCCTACTTGTGATCTCTCTCTCTCTCTCTCTCTGTCAAATAAATAAAATCTTTAAAAAATATATATAAGGAAGCATGGTTGTGCTCTCTCAGACACGATCTCTGAACTCACATAGAAGGTGTAGACCACGGCCACAGTACTGGAGGCCTTGTGGGAAAAGTGGCCCCATCCTCAAGCAGGTGACTAGTAACTCCCTGCGGGCGGGAGTGCGTACCTCAAGTATTTCTCGGAACACCTTTAATTCTTTCTTTCCTCTCTTTTCTCGGTAGTAGAGGAAATACCGTGCAATAGATGTAGGCAACTTGTTTCTTTTAGAAAATGTTCGTAAGATGGGCTCTTTGCTATTGAGGAGATACACACTGGTGTACGTTATTTTATTCTAGAGAAATAACTACAGCGTTAGCATAGCAGTCTTAGGAGTACTTTTGAGTGATTCATCTGGTCAGTAAATAGTGGCTAGCAGGCTCCAGCTATGACTCAGCTATGTGGTATGCCACTAGAATGCAGGTGTCGTATATTAGAATCCTACCATAAACGAGTTTCAGTGGAAGGAGGAAATTCTTCTTGACTCTGTGGATCATGGAAGGTTCTATGGAGTTTGATGTGTTTGAGTTGGGCCTTGAAAAATTGATAGTAGAAGATATCACAGGAGAGGAGTAGAACATACATAAAGATAGGAAAGCCTGGGTGTTTGTAGCAAATTTTGGTTGGCCTTTTTAACAACAACAGAATGTATCGCAGGAATAGTGGAGGGAAAGGGGGAGCAGAGATAGCTTATCATGTCCCTGAACTCTCTGGCGGTGTATTATTTTTTCTGGATCAGTTTGGTTTTGTAACTGATTTCTTGGAGACCTTCTAAATGTAAAAACTGAATTATTATCCTCTTCACTTTAAATGTCAGCCTAGATTTGCCTGCCTTTTTGATATCTTAGGGTTGGAGAAGATGTAATTATGGGGACAGATTTTTGTCACTATTATTTTTGCCAAAGAAAATGTGTATGTAAGGGTACCTGGCGCGATGACTTGGAGCAAATATCCTAACTTTCTTAAGTGAGCATAAAGTGTTTGGGTGTCTGCAAACCCTAGCCTGCCATTCAGGGCCCTCTGTAACATAATCATAATAGACCAACGGGATCTTGGTTGGTCTAAAATACCAATAATTCTTTCTTAATTGAGTGGACAAGTTAGATTAGGGTTTTATGGACACAGACTCGGTGCTTCAAGTGCTGATATTACAGTTCTACTCCAACATTCGTGTAGTCTGCCAGCTTATTGTTTTTCACCTCCTAGGAGGAAACAGATAGGTGAGGCCAGGCCGGCAGGTAGAATGAGCATGGTGGGATATAGGCTAGTGATGGAACTCAAGGGGAACAGGGCATGTGGTGTGATCCCCGAGTTAGAAGATACACCATTGATTTAATATCTGCTTGTGAAAGGAAAAAAAAAAGACACACCACCACCTAAAAGGCCCCATCCATTGTAAGAAGCAGCTCACTTTTCAGTGTTACAAATGAAAATAAATTGTCACAGAATCAAAGAAAAAGGTAACTTAGATGTACATCCTAGGGGAGGGACGGAGGTGAAAGACTAGACTAAGTTATGAGACCAAAATATATGCCCCTAAAATGGAAAGTCAACAAACCGAGCCTGGGGGTCGGGCTGAATGGGAGGGAAGCCAGCATTGAGGGGTCTGGGAATGGGCTGGGATCGGGATTTCCTTCAGGGGTGTGGTTGAGCACTTTACCCCCAAGAAGAGAAGTTAAAGGATTAGGAGGGCAGTCCCTCTTCCAGCAGGATTGCGAGTGGGCATCCCTGGATGCATTGTCTGTCTTTGGCTGGAGGGAGTGCTCCTGTGCCCTTCACTGAGTGCTCAGGTGCAGGCAGCAGAGTCTCACACGTGGGCGTGAGGCCCTCTGCCATGTCTCCATAGATGTAACAGGTGCTTGCAGGCCTTCGGGGAGCGAAGCCATGGTTTTACACAATCCCACGCTTCCTTGTATAGTCTTGGATGGGTCGCTTCTTGGTTATTCTCACACTACATTTCACAGGTTACTGAGACGCGAGTGGAACTCTTTCAGAGGCACCTCCATTTTGATGTAGCCTGATTGTAAAGCCTTGTTATTTTTATTGAACCTTGAAAGAAATCACCTTAATTCCATTCATGGCATGTCTGTGCTTTATGTTGGGGTGGGGGATAAAAGTAATTCAAGACCCTGTACGTCTCTCACACACACAAAAACGATATTGTGAGCACAAAAAAATACTGTGTACTATAAGACTTGTGTCTTACTTATCTCCCAGGTAAGTAGACCTAGCCCAAAGCTTAGTACTCAGTCAATGCTTAGTAAATTTCAGTTTAATGAAAGAGAGTTTTATAGTATCTAAAGCATTAGCTTTAAACAGAATTTGTGCATACTGTTTGTCCTAAGGTCTGTTCATGATATGTAGTTGTGAGTAATAAATTACTATTTATTGTAGTGGAGTGATTAGGAATTAATTAAGCCTAGTATTTCAAATATCGGAGCTGATATTTTGATATTACAGTCCTCAAAGTCTTTGACATCTCACCAAACACATCAACGATTCTTAACCTCTACAGGCACAGGATTTGGAATTGGTCATCTGAAGTTCAAAGTGTGCGGTCACAGTGTAAGCCTCACAGCCACGTGAGAGGCAGACACACTACAGATGTATAGAAAAGCGTGTTTCATTTTCTTCAAGGACGCGCAGGAACAAAAATTTCTGTGAGATTTGGTCAGTGCACGGAAAGATTTTTTAAAATGCATACATTGCAATCGCACACAAAGTAACTTCTTTCTGATTCAATTTCATAAACTGCTACATGAAGAAGCACTCTCCAGTAGATAATACTCAGAAATCAGCACTTAATATGGCAGTAATGGTTATTGCTGTCATTCTTTACATCTTTAAAAATAATTAAGCATTACTGCATAGGCATTATAAAGTTCCCCTATCACCATTAAGAGGATATTTGAGGTTTGATGTAATTTAGCAAATTGCATTATACAGTAGTTAAGGTTTTTATGTAGTGGAGTGAAATGCGTAGCAGTTAAGCCCACTTCCCATATAATGCCTTGTACGGAGCTACATGTCCCAGCTGCTGCCAGCTTTGTTCCAGTGTCATCATTGCTTTGCAGGCTGACGTTCCTCGGGGAGTGATTCGAGTGCAAGCGCCCCATCTTTCGAAAGTTTCCATGGCAATACAGCTAACGGAAGAACTGAAAGCCGGTGATGTACTTGCCAGGTTTCTCAGCCAAGAAAGGTAGAGGCCTGTTTTGTTTTAATTATTCCGTGATATAACTCGCACGCTCCCATGCGCGCACGGTCTCCCTCCCCCTTTAAACACACACACATGCACACACGCACGCACACACACACAACTAGGGGTGATGGGAAGTGCTTCACAGTTTTGTCGTCCCCGCAGAGAAGAAGAACAGACTTCATAATTACACGGTTGGAATGCGCTGGGTTCATGTGAGGTCGTTGGTGGGCACGTTGAGCCTTTGGGCGCAGGCTGTCGGAGCTTGCCTTCACCGTGCCTGCAGTGGGCTTGGCACGTGAGGGCACTTGATACTCTTCCCAGAAGGTGTGGATTGGAGGTTAATTACTCCGTGGGGGCTGTTAGGAAAATCCCTAAATAAGATACAGTGGGATGAAAACAAACAAACACAATACAACTTTTTCTATGAAATAGAATGAATAAGAAGAGATGCTGAAGTTGAAAAGCCAGGTCTAAAGAATTGAGAGAGGACAGCCAGTCCCTGGGGCTTTGAGGTCTTGTGGACATAGCACCCTGTCCCCGTTAGGGACGGCCACGCCTTCTCCTCTGCCCTGCTGCCAATGGGGTAGGAGGAGGCTTCTGAAAGCCGTTGGCATCCCTCTGATGATATTAGAGCATACGCTTTCAGACACATCTTACAGTATCTTTTCTTAAATTTTAGAGATTTAACAAGTGTATTGGGCTTTCCGTTTTTATCCTTCTAATTCTTATTTTTAAATTTTTTTTATTATGTTATGTCAGTCACCATACAGTGCGTATTGCATGGAGCCCTGGGTGTTATACTACATCAAAACCTAGGCATTCTTATTTTTTTAAGCTGAAGGTATTATTTTAATGATTTCCCCCCTCATTTCTGCTCATTGAAAATTAATCTAAACTTTTTAAAAGGGATACCTGGGACACCGGCCTCTTACCTTATGAATTCTCTGTCTTAGTCTTCCATAGACTGTCATCTCTGCATTGTAACGTTCAAGGGCATCGGTGAAGTTTTCTGCCAAAACCTCTCCAGTGTTAATGCAGTACCACAAGTATTTAATATGCCTCTGCTCTGTTCAAGGCCCCTTGCTAGATGTCAGAAGGGGTATAAAGATGTATTTTAAAGTATCTTCCCTCCGGGTTTATAAATTGGAAGAGGAGATGAGCCTGAGCGGTAACCGATGGAGGGGAAATAGAAGAGAAGCTTATTGGTCGTATCTGTGCTTTCAGTAAGCCAGTACCAACCCCCCTGTCAACAGTACCATGAAGTAAGCACTCATACTACTCCTGTTTCACTGAGAAGAAAACCGAGACTTTGCAGGGTCACACATCTCATAGGTGGTGGTGCTTAATTCCAAGCGTGTGGTTTCCATCACCAAAGGCTGCCCTTTAAACACCCTCCTTACAAACCAGGATCTAGCGACCATCCCGGATCTGGGCCCATTGGAGCAGAGTCTGGGAGGACATGGAATTTGAGGGGATTAACCCTGGAGCACTTAAGTGTCTTTGCTCTCTAAAGGGTGTCTCTGCTTCATGAAATCAATCCACTTCTTCTCTGCTCCCTGCTGTGACCTAGTAGATACCAGCTCTTGCCATTCTGCTCACCAGGGATGACTGCTCATCTTCTCCCAGATCTTCTTACCTGAAGATCATCTGGCCAGACTTCAGATATATAAGCAACTCTGTCAGCCTGCAGTTAATTTACACAGCATTTACTCTAAGGACCCGAGTGTTCAGTTGAGTCTGTGCTTCTGTTGCTGTCCTTGCGGATGATGGAAGAGGTGGCTATGGAGTCAACTGTGACTATCATATTTAGGGTATAGCGTGATTGTTATAGAAAGCACCAGATTTGTGATAATTGTCCTCTGCATATTTAGATTTTCTACTTGGGGTGGTTTATTAAATAAGCATTTGCTGCTCCCTGGAGTGGAGTCTGTTTCTCTACCTCCTCCCTTTGTTCCATCCTGCTCTACCCAGAGGGACATCTGGTAAACCTCTCTGTCCATTGCTTACCCCCCAGCCCCAAACATTCCTCAGCTCCTTTCTTTATGCTTGGGGATGCTGAAGGCAGAGGATCTGGATCCAAATACCAGCTTTTCCTGTTTTTTCTTTTAAAGCTAGATTTATAATCTCTTTAAGTGTCAAGTTTTTATTTGTAAGAGTAGACCATAACAAGACTTTCATTATAGTCTTATGATAATGAACCAGGAAAATGACTGTGAAGCACATAGCACTATCTGTTCGGGCCATATAAATGAAATTCTCAGTAAGTGTTTATATATATATGTTCTCCACCACCACATTCTCCTCTTCCCCTCACTTGCATTCCATCAGCCTAGGGGCAGTTGGAAACCCTCCCTCCCCCATCTTTTCCCTCCCCTACTTTCTCCACCAAAGACAAGAACACATGAATGACATAAAGGGAATATACAATAAATTTCCCATGTACTCACCAGTTTTGATAAAGGCTATTGATTTTTCTTTAATTATGGATTTGTTCATTAGCATTATGCAAAGCTTGTATTTCCCAGGAAATCCAGTTTTTGTTTTTGAGTTTGTTTTGTTTTTGTTTTTTTAAGTAGAACAAGAACACAGATACTGGAGAAACAATCTGAGAGCAATATCTAAATCATCTCCTCCCCCACCCCATCAAGTCTCCCAAAACATTCAGCTCACAGAAATAACGACTCTTTTTACACTCATAGTTCATTGCATTGTATGCTATATTATAAATAAAAATAATTAGTATTTAATTTTAAAAACAAGCATACACTGGTTTGGAATAAAGTGAGCTGTCTCTTGGTTAGGCTACAACTCAGCAGGTGTGGGGGCGTATACAGCCCCAAGTGTCTATCATGTTCTAGGCAGCAGAGTAGTTAGAGTTGGGTAACCTAGATGAGTCATGGGATCGGTTGGTTAGGAGAGCTTCTACTGTGCCATACATAATGGTTTGAATAAAAGTCAGATCTGCTGTTCCCTTCACAATTCCAGGGAGAGTGTCTTCGGGGCCTCACAGAAGTGGTTCACAAACCCTTCGGTGCATCCCAGTCCACTAGAGAGCCTTTGAAAAACAGATTCTTTGGCTTGATCTAGACATGAAAAATCAGTTTTAGAGCTCGGGGTCTGAATTTTTAGCAGGTTTCTCAGGTAATGTGTATACAGCGTTGTGAAAACCACTGACTTATAACCGATTTTTATCATTTGAACCTAATGTTCTGGAAGAGTTTATTCTTTGAAGAGCATAACTCTGCAAATGCATCTCTTCCTTGGGAAGCCTTCATAATGACTATTTGCTTCCTACTTTGAGTGCGTGTAACCCCCGTATCCGAATGGCCGACACAGGAAGGGTTATGAACCAAGTCCTGTCCTTGCGTACCGTGACAGTTGTCAGCGTAGCGAACACATGGTAAATACTTATTGAATAAATGCAGCGTGAAAACTGAGGTGGACATATTTCTTTTTATAGTTTTAGGAGGATCTTTCTGGCCCCTTTGCAAAGTAGTTGATCAAATGGATAGTTTCATTGGCAGCTAAAATGTTATGTTACTTTTCTTTTTAATCTTACAAGTTTAGATGCTGATTTATTATTTTGCCTTCAGACATATGAGTCCATTTGTTTATTTTAATTTACAGGTGTGGCATTTTTATTACCTATTCGGCACACTTAACAGATGGGAAAATACAAACGTTAGATAATTACAGTGCGTCTAAGTTATGAATTTCCCATACAAGCCAGAATTCCCCCAGCACATTAAAGTGATTTACTTGCAAGCTGTTTGATGATACAACTAATCAGTTTGTTTTGTCCCTAATAGTGGAATTGCCCAGTCTCTTCAGAAAGGGGAAGTTTTTTTGTATGAAATTGGAGGAAATATTGGTAAGCACATTTTGTTTCTCTCTGTGTTACATATGCTGATTTGACTTTGCCAATGGTTATTACTTATATCTTTGAGGAGAAAAAAAATCAGAAGTTAAATATAGCATGCTTCAGATAGTTGATGAATTTTGTGGATTTGTTCAGTGGTCTGACTTTTCTCTTCAGGGTCAATTAGAGCTGTTCCATACAAATGCCCGTCTGCCTTAAACCTCAGCAAGGGCAAATTCCCTTAAAATAGTAGCAACTTCTAGAACGGTAATGAACTTTTTCAAAACTTCTTTCTTTTTTATATGCTTACATCACATCTTAATAAAGGAAGCAGCTGAGCTTATTTAAGGCCAGGATTACATTTTTGTTATGGCTCAGTCCTAGATGTTTTTAGTGAAAGCAGAAGTTATTTTTGCCATTGTCGATTGCCTTCTAAATAATGCACGCTCACACACACAAAGACACAGATATACACACATACGAATACCAGCACATTGGTAACTTAGAAAATAAAAATAGAATCAATGGATTGATTCTTAGCGTGCCTTATATTTTATATGCCCATTTTCAGTTACCAGTCTGTTGTACTCATCTCTATTAAAATTTAAAGTAGCCTTTTTCTCTTTAGTTTGACCCTTGAAAATGGCACAGGTGAAACTGTTAACAAGTAAATGAAGTAGTGTTTAATTCAAATTAATAATTGAGACTCTCTTAAGATTTTAAGTTTTGGGGAATTTTTTTCCTGGGACACGAAAGTATTAGTAAATAGTGAAACTTGAACATGGGGATATGAAAGCTTACTCTTAAAATGGAAATAAACTGCAACTCCGTTAGAAGCCTGGAAATGTTAACTTTATTAGCAGGGTTTTATTTAAATATTTATATATATTTGATCTTGCGTTTTTACTCTTAGATATTGGGAACGAACTATTGTTTCTTACTTAGGAAGACCCAGAACTGTTGCCATTCTTAATAAAGGTGCATAAGCTTTTAATGAGCCATTGCAGAGCCCTTCACACAAAGTATTTTCAACTTCCTAATTTAATTTGAAACCCATTCCTTTAGAGAAAGCCTACTAAATTGACTTTTTCAGTATTTTGGCCAAGTCTTATAATGTTATGGGAGATGGGGAAGGATGAGAGGTATTTTGAAGTCTAGGAGTTCAGAGTTAAACCGTGAGGAATAAGTTTACCATTGCATTCCAGCCTCTGCTCTGTATTCATCTGATCCAGTGTCTCTTTGATAGGAGAGCGTTGCCTTGATGATGACACTTACATGAAGGACTTGTATCAGCTCAACCCCAATGCCGAGTGGGTCATAAAGTCAAAGCCGTCATAGGAGACTGAAGCTGCAGATAACCACGAGGACCTCCCGAGACTACTTCCTGGGGCAAGAGTGCAAATAAAAGAAACAGCAGGACTCTCTTCTATTGTTCACATGTACCCAACTTTTGGATAGTGACACTCTGAAGCCTTAAAAAGTTACTGATTTGTGCTGCTGCCCGAATAATATTCGTTATTAATAATACGATGAGCAAACAAAGATCTCTGGAGGAAAAGGGGTTAATTAGCTTGGCAGCCATTATACTCTGTGAAAAGTGTCCGGATGTGACAGTTTGTTTTATGTGAAAACATACTCTCTTCCCTCTCACTCCCCCCCCCCCCACACCAAATCATATACATGGTAATAGGTGCTTCCTCTCCTTTTTTCTCTCCTCCTCATGTCTGCCTTCCCCCAACTAGGTTTGCTTTTTAACCAGAAAGATCGCAAATACCAGGTATTTGGCAAGTCGTGAAGACAATGCATCTTAAAATAGACTGAATTCAACAGTATTCCTGTCACCATTGAATGTTAATATTCCTCCCCTCGAATCATTTGTTCAAAAAATAACATCCCACTTCTTCCCGCTGTATCACATGAAGTGATTTGCATTGTTTTCAGTTCATCTGACATATGTGCACAGGTCCGTATCCGCTATCAAGCAAATAAAACTGTCAGAAACCGCCAATTATTACTTAACTCTTAAATACTTCTATATTAAGAATAAATAAAATATATCCATGTGGAATAACTGGATTATGGATAATAAGAGAGTGAAAGCCAAATCACTTCATGTATGCTGTATTCCCCTAAGTGAAATTTATGAAGTCTTAGCTGGCTTTACCTATTGTCGTATTAGTATAAATATGCATGATAGTATAATCCAGTAATGGTTAAGAATGTATTCTACTGAAAGAGAGATTTTTTTTTTTAACTCCTAAAGAAGGCTGCAGGAAGCATTATTTTTTTCTGGGTATGACACAGTCATATGAACAAGTTTTTGTTTGTGTACTTTAAATAATCAGAAGAAATTTATTAAAATGCCGTGGAAAGTACTATTCCCAGGGAGTTTAATGCACAAACCATATTGTGACAAGAGATGAGCCTCTGAACCATAAATAAGAGGAAAGAAGTGAGAAGTGTTCAATATTTTATAAGTTTAGTGTGTAGTAAATAAAAGGTGATGTAAATGAATGTTGCATACACTGTGTTTATGATACTTTTAGTAGTATTTTAGGGAAGATTACACATTCTCGGAAGCTCTTGATGTCACTCCAGTTAGGAGGGAAAATGCTGTTAATGAGAACAGTCATAAATTTTTAGCCTATAATTATAAGAGCAGCCTGTGGATATGATCACTTAACTAACATTGTGGTGATTTGTGCCATTGCTTTTTTATTTAAAAAATTTTTTATAATTAAATGCATTTTTCTAAAGTATCTTCTCTTGGAATTATTACTTTTAATCTTATATGTTTATGAATGTGCTATATTTTTGCTTGTGTTTTTGTTAAAAGCCACATTGTTCCTGTTGCTCCTATGTAATGTTTAAATTGGGAAGATGTGTGGAAGATAAAAAAAAAACTTTCCCTCCCTAGTTTTTTCCTTATGCAAACTTTTGTTCTTAGGATTTTTCAAAAACACATTGTCTTCTGTTTTTTATTTTGGCAATATATATTAATTTCCCAAAATGTTTTAGTAATAGTTTAAGTTAATGAAAGCAATTAATGATATGAACTCGAAATTAACTGCTTAATACATTGTAGGGGTGCACAACTTCAAAAAAAGACAGGAGTGAATATAATGATTTAGATAAATGGCTTCCTAAAGAATCTATCAACTAACTTTTTACCACATTTACTATTCTCCTGGTATGTGTGTTGGTGGTGGCAGTGAGGTGGGGTGGGGACACAAGAGGCTTTTGAAAATGAAAAGAATGCCAGATCGTGGTAAATAAATACGAAAATGCCATTGCATTTTGAGTCCTTAGAACTCATGACCCATATTCCTTGATATTGAACAATATTGCTTTTACACAATCAAGAAAGAGGTCTTGACTTCTAAAGAGGAAAAACTTAGTAGGGTAGAGCCTGAAATATAAATGGTCTGGAATTAACCCAAATGTTTTGTGTGTGTGTGTGTGTGTGTGTGTGTGTGTGTGTATTTTTTCTAATGAACTTTAAATCTTGTGGTAGATTAGTTTTTGTTTGTATGCGAGGGACCATAAAAACAACAAATATTTGTTGTGAGTCTCAAACATCTTAATTCTTAAAAGAGTTGCTGTTGAAAAGTTGAAGAGCTGGTTTATGATGTGTTACCCTATTAATATTTCAGAGATGTTTCCTGTTTTCCGAAATGGGTTATTGTAATTATTTACAATCTTTGCTTATTGCTGCTGTAGAGTTCAACATAAACTCCCTGCTAGCGCTCTTTGGGTAAAGCGGTTTTATTTTACGGACTTCATGAAATTTTTCATGATTTTCTTTTCCTAATTTTTGTTAAACTGGATTTCATTTTCTCCCTCCTTGTACTGATTTCTCATCCTCTTCATCAGTAGGTGGCAGTATTGATCAGGGATTCTTTTGCATCTAAACTACGGGAAGTTTAAAAGTGAACCTGAGTTCAGAGGTAAGTGGTTGAGACTTAATGTCAGGCATTTACGAGGCAGTTCAGTAAGAATACCACGGATCTCTCACTTTAGTCACTGTTTTTGGAAATTTGGAAGTAATAATTTCAGAGTTTCTGTGTTCCATTTATTAGTCTGCTTTTATTCTTAACCTGTGAATGGGGAGGAGAGAGGTGAGGGGG
>CM052802.1:30289505-30333448 GCA_028533885.1 Nasua narica
TGACAAATAATATTTCATTGTATGGCTATGCCACAGTTTTTCGATTCATCAAAAGATATCTTGATTGCTTCTAATTTTTGACAATTATGAATAAAGCTGGTATAAACATTCTTATGTAGGTTTTTGGATGAACATACATTTTCAACACATTGAATTACTAGGTTCTGATTTTATTTTACTATTTGCACCTTCCTCACTTAATTTGGAGACAGGATTCTGTCTTCAGTCTCAGGGAAATATCCTGATTGATACAAAACAATATGGAGATCACTTTCTCCTTGCATGCTGCTGGGTTCGGGTGGTCATATTCTGCTGATAATACCCAAGTAGGGACTTCTGTGAGACTTCTAGAAAAATCTTTCTTCACTGCTAGGAAGGACACAATGATTGGGATGGCCACTCCTATCTCTAGACATGATGATGCCTAAAACTGCTACAGTTTTGTGGCTGGGGATAGACCCTATGTAAGGAATAGGAGAGAGCCAAGAGGACTGCAGAGAAGTAAACTTAGAGCTCTGAAGGACAGCACCTGGATCCTATCCTGCTCACTTCTCGGTTATATCAGATAACACATTTTCATAAGATTTAAAGCAAATTAACTGTGTTTTCTTTAGCCAACAGCAATCTAATTGTTACCCTCCCTGGTCTTCCTTATTTTAGGAAATGACATTATGGTTGTCTATATGGTCATTCAAATCAGAAATCTAAAAGCTGTCTTTAGATACTCCTTCCCTACCTACTCCCTCAGGCACTTCCCCTGACCCAGTCTATAAGTACAACTGCTTCTTCAAAACTTTCTGCAGTTTGTCCTCTTCTCTATTTCTATAAACATACCTTAGTCCAAGCCACCATTGTCTCTTTGCCAGAATTACCGCAAGGTCCTCTTTCGTCTACTCCAGGGCTCGTTCAAGCGTATCTCCAGAGAGCAGCAGCAGAAATAGAATCAGACCCTATGTTTAACATCCTCAGTGACTTTTCATTGTTCCTAAACCAGTATCCAATTTCATCCCCATGGCCCATAACACCCTGCCTGATGTGGCTTTGTCACTGTCCAAACTCAGCTCCTGCTACCCCTCTACTGGCTTGCTATCTTCTCGCCACACAGATTTGCTTCCCATCCCTAGAAGATCCCTGACCTACCTCAAGGTCTTTGCACTCTCTAGTCCTTCAGCTTGGACATTCCAACATGATGCCCTGCCTCTCCCACACACATGCACATACAGTTCACATAATTGTCTCTTCACATTTTTAGATGTCAGCATAAGGATCACCTACTCAAAAGAGCCTTCCCTGAATACCTTTCCTAAAGTTGCTGGCCATTGAGTCTGTCTGGTTTAGTCTCTTGTTTGTTTCCTTTTCAGCACATATTGCAAGATTTGTTTGTTTATTTTATTGCTCTACTTACCTCTCTTTCCCACAAGAATGGAAGAGATAAAAGATTCTCCTTGTCTTGTTCAACATGATGTCTCCAGCACCTAGCCAATGTGTTACATTTAAGATGCAGTATTCAGTGCTAGATGAAAGAGGAATAATAAACTTTTATTTAATTCCAGTATAATTAACATACAATGTTATATTAGTTTCAGATGTACACCATAGTGATTCAACAATTTTTTTACATTACACAGTGCTCATCACTAAAAGTGTACTATTAAACCCTCTTCACCTATTTTACCCATTCCCTCCACCTTCAAACTGGTAACCATTAATTTGTTCTTTATGAGTATAGTTTTTGTCCATTTTGTTGTTCATTTGTTTCTTTTTCTTATTTGTAATAGTCATGTCTATTGATCTTAATCTGGCATTCATTAAACTTTGACTTTTTTTTTTTTTTTGAGGAGAGTGGGAGAGGAAAGGCAGAGGAAATGGGAAAAAACAATTAAAAATAAAAGGTAGATGAGGTATTTTATAACTTAACATGCTATGAATACTAGTATCTCATTTTAGAATTTGAGAATTCTCACTTCTGAGACACTGGATTTAGAGAGAATAAGTAAAGGTCATTATATAAGTTTTATAGTTTTTATTCCATTTGAGTGGGAAAACAATTTAGTTTAGTTCAACAGAGATGACTGAATCTGGTATCTTGCATGAGTTTATAAAGGGCTTGCAGATAATGAGAAAGAGGTCACTGGGATTACTATTCACTCTTGAGAAACATTTTTATTTAATGTCTGTCTTATTGCCATGAGGAAAAGTAGCTTTATAATCTTTCAGAAATACATTAGGTAAGTCAATTATAGCCCTTCCATTAAGAAAATTAGATTTTTTTTTCATATTTGCACTATGTGGGCTACAATAAACACAGAAACCAAACATTTTGAGTAGACACTAGGCCTTTAAATTATGGAGCAATTTAGATTGATTTATCAAGCAGATGAGGTTGTTTAGAAGCAGAGGAAGAAAGAAGAAGGATTTAAAAAACTCATTATCATTTAATCAATGACTAAATATTTTTTAGTTTCAGTGATAAAACTTTCATTTCAAAACCAGTATCTAGTTTAGAAATTCATTTATCAGCTGTCTTTTTGGAAGGATTCTAAGAAACATCACATAATTCTTAAAACCTCTTTGGGAATATCAGAGAAGCTCTAGTTTCAACATGTCAGTTCATTTCTTTTCAATGTAGTTTCTGTTGATAAATATTTTATTAAAATATGATAGAGGTTTCAGGTTTCCCTATTAGTATTACTTTTCCTTCTCCTTCCCAAATCCCTCATGGTCAAGTTCAAATCTATGATATTGTGATTTATAAGAAGAAATACATATTTGGTGTTCCTCTGATTTCTGGCACTGAACTCCTGAAACCATTGGAATTTCCTAGGTGATAAGAACAGGAAAAGTGTCTTTTATTATATTAATAAGGTGACCTTTGGAAAACACCTAGGTTTTCCTAATGATGGGGGTTGTTTGCCAGGAGACCCAACCATGTGCTTAGAAGATTGGAACTTTCAGTCCCCCATCCCCATACCTGGACTTCCAGAAAGGAGTGAGGGGCTGGAGGGTGAATCAGTCACCAATGACTGATGATTTAACCAATCATGCCTATGTAATGTCATGTTCAGAGAGCTTCCAGGTTGGTAATCACTTGGAGATTGGGGAGAGTGGCCCACTTAGAGAAGATGTAAAACATCTACAACCTTTCCCCATACATTGCCCTAGGTAACTTTTCCATCTGGATATTTCTGTTACATCTTTTTATAATAAAAAAGTAATCTAGTAAGCAAAATTTATAAAAAAGTAATTACATTACGATAGTAATTTTGTAATTAGATTACAAAATTACAAGATTAGTAATTTTGTAATTAGATTACTAATTAGATTAATTAGTAATTTTGTAATTAGATTACAAAAAAGTAATCCAGTAAGCAAAAACTAGTTTCTCAGTTCTCTGAACAACTCTAGCAAGTTAACCAAATCTAAGGAGAGGGTCATTGGAACCTTTGATCTATAGCCAATTGGTCAGAAGCACAGGTGACATCCTGGACTTATGACTGGCACCTAAATGGAGGGGCAGGTTGCTAAGGACTGAGCCCTTAGCCTGTGGGATCTGATGCTATCTCAGGTAGACAAGGTCAAAATTGCATGAAATCTTAGGAGAACCAGCTGGTATCTGAGAATTGCTAGCTGGTGTGGAAAAAACCCTCACACGCTGAAACTGGGTGCAGAATCATAGTTGGTGATCACACAAGGGATGAGAGTTAGAATCTTGAAGTCCTGCCAGGGACTCAAAGCCTCTCCTGATGGCCCCACAGAGCCCCTTCTCTCCTGAAATTCTATGTACCCTAAATTTAGCACTGACTTTTTCTGGTTTTGTCTTGCTTCTATGCTACAGTGGAACAGATTAGGGGGTTTCTGGTGTAATCCTACTCTTCAGAATTGCTCCCACCGCTGGGCCACTAAGGAGCATTGTTACTATATAGGTATGTTTGTACTACCCAGTCTTTCCCACAGTCATATTGATTTGATTACAAGAGGTCAACAGTTTATCCCTGACCAGCCAATCATGCTTTCTTTTTAGGAATTTAACATTTGGATGGAGAACAACTAGTCCTTCTCTGTGGGTTCCTTGAAAATAACTTTGTAATCAGAAGTTGTCTATTTATATACCGTCACAGCGGGGGATTCTCTCTGGAGAGAGAAGACTGGAGCAGCAACATGATGGGAAACAGATGAAGGTGAAATAACTGGGGACGAACCTGATGGTTGTCGCTCCTTGGTCACATGTCCGTATGAGGTCAGGCTTTTGTTCTTTCCTTGGGTTCCCTGAAAAACCCTGATATCGCGGTAATAATTACCCTGTGCTGCTTTGGCTGGCTTGACGGTCTTAATATACTGAAGAAAGTTGGGAAAGATATGTGTTTCTCATCTCAATAGTGACTGTATATTCTAGGATTTAAAAATATTTGTGGGAAGAAAGTCAGGAATGATAGCTTTACCCCTCCCCTCCATGAGAACAGCACTGGGCTCACAATAATTACTTCCTAAACTTCATCTTCAAATGCCATTTATTAAAAGTAATATAAGAGTAAGAAAAAATAATAATCTAGGAATTAACCTTTCAGAAAGTATTGAACCTAATGTGAATGTTTTCAATTTAAAATTCACGGTTCCAGACTTCCTCCCCGGGGTGACTTTGGGCAAGTCACTTAATTGTTTAAAGCCTCTGTTTTTTCATATCTGAAATGGGGATGATAACAGTGATGCCAGAAAAGCTGTTGAGAGGATTAACTTGGAGAACGTGTCTATAGGGTAGCATATAGTTAGCATGTCTGTCAGTAAGAATTGGACGTTCCAAGTGAGAGAAAAATCTAGTGTTGACTTTAACAATAAAAAAATTTATCCTACTGCACGTAACTGAGTAGGCCAGAGTTGTGACAGCCTTCTGCTAAAGTTAACTCACCGAAGGCATGATTTCTCTACTCTGCCTTTTGCAATACCAGCTTCACCCTTGGGCTCCATCCTGAGGTCCCTTGGCAGATGTGGGTGCTCCTGACTTAGTAGCAAACTGGATGCAATCATCCCAGCTGTCCTGTCCTCATGCACACTATGCATTAGCTTGGAAGAGGGGTATATCTTTTCACACAGGCCTCACAGATAACTCATTGGTTCTAATTGGATCCCTTAGTATGTCCGTCACTGTAGGTCAGAGGATGCGATGGGATTTCCTGAGTGAAATGCCAGCACCCGTTCCTGATGCAGAGGTAGTGGAAAGGACAGGCCCCCAAAGGAAATGTAGGGACTTCTTTTTAGAATCAAGGCGAATAAATTTGGAATACATGTCTTTTACAGCTCCATAAGTTCAATAAATGTACCTTCCTTTTACCTTTGGAAGGATTTTAAAAACCTACACAAAACAGAATACAGTATTTCCCCCAATATTTTGTTATGATTGAGCTCTTACAATTGTTGCATAAACTTTCATTAGTTTGTCTCAAAGTGTGAAATGGATGCTAAGAAATAACTGATTCTTTTTAAAAATTTTTCTTATTTATTTTATAAAGGGTTTTTTTCCCCCTGATTTTTATTTATTTGATGGAGAGAGAGAGAGGGTACATGCAGGGGGAGCGGCAGAGGGAGAGGGAGACACAGATGCCCTGCTGAGCAGGGAGCCCGATGCGGGGCTTGATCCCAGGACTCTAGGATCATAACCTGAGCTGAAGACAGATGCTTAATTGACTGAGCCATGCAGGTGCCCCTAATATTTATTTTTTATAAAAGTATAGTTAACACATAGTGTTATATTAGTTTCAGGTGTACAACCTAGTGAATGGACAACTCTGTTCTCCTCACCACAGTTGCAGCTCCCATCTGTCACCATACAGTGCTCTTACAATATCATCGACTATATTCTCTCTGCTGTACCTTTTTCCCTGTGACTTAGTCATTCCATAACTGGAAACCTGTATCTCCCACTCTGCCCCACCACCCCACTCCCTGACCACCGTCAGCTTGTTCTCTGTATTTGGATCTGTTTCTGCTTTTTGTTTGTTTTTTCATTTGTTTTGTATTTTAGGTTCCACGTATAAGTGAAATCATATAGTATTTGTCTTTCTATGACTTATTTCAGTTAGCATAATACCCTTTAGGTCCATCCATGTTGTCACAGATGGCAAGATCTCATTCTTTTTAATGGCTGAGTAATACCCCATTGTATATATATATGCCACAACTTCTTTATCCATTCCTCTATCCTTGGCCGGTTGGGCTATTTCCATATCTTGGTTATTATAATAATGCTGCAGTAAACATAGAAGTGCATATATCTTTTCTAATTAGTGCTTTCTTTTTCTTTGGGTAAATACCCAGTAGTGAAATTACTGGATCATATGATAGTTCTATTTTTAATTTCTTGAGGAACCTCCATACTAATTTCCAGAGTGGATGTACAAATTTATATTCCCACCAATGGTGCACAGGGCTCCTTTTTCTCCACATTCTCACCATTACTTGTTATCTCTTGTCTTTTTGATTATAGTCATTCTGGTGGGTATAAGGTAATATCTCATTGTGATTTTGATTTGTATTTCCCTGGTGACTACTGGTGTTGAGAATCTTTCCGTTTGTCTGTTGGCCATTATATGTCTCTTTTGGAAGAGTGTCTATTCAGGTCCTCTGACCGTGTTTTAATTGGGTTATTTGGGTTTTTATTTGGTGTCGAGTTGTAGAAGTTCTTGATATTTTTTGGATAATAACCCTTTGTTGGATATGTCATTTGCAAATATTTTCTCTGATTCAGTAGGTTGCCTTTTTTTTTTTTCTTCATGGTTTCCTTCATTGTGCAAAAGCTTTTTATTTGGTGTAGTCCCAGTATTTTATTTTTCCTCTTGCCTGAGGGAACATAACTAGAAAAATGTTGTTGATGTCAAAGAAATTACTGCCTATGTTTTCTTCTAGGAGCTTTATGGTCTCAGGTCTCACTTTTAGGTCTTCATTCAGTTTTGAGTTTTATTTTTGTGTATGCCGTAAGTGGTCCAGTTTCATTCTTTTGCATGTCACTGTCCAGTTTTCTCAGAACCATTTATTAAGAGATTTTCTTTTCCCCATTGTATATCCTTGCCTCCTTTGTCATAGATTAATTGACCATGTCAGAGTGGGTTTATTTCTGGGTTTTCTGTTCTGGTCCATTGATCTATGTGTCTGTTTTTGTGTTGGTACCACTCTGTTTTGATTACTACAGCTTTGTAGCGTATCTTGAAATCTGAGAATCTCCAGCTTTGTTCTTTCTCAAGATAACTTCGGCTATTTGGATTTTTTTGTGGTTACATACAGTAAATTTTAGGACTGTTTGTTCTATTTCTGTGAAAAATGCTGTTGATAACTTCATAGGGATTGCTTTAAATCTGTAGGTTGCTTTGGGTAGAATAGACATTTTAACCATATTACTTCTTCTAATCCATGAGCATGGGAATAATTTATTCTTAATTGAAAGGTTGATTTAAACAAATAGTTTGTCTTTTATTTTATAAGGGGTCTACTCTCCATAGTCTTCTAAGGAAAAGGGATTTTGGCAATGTTTAAAGAGACTCCTTTGATTTTAATATCTGGATCCTGATATCTTTGGTTCCTGTTGTATTTCTGTTCAGTTATTCCTTCAAGAACTTTGGTCTCCCTTTTTTATTATTACTGTACGTTTTCAGACATGAGGCTCTGGACACACTTGAACCCATTGGTACCCAGTAGAGTCAGAACAATCACATCAGTGAAGCTATTTATTAACTTATACATTTAAATATAATATTCTAGCATAGTTTAGGAACTCAGTGTAATTATATACATTACATTGGTTTAAACCAATGTTATTTAGATTATTACATTATTTCTAATAAATTTGTTATTTAATCTCCCTGAAAAAAATTCTGTATTAATCCCTTTTCTTTTTTCCCCACATGATTGTTTCTGATAATTCCTACTTTAAATTTTCAATTATTCAGTAGGTTTACTGCCCAATAGAGAGATGCTGGGTGCCTTGATGTTGTGACTGTCATGAAATTAATTTCTACAAATTTTCCTCATCAGAGTTCTAATTTATGTCATCTGATAAATTGTATATGGCGCATCATAATTATCTTTAATACATTAGAAACTAACTTATATGAGAAAACAAATTGTTAAAATATATCCAGTTAACTGTTTTTTTACTGGTACTAAATTATTTGCAGTAATAATATGTCACTTTTGAGAAGTGCTTGCATGTAGTAGTGGAAAATTCTTTTAATTGTGATTGAGAAATAAAAAATGAAAAATGTTAATATGAACCAATTGATGTTTTATAGTACAAAAATATAAAAATTGCAAAATTTAGATTATATAGTTTTGATCCATTTTTGATGCCACAACACATTGCTAAAATTTTAATCAAAATATTAATATAAATTCTGTATATTAAGATCAAGCAAAAGGAATTTATCAACAAATTTCCTTTTACTGTATATTTAAAGTGAGCATTGCCTTCACAATGAGACAAGTCTCAGTCATTCTCTTTTTCTCTTCCTCTCTTCCATCTCCACCTGTTTATATAGAAAGAGATTGGCTGGCTTAGAAGACTCATGACCATCATTTATTTAATTAAATAAATCCCGACAGTTTTAACCCTGAAAAATGCTCTATAGAGTTACCAATGCAAAATACATCTCAATGAAATACCGTCACCTAAAATTTGTAACATCGCTTGGTGAGTTTTGATTTGGGGCTCATACTTGATATTATGTTTTTCCTATTCATCCTGTCTTAGTATATAGGGCATGTCTTTCTTCATCTGCAGTCAGCAGTCTTTAATGTTGATATTTCAGTTTTTTAAAAAAGACTTATTTATTTGAGGGGCACCCGGGTGACTCAGCCGGTCAGGTATCTGCTTTCAGCTCAGGTCATAATCCTGTGGTCCTGGGATTGAGTTCCTCATCAGGGTCCCTGCTCAGCACAGATTCTGCTTCTCCCTCTCCTGTTCCCCCTACTTGTGAGCATGGGAGTGGGGGAGGGGCAGAGAGAGAGAGACAATCAAACAGATGCCCCACTGAGCAAGGAACCAAACATAGGGCTCGATCCCAGGACCCTGAGATCATGACCTGAGCTGAAATCTAGAGTCGGGTGCTCAACCAACTAAGCCACCCAGGTCCCCCTGATATTTTAGAGTTGATTTGCCCATTTCTCTAAAGTGCCTGTTAGGGTACCTCTGATAAATTCTGGGGTTGGTGCATTTTAAGTCAGCTAATTCAAAACATACTCTCCAAATTTGGTCAGTGTATTCAGATCTTTCTTTTGTGATTTTTAACAATTTGATTTCTATTATAGATAAGATAATGGGCTTTATTAGAAAATATTATATAGTAAATTATATAAAATGATTTTAATGTACTGATCTAATTTATCTTATATAATTCAGAAGTAACAAAATGTTAAAAGATTCTATGTAAATTCTTATGATTAGGTGTTATGTACAAGAGTTTGAGTGTCAAAAGTTTACGCCACACTTCTGTAAAGGAATTTAAAGTCAGTAGTGCATCTGGCCACAAATAATCTGTTCCTGGCTCCAACATTATTAAATAGGACTGGCTGTGTGTGTGTGTGTGTGTGTGTGTGTGTGTGTAATATTAGAGGCTGAACTAGCAGGAGAGAGAAATTATCCATAAAAAGTGAAATAAGAAGGTGTTAACTCTTTTTTCTTTTTTAAAAATATTTTATTTATTTATTTGACACAGAGAGAGAGAGCCAGAGAGCCAGAAGAAATGCAGAGGGAGAAGCAGAAGCAGGCTCCCTGCTTAGCAGGGAGCCCGATGTGGGGCTTGATCCCTGGACCCTGGGATCTGAGCTAAAGGCAGATGCTTAACCAACTGAACCACGCAGGTGCCCCTGTAATTCTTTTCTTAATCTTTTTTTTCTCTCTTAAAATTCTTTTAAGTTTCTAAAGTAATTACTTCACAAGAAATGTAGCAATGAAAACACAGGGTTAGGGAATTGAGAAAATTCACTCATAAATGAACAAATTGTGTGACTTGATTTTTGGTTTTGATTTAAGCTAGACAGACTCAGCTGGTTCTCCTCCTCCCCTTCTGCCCTGCTAAAGTAAAGTGTTCAAAAGGTTAAATATTTGACTCTTAGGCAAATATAATGTGAACACATGTCAAATATTTTATTTAACTCAGTGAGAGAAGAAATAAGATGATGAATGGATCTAAAGAGCACTTGAGAATCTATACACACACATAAAGGGATATTAGGATAAGATTACTCAGTTAGAAAAAAAATTGCTACCTTCAACCAGACAATTTATTTACATTTTTTTTATTTTATTTTTTATTTTTTTTAATTTACATTTCTATCCGACAAAAACCTACAAGATACCTTTGACCTGACAGCGTTGTAAGATAGTCCGGTCAATAGAAAGTCAAGCCCAGCACTGCACTGAAAGAACAGTACTTTCTTTTTCCTATTTTTAAGTGCTGAGTAATTTTTATGATACTGATACTCTTAGTACTCGTAATTTTGGTGTGTCCATAGTCCTCTACCTACACTCACTCCCTTGGTGATCTCATGCAGTCGTGTGGCTATAGATAACGTCGATATTTTGATGACTCCCATATTTCCATCTACAGCTCAGATTTGTCTTCTGAACTCCAGTCTCATTATCCAACTGCCTGTGATACCTTAGGCATACCTAGGTATGCCTAAAATTAATATATCTAAAACTAATCACCTGGTTTTCCTTTCTGTAAAAAGCCCACTTCAACTACAACCCTCGTCTCTGAATAAGGGCTACTCTATTCTTTCAGAGGATCAGAAGTTATCAGTACCTTGTTTTCTCATATTCCATAGACAATCCTGCAGGAAACACTAATCCATCTTCAAAATATATCAGCATCTAATTACTTCTCACCACCTCCACTGCTATCGCCTTTTATATTATTAGCTATGTCCCTGCAGGGGGCTGAACTCCAGAGAGACAACTTTCCCAAATAGAGCAGGGCTTTGATTTGTCCAAGGGTCAATTAGTAGTTCTCTAAACCTGAATATACAAACCAGAAAAGCTCTCCAGAGAATCCATTCTGCTGAAAAGTTCAATAAGTGGTGTTACTGAGAAGAACATTATTTCTTTGATTTATAATTACTATGTAGCTAATCCTAATATCCCCAGGCACATATAAAAACAACTTCCTCTATTTAAGTATGTTGTGAATATTCTTTTTTTTTACTCTCAATTTTTTCTTTCCGTTTACGTAAGTGATAATGGTCACTGTTCAAAATAATTGGTTTCTCTGATGTACAGGTCATTCTAAAGGAAACTGAGATATTCTGATACTGTAGGTATATATGTATGTATATATGTACATATTTATGCAGAAAAGCTCTGTGTTAGTTTGCTGGGATTGCTATAGCAAAGTACCACAAAATGGGTAGTTTCAACAACGGACATTTATTTTTTCACGATTCTGGAGGCTAGATATCTGAGTTCAAGATGTTAGCAGGGTTGGTTTCTTCTAGAGGCCTCTATTCTGGGCTGAGAGGGCCATCTTCTCTCTGTGTCTTCACATGGTCTTTTCTCTGTGTCTGTTCCCTTCTTATAAGGACATCTGTCATCCATGTGACTTCATTTTACCCTAATGACCCCTTAAAAGCCCCACCTGCAAATACAGTCACGTTTTCAGGTACTGAGGGCTAGAACTTCAACAAATGAGTTTGGAGAAGTTTGGAGAATGTCACGTCATTACACTCTCATTTTGACAATGGGCACAAATTTCATGCTCACTTAGGTATCTGGCCCAAATGCCACACACTTACCTGCATTATCAAGATTCCAAAATTAGAATTCCAGGACCAGCCTGAGGCATTCCTTCCCTTCAGGTACCCATTGGGTCTGAAGTATGTACTAATCTCAGTCAAGCAAATGAGCACAGTACATAGGTTTGTACCTCTCTTGATTCAACAGAGACTAAAAGATATTGAAAAACAGAGATAAAGTTGCATCGAGAAGTCATATCTTTCGCAAGTGGTAGCGAAAGAGTACCCTGTGCACTTGTGAAAACGACTGCTTTGTTTCCATAATAAGTGTAGATACCAGTTTTACTCCCAAATATTTCAGCAAATAATTAACATAAAATTGAGATTTTCAATTTGTAAAGTAGTCATTTCCTCTGTTGTTAAGCAGAAAATCTAGAAGAGTTCTGTAGTTAGAGATAATAGACTAAATCAAGGAGAAAATAGTTATGATTTTTTTAAAACCACTAATTGAAGCTTTAAGTGTGTGGCAGTGTTCTAGTGCTTTGGGGCTGAAATCTGCTCAGTTCCTTATTTTCCTTTGTCAGCTGTGTTCACCATGGTAACTTCAATAAAACTCCCCTCCTAAATGTTTTTCTTCTGAAGTGCAAAGCACCTTCTTAAAGAAGAAGGTTGGCAACCTGGTAGGAGTGGGTGTTTGAAAAATAAATGAAAAGTATTCTGCTTTCTTCATGATTGCTGTGGGTGGAAGAGGGTGAGGAAATTATTGAGGGGATAAGGTTGGGTGAAGGAAACATTTTGTTTTGGGCTAAGAATCTGATTATTGAGGTAGAAAATTTATTTAAAATATGCTAGAGAAACCTTTCCTATTCCTAGAATTATTTCTTATCTTAGAATTTGGACAAGCTTTGTCCGTAGAAATTCATGATCCATTTTGGAATGTGGATTTTGTATGGGACACATTTAGCCAATACCTGATTCAGTGAATTCTGCTTGGGTCCAGATTAGCTTTCTTGGGAGTGCTTTGGAATACTTAGCTAATGTGGGACTTTGAGCACACTCTCAGCTCTTCCTGGGTTTCCTCCAGTTCCTTCCCATAAAATATGGAGGCAGTAGAAACCTGAGTTCTCAGCCTTAGTCACACATTAGAATCAGCTGGAGATGTTTAGAAAATGCCAGTACCAGGGCCTTATTCGGAGATTATTTAAGGTCTGGGGTGATATCCAGATAGAATTCTTTTCTTATGTACCCAAGGCAATTTCAACATCTAGCAAGAGTTAAGAATCACTGTATTTATTGGTATCAAAGGGCCCTTTCAACTCCACTATTTTTTTTTTTTTTTAATTAAAGAGCAAGTGCGTAGGAGTGTGCAGGGGTAGGGTGAAGGGAAGAGGGAGAAAGAAACCCCAGCAGACTCCATGCTGAGTGCAAAGCCTGACATAGAGCCCAATCCCAAGATCTTGAGACCACCACCTGAGCTGAAACCAAGAGTTGGTCACTCAACTAACTGTGCCACCCTCTGACTCTACCATTCTAAGGTATGTATTCATATACAAATTGACTTCAGCAGGACTCCACTCTGATAGGAGTGTTAATTAGGGACCTTTACTTTCAAATTTGTTATATTTCTTTCTGTTCAGTCTTCAGGAAAGAAAAGCATTAACTTTTAATTTAGGAACTTAGCATCTTTATTTCTGTTTACCGATGTAATTTTCTAGATAAGCCCAAATCGTGTGAATGTTCAGTGCAGAAGTAACACCTTCACTTTCAAAACACATTGGTTTTCGAAGAGTTTTATTGTTTAAAGATGGCTCAAAAGGCATTAACTTGATTCAATATTATTTTTGTGTGTAAAGAAGTGGCCAAGACAAAGTCAACAATAGATTCTCAGATGACTCTACAACCTGTGGCATAGTGGATAATTGTCCTCTTTAGAACAGTGGTTCTCATTCCTAGTGGCACTTTAGGATTGCCTGGGAAGATTTTTAAAAATCCTCATGCCCAGGCTACATCCTAGACCAAATCAAGCTTCCCAGGTATTATTTCCAAAAATGGAGCCATGGTTGAGAATCACTTGCTCTAGAATGAGGCTGTGTAGGCAAATGGTAATAAGCAACTGGCCAGTGATGAAATGCTAAGAGTGTGTTAGATATCTCCTTCGTTAGAAATAGCACCTTCTTTTCCCTTGTAGATAACAGTGTCAGAAATGATTATTCTTCTTTCTTTTGCTAAAACTACCACGTGATCTGTTCTTTTAAAGGATTGGCATTATTAGACTACAACTATTTGTACTGAAGATGGCAAATTAAACACTTCCTTCTTAAGTTGATGAATAAAATCTAGACTAGTCTTCTCACAGACTCTTTTGAAGATGATTTAAATAGTGGATAAAAAAAGAACAAAACAAAGACATTTTTAAGGAAATGAATTTGTTAGGTTAAATTACAACTCAAAAAGACTCAGCGATGTACTTCTATTACATTTTTGGTTTATTGTTTCCCAGTAAGTAAAGATGCAGTTCAGCATTATTCCTCTGTGATTATGTATTTTGTGATATTCACTGCAAACTGAAGGGGCCCAGAGTGTCAACACTGTAGTATCAAATGTGTGCATAATTGTCATTCTGGAACTTGGTTCTGGTGTCTCCCAAAGCCTATAAATCATTATCAAACAAGAAAATCAAGTAATTAAGCTCTCTGGCCTGAATCTGATCTATACTCTCTAAATATATACTCAGCATCAAAAAGTATTCCCTCATATGGCTAGTTAAACTCCCTACTAATGAACTTGCATCAGGGAAATGATTTGCTAATGCCTTCTCAAACAGAGGGAGTAAAGGAGCTGATTTCCTCCCAATCAAACATCCCAAATCCACTGTTGTTTTTAGTGGCCTGGACAGAAAGCCAAGACTGACATACGTGAAAATGAATGATAAATGTATTAATAGGAGTTAGTAAAAACAAAGAAGTTGCCTTCACAAATAACATCTGAGCTCTTCTTGAGATGACCCCAAGTCATGTTGCAAATTCATTCATGTCAGTTGTCTTTCATCTTTAAAATCATACAAAACAAGCAATTATTTAGAATGAAACAATTGGTTTAATATTTATGGACTTGAGAAGACTTGAATTTAAGTTTAGTGTGGGATCTGAATTAGCACCATCTGAGTACAGAAAGAATTCAATATACATGCACAAATTAGTTTTAATAACAGATATAGGTAAGATATATTTGTTTTACTTGATACACTTGCAGGACCTTTCTTGGGAGTTAAACTTATTTGTATTAATTGACTGGACATGATACAGGTTGAACGCCCCATAGCTCCAGGGCCTTGGCAAAATTGACCTCCAGTGGCTTGCCTGTGCCTTTGGTGAGCCTCAGAGATCGGATGCAACCTCGAAACCTGACGTTGGTTGTCAGACCAAACTGGTTGAGACCATCTGAAAAACAAGGTAAAAAAGGCTCAGTTCTAAAATGCAGCTTCTATGTTAAAGGTATTTTTTTTTAAGATTTTATTTATGTATTTGACAGAGACATAGCGAGAGAGGGAACACAAGCAGGAGGTGTGGAAGAGGAAGAAATAGGCTTCCTGCTGAGCAGGGAGCCCAAGCAGGGACTGGATCCCAGGACTCTGGGATCATGACCCAAGCAGAAGGCAGACGCTTAAAGACTGAGCCACCCAGGCGCCCCTATGTTAAAGGTATTTTCAAAATTTTAATTTGAGTGTAAACATACAGCGTTGTATTATTTTCAAGTGTACAACCTAGTGATTCAAGAATCCCATATATAACTTGGTGCTCATCAAGATAAGTGCACTCTTAATCTGTTCATCTATTTCACCCATCCCCCCACCTACCTCCTCTCTGATAACCAGCTGTTTGTTCTCTTAAGTAAAAAATCTGCATTTTTGCTTTTTGATTTGTCTTTTCCCCTACCTCCTTTGTGCTTTCGTTTTGTTTCTTAAATTCGACATATGAATGGAAACATATTGTTCTTTCTCCAGCTGGCTTATTTCGTTTAGCATTATACTATCTAGATTTATCCATGTTGCTGCAAATGGCAGGATTTTATTTTTTTTTAATGGATGAGTAATAGTCCATTGTGTGTGTGTGTGTGTGTGTGTGTGTGTGTGTATGTGTGTATGTATATATTACCTATTCTGGCCTCCTTTGTTAAATATTAATTGACCATAAAAATGTGGGTTTATTTCTAGGCTTTCTATCTGTTCCATTGATCAGTGGGTCTATTTTTGTTGCCAGTATTGTTTTGATTACTATAACTTTGTAATATGACTTGAAATCTGAAATTGTGATTCCTCCAGCTTTGTGTTTCTTTTTCAAGGTTGCTTTCACTATTTGGAATCCTTTGTGGTTTAATGTAAATTTTAGGATTGAGTTCTGTGAAAAATGCAGTTGGCATTTTGTTAGGGATTGCATTAAATCAGAAGATTGCTTTGGATGGTATGGACATTTTAACAATATTTGTTCTTTGAAACCATGAGCATGGAAGGTCTTTACATTTGTGTCATTTTCAATTGATGTTTTGTAGTTTTCAGAATATAGGTCTTTCACCTCCCTGATTAAATTTATTCCTAGGTATTTTATTTTTTGTGCAATTACATATGGGGTTGTTTTCTCACTTTGTCTTTTGGCCACTTCATTATTAGTGTACAGAAATGCAACGGATTTCTGTACATCGATTTTGTATTGTGACCTTACTAAATTCCTTATCTATTCTAGTAGTTTTTTGGTAGAGTTTATGGTTTTCTATATATAGGTATCATGTCATCTGCAGATAGTGAAAACTTTACTTCTCCCTTACCGATTTGGATTGCTTTCATTTCTTTTATCTTACCTGACTGCTATGGCTAGGACTTCTAGTACCATGTTGAATAAAAGTGGTGAGAGTAGACATTTTTGTCTTGTTTTTCACTGTAGTGGAAAGCTCTCAGTTTTTCACCATTGAGTATGATGTTATCTGTGGGTTTTTCATATAGGGCTTTCATTATGTTGAGGTATATTCCCTCTTAACCTACTTTATTGAGGCTTTTTATCATACATCAGTGTTATACTTTGTCAAATACTTTTTCTGCACCTATTGAAATGATTCTAAAATTTTTATCCTTTCTCTTATTTTTTTTTTAAAGATTTTATTTATTTATTTATTAGGAAAGAGAGAGAGAGAGAGAGAGAAGGTCAGAGTGAGAAGCGGACTCCCCATGGAGCTGGGCGCCCGATGTGGGACTCGATCCCGGGACTCCGGGATCATGACCTGAGCCGAAGGCAGTCGCTCAACCAACTGCGCCACCCAGGGGCCCTATCCTTTCTCTTATTGATGTGATATATCATATTCATTGACTTGTGGTTATTACACCAACCTTGCATCCCGGAATAAACCCTACTTGATAGTGGTGATTTTTAAAAATGTGTTGTTGGATTTAGTTTCCTAGTATTTTGTTGAGGATTTTTTGCATCTATTTTTATCAGAGATACTGGCCCGCAGTTCTCTTTTTTGGTAGAGTCTAATCCTGGCCTCATAGAATGAATCTGAAAGTTTTCCTTCCCCTTTCATTTTTTTTTTTTTTTGTGAATACTTCTGTTTTTTTGGAATAGTTGGAGGACAGTAGGCATTAGCTCTTTAAATCTTTGATAGAATTCACCTGTGAAGCCATCTGGTCCTGGACTTCTGTTTGTTGGGAGTTTTTTGATTACCGATTCAATTTTGTTCCTATTAATTGTTCAAATTTTCTATTTCTTCCTGACTCAGTTTTGGGATTATGTTTCTAAGAATTTATCCATTTCCTCTAGGTTCTCCAATTTGTTGGCATATAGTTTTTCATAAAATTCTCTTACAATCCTTGGTATCTCTGTGTTGTAAGTTGTTACTTTTCATTTCTGATTCTGAGTCTTTTTTTTTAAATCTGACTAGAAGTTTATTAGTTTTGCTGATTTTTTTTTTCAAAGAACCAGCTCCTGGTTTCACTGATCTTTTTTTTTTTTTGTAAGTTTCTATTTCATTTATTTCTGTGATAATCTATCACTTCTTCTGCTGGTTTTGGGTTCATTTTCTAGTTCCTTTAGGTGTAATGTTATGTTTGAGATTTTTCTTGATTCTTGAGGTAGGCCTGTATTGCTATATAATTCCTTCTTAGGACTACCTTTGCTGTATCCCAAAGATTCAGGACCATTGTGTTTTCATTTTCATTTGTCTCCATGTATTTTTTTTATTTATTGTTTGATTTCTTGATTAATTTCTTGGTTGACTCATTCATTGTATAGTAGCATTCTATTTAACCTTCATGTATTTATAGTCTTTTCAGACTTTTTCTTGTGGTTGATTTCTAATTTCAGTGTGTTTTGGTCAGAAAAGATGCATGGTATGACTGGGGATGTTTCTAAATTTGTTGAGACTTGTTTTGTGCTCTATTCTAGAGCACAAATGTGCTATTATGTGATCTATATGATCTATTCTGGAGAATGTTCCATGTGCACTTGAAAAGAATGTATATCCTGCTGTTCTGGGATGGAATGTTATGACTATATCTGTTAAATCCACCTGGTCCCCTATGTCATTCAAAGCCACTCTTTTCTTGCTGATTTTCTACTTAGACAACCTGTCCATTGATTTAAGTGGGATGTTGAAGCCCCCCACTGTTATTGCATTATTATTGATTAGTTTCTTTACATTTGTTATTAATTTTTTAATGTATTTGGGTATATAAATATTTATCATTGTTATATCTTATTGTTGGACTGTCCCTTCAGTATCATATAGTGCCCTTCTTTGTCTCTTGTTAGTCTTTGTTTTAAAGTCTATTTTGCCTGATATAAGTATTGCTACCCTGGCTTTCTCTTCACATCCATTTGCATGATAAATGTTTCTCCATCCCTTCACTTTTGATCTGCAGGTGTCTCTAGGTCTCAGATGAATTTCTTAGAGGTGGCATATAAATGGTTCTTGCTTTATTTTATCCAACCTGTCACCCAGTGTCTTTTGATTGGAGAATTTAGTCCATTTACATTCAAAGTAATTATTGATAGGTATGTATTTACTGCTATTTTGTTATTTTTTTTTTTCTGGTGGTTTATACAGATCTCTGTTCGTTTCTTTCCTTGCTCTACTCTCACCATAAGTTGGCTTTCTTTAGTGATATACTTGGATTCCTTTCTTTTTATGTTTTGCATATCTATTACTGGTGTTTGATCTGATTACCATAGGTTTGTATATAAAACATCTGCATTTGGCAGTCTATATTAAATTGATGGTCACTTAAGTTTAAACCCATTTTTGGGGCCCCTGGGTGGCGCAGCTGGTTGAGCGACTGCCTTTGGCTCAGGTCATGATCCCGGAGTCCCGGGATCGAGTCCCACATCGGGCTCCCAGCTCCATGGGGAGTCCGCTTCTCACTCTGACCTGCTCTCTCTCACTCTCTCTCTTTCCTAATAAATAAAATCTTTAAAAAAAAAAAAAAGTTTAAACCCATTTTTTATTCCCTCTCCTCCCCACATGTTAGGTATACGGTGTCATACTTTATATCCTTTTATTTTGTGAATCCCTTGACTGATTTTTACTGCTTTGTGCTTCCTATTTTTCTTACTCTTACTTATGGTCTTTCCCTTCCACCCAAAGAGTCCCATTTAAGATTTCTTGGAGGGCTGATTTTGTGGTCATGAACTCCGTTAACCCCTATTTTTCTTACTCTTACTTATGGTCTTTCCCTTCCACCCAAAGAGTTCCATTTAACATTTCTTGGAGGGCTGATTTTGTGGTCATGAACTCCTTTAACCTTTGTTTGTCTGGGAAACTCTCTCTCCTGTTCTGAATAATAGCCTTACTGGATAGAATATTCTTAGATTCAGATTTCTTTCCTTTTAGCACTTTGGATATATTATTCACTACCTTCTGGCTTGCAAAGTTCCTGTTGAAAAATCTGATATCCTTATGGGATTTCCCTTTGTACATAACTATTTTTTTTCTCATGCTTCTTTTAAATTTCTTTTTATCGCTATGTGTTTTGATGTGGACTCCTTGGGTTGATTTTGTTGAGGATCTTTCTTTGTGCCTCCTGGATCTAAATTTCTGTTTCTTTCCCCAGGTTTGGAAATTTTTCAGCTATTATTTCTTCAAATAAATGTCCTGCCCCCTTTTCTCTCTGTTCTTCTGAGATTCCCTATAATGTCAACGTCTGTACTCTTGATGTAGTCACTGAGTTCTCTATTCTCATTTTGCATAATTTTTTTCTCTCTCACCTTCTCAGGTTGATAACTTTCCATTACTCAGTCCTCCTGGTTGCTGATGTATCTGTGTGTTAGTAAAGTCAGCTAAGTGTCTTGCTCTCGAAAGTAGTGGGTGGGTATGCACTTTTAATAAGGTAGAGCTGGTCACCTGCCAGAGGGAATGTGCCTCTGTGGCTGTGACCAGGCCAATCTGCAAAATGCAGGGTGCAGTTTTAACAAGGCACACATGCCATGTGTGGGAGGTAATGGGCCACTGCTGCTGGCATGGGGACCCTACAAAGCATGAGGTTGGGAGATGCAGTGTTGGCAAGGTTTGTGCTGGTCTTTGGAGGTAGGAAAGCCACAGAGCCAAGACTGAAGCAGGCCAGGCTGAAGGGTGTGGGGCTTGGTGCAAGCAAGTTAGATAATGAATGTTGAGATTGCACTGGTTCCTGCAGGTGGCTGTGTGTTTGTGCTTGAAGGCAGGGGAGCGAACTGCATTTGCTGGCTTCTTTGTTCCTAGAGGAGTCCCCTAGCAATCTCTGTCTCTCTGGGACAGTAAGTAACTCCCTCCTCTATGCCCCAGGTGTTTTTTAAATTGCTGCTTCTTTGCTGTTTTTCTCATGGGCTGTGTGTTGTGTTCTCTCTTTATGGGTGGCTTGATCTGAGTCAAGTCTGCTGATTTTTAACATCCAGGCTTTAAGTCCTGCTGGTGGCAGTAAGAACTGATGAAATTTGGCCTCTCTGGTTTTCAAAGCCAGGTCTCTTCTCTATGCAGACTCCCCAGTGTGATAGTGTGTTTCTCTCCTCTCTCCATACCTGTAGCACCCTCGCTTCTGCCAATGGCCTGTGGTGCTTTAGCTCCTCACTGCGTTTGCGCCCTTCCCTCCCTCTTCAATGTGGCCTCTTCTCTGCATTTAGTTGTGGAATTTTTTCTTCCTGTCTTCAGTTCATTTTCTGGGTTATTTACACTGATGTGTGTGTTATCTAGTTGTGTCTCTCGGACAAGGTTAGCTTTGTGTCCTCTCTGCCATCTTCCTTGAGAGTTTTTTAAGGGAATGTTTTGAAGTCAATTGTTAGCTTCAGATTAAAGTGGAAGGACATTTTAGTTAAAGTTAGTGATTTTGTTCTAACAGTTAAACTTATAGCATTTGTATAGTTACGTATTCTGAAATCTGGAGACCTGTAGAATTACATATTTTAA
Organism: Nasua narica; assembly: GCA_028533885.1. Lineage (NCBI taxonomy): Eukaryota > Metazoa > Chordata > Mammalia > Carnivora > Procyonidae > Nasua > Nasua narica. The sequence goes on from CM052802.1 coordinate 30,310,641, forward strand.
GACAGCAATTTGGTTTGGAAGGAACACATTTATAGCTGTGATATATTATGGGATTTAATGAAAGAATTTAATTGACCAAATACTTTACTGAATTAGGATATGGGCTTTTAATGGTGACCTTATTACTTTTTTACATTGTAAAAATACATGTTTTGTTAAGTTCTTGAAAACTCATACAAACTTTGTTGTTGTCATTAAGGAGACACTTCAGTCTTTCAGCAGGCCTGGTAGGTGTTAACTAGGATCCTATTTCATAGACTGTGAATGGAGAAATATATTATCTCCTTCATTAGTATTTGGGGGTTATCCTGATTGAAGCAGTAGGTTCTTTTCAAACTTAGAAGAAATTTTGGAAAAAAGATTTGTGAATTGGTCCCCATTCCTCCTATATCTTTTTCTGCATTAACCACTGCTTAATATATATTTTGCTTGTTTTGTTAAGCAGAGGAGTTTTACTTAAATGTGAATGACAGTTTCTCTTGCCAAAATGCTGAAAGACCATTCCAAGAGTGTGTTATTATAGTATTTATAAAAGAGGCAGTTGGGTTTCTTCTCGTCAAGTTGGGCACTCTTGTTTATGGGCACTTTTGGTAACTCTCTGTGGTTTCGATGCTATACTTAATGTGCTGGTTAGGGATTTTGAATGCAGATTTATTGCTTGGGTTTCTTTGTAATATAAATATAAACTCTATAATAACCTAAGGGGGAAATTAACTGGTTTAACCCAATGATTTCCAGAACTTGAGGAAATACGTTCCATTACATTTTATGATTCCTCTGATATATTAATTTTCAAAAAATCAGAAAGAACACCAACTCTGGCCTTCATTGCTGTTAAATGCCTCATATCTTTTATAAGCCAAATTCATTTCCTCTAGCCCCTATCTCCCCATGAATGAAACTTTGGGGGCTGTCATGTAAAGTTCAGTCCCAGGTGGTTTATATAAGTAATATGCTCATTTTACACACTGGAAACTTCAGGTAAGGTGTTATTTATGGGCGTGGATTCTAAAGCTAGGAAATATACTTAAGCACACATTCTTGGGCATATTTACAGAAAAAATATCTTAAATCCAGTAACAGCAAAGAAATTCTTGCTGGAGTAGATAAGACTTACCTGGGAAACCACCAACAAACACAGGGTCATTTGTATCAGCTGATGTAGATGCTTGGTTCGGGCTCTGGGCTTCCACTTGATTCCCATCTACGGTAAGCTCAATGCGGTGTTTGATCTTGTTGGCTGTGACTTTATGCCACTTTCCATCACACAAATGCCCTGGGATGCCAGCATCATAGACAGCAGTGAATCGACCGGCACCATTGTCCACATGAAACATAAGCTAGAAAGTAGGAAATCGAACAGTCACAGATGGTATCATTAGAAAGGCATCGTGATGGTTCACATAGCAAAAATCGTTGTTTCTAGGAGAGTCATCAGCTGGAATAGTTTGAAATGAAATGAATATATCTGGGGCATTTTAAAACTTAAAAAAATATTGACTGAAATTAAAATACACATTTAATAACCAGGAGTCACAAAGTATGGTTTTTGCTTCTGGGCATTATTGGGAGCCACAGGCAAGATGTGTGAGACTCATAACAATTCTGCTTTCAGAAAATGTGACATACAGTGTGAGGTAAGCCGACAAAATAAAGGACCTCATGTGCACAGGGACAAATCCTACTATAGATCTTTATAGAGTGTGAGAGTTCTTAGTGAACCTTATAAAATCTCTTAAAAGATGTTTAGAGTGATTTATTCATTTGATTTACAAATTCATTTTAGAGGATTATTGTTTTTTTTAAAGGTAAGCTTTTGATGTTTTAATTGTATGTATGCTTTTTTCCTTCATGGACTCCATTTTATATGCAGGATTGAGAAAAACACCAATTACTTTCCTGGGCAGGCTTCATGTCACAGTGCCAAAAACTTTGAGCCAGGAGGCCAGTTAAATTCTCAACAATGAAAAATTTAGATTGGAAGTTCATGTCTAAATGAGAAAAATCTGTTTTCAGTAACATGGCACAGTCCCTGAAATTTGAGATGACAGAATTCTTTTGAAGCTGATGAAGGAAAGAAACATATTGAGACATTAAAAACAAGTCAGCCTGGCAACCCATTTGACAAGGTAAAAGAAAAGACACAGAGTTTTTAAAAAGATGACAAACTGCAGTAGGTGAAAAGTTTGTAAACTAAATGGTGATGTAAAGGTTAAGATTTGATTACATTGGGTAGAGTTTGTAATAGCAGGACTTGGTGAGAAATACACATGCATTGGATTGGAACTTGATACCCCAACAAATTGATAGTACCAGTGGTTGTAAACTTCATTTCATGAAGTTTACCCCAAGATACAGTGAACGTGTTCGAAAATCTGGCAAAGCCATTAGCTGTTGCTTATCTGTCCCCCCCACCCCCTTTTTTTGCCTCTGTACTCCTGGATCTTTCTGCTCTATTGCCTTTGATGATGGTTTAAAGGCAGGAGGCGGAGAGGAGGCAACAGAAAGCATATTTGCGTTTACCATGTGGTCTTTCTTCTTGGGAGGCCGCAACACTGTATGAGTGGACATATGTCCAGAGATGAAGTATGATTCCTATTTAAGAGCCAGATAGAAAACTTGGGTAACTTCTTGCTTTGCCTGCCTCTTTACCTGCTGCCTGTACAAAGTATATACATAGGTCATTTCACTGCAGGATGCAGGTCATAGGTAGGCAGGGACTGAAGGGGTGTTTAGAATTAGCTTATCCATTGTAAGCAAATTGACAAAATTTAGTATAAATCTGCACCTTTTTTTGAAACGGTATCAGGATGCTTTTAAGTAAACTTTGAGAAACTGGTCTGGCAGCTGGCCACCTTGACTTCTGAGAAGTGCCTACTGGGTTAGAAGAGGCAAAGACTGATTTTAGACAATCCAGGTCCCCTCCTCTTTTTTCCACTGGAATCTATAGTTTTACATACAGCGTGTTCATGTACCTTTAACAACATAGTAAAAGCAAGAGATCTAAAGCCATTTGGCCCATTATTTGTCAACATAATTGGTTTACTGTAGACTTGGCACATCAAGAGTTTATACTGGTCTACAGAATAAGTACGTCGAAAACGCACATTAGAGATAATCTAGTTTCTCCCAAGAAAGAACACAGTAAGGCTTCACAATAGAGGTTCTAACATATGAATAACACTATTATAAGGAAATCAGAAATAGAAAACTGACACTCACCTTTTCATCAATCATTTCAATACCCATTCCATCCATTTTCTGACTGCTGATTCCCAGAAGAACTCCAGTGGTTCTAGTTGTGCGGAATTCAAATTCTACAAGAAGGTCCAATCCCACTTTGAACCCACCAACTGTAAAATGAAGATTTTGAAAAAAAAATATGGATTATAGTTTAGGAATTAATTCAAATTTGTACAGTGCCATGGTTTAGATTTCAGCTCAGATATTAGCCAATTATAATAAGTTCCAGACTCTCTTATGGCCCATACTTCCACCACTGTATCATATAACACATTTTATAGTTACTGCTTATTTTCTTGGTCGCCTTCCCTCCTAGCACGTTAAAGTTCCGGGAGGGCAATTTTATTTTTGTGCCTACCAAAGTATCTGGCACACAGGGAGATTTAATACATAGTTGTTGAATAAATAAATGGATGACCCCACACGGAGATTAACTCAAAGAATCTCACAGCAATGTATGGTTATGTCAGAAGTCCTACTGTTAGATTAAGTCAGCATTTCCGTGATTATTCAGTAAGATTTTTACCAGGTCACTCTAAGATTACTGTACCACAGTAATATGAAAGGGTTCAAAAGTTCCCATCTTATTAATAAAAGAATTACAAGCACAATTTTGAAGGAGTAGAATCTGGGACATAAATAGATTTTTCTATAATTTCTTATATTTGATGGATTAATTTATTTAATCTTTTAGGGACTATTTAAGACCTGCCTCTTAGAAACAAAATCATTAAGAGCAGGCTAGACCACAGCAACTGCATGGAGTGCTAGTAGTTCTGTATGTCTTCTATTTGTTAGGCAAGAAATAAATGCGATGTGTAACCACAATTGTCTCTAGTGAAGGGTAGTGTCTGTTATGTGAAAAACTTACTGTTCTACTCAGAACCTTGATGGGTTTGGATGTGCACAGGTGGATTTGGAACAGATTTTAAGAGAAAAAGAAGCTGAATTGTTCTGCAAAATAAAACAAAGTGCTTATTTTTATCCTGAAAGGGAGAAGTAAGGAACAACATGAAGCAGTTCAGCTGAAGACGGAATGAAGTAATCAGGTGGCTGAAAAGATCTTAAGGACAAAGTTGTTAAAGGTGTAATTGAAGTTGTATGTTTCCAGTGATGTAAGCTTTTCTAACCATTCAAGTTTTATATAGATTGTATTACACTGTCTGTGGAGGGGAGGGCAGGAGTTGTCAGAATTTGGGGAAGTGGCTCAAGAACCCAAAAAGCCCAGGCAGAATGGCAAGCCAGTATATCCACTGCTCAGGCTTGCCATCGAATCTGACCAAGAGAATGCCAGCCATGGGTGAATTTGCAGAAATCTTGGGGAAGACTGGATTTTCACTGCATGTGTAATTTCGGACTCATCATTACCCCCAGCGTTTTAATGTTTAATGTATCCTTTGTTTATCTCTTTTCTGCCTCTGCTATAGGTGAAATTTCCCACTTACACTCTTTGTTCGAGGGCCCTGCCCCTCCATCTCTGAAAACCTTTGCATGTGAGTATTCATTTCACCTTTTAAAGCCTAACTGAAATGTTAATTCTCAATTTCCCCTCTAAATATCCACTGAAACTTGCTTGTATGTCTTTTGTACTTTTTAAAATATTTTTTACTTGACTTCTTGTGATTTCTGCACAGACCAATTTTTACCTATTGATAGCATATTTTTGAAGGAAGGAACAACACCTTATTTACTTCTGTTTCTGATGGTAACATCTATATGTTATGTACACATTCTTTTCTAAAAACAAATGCATGCATCTATGGTAACCCTAGGACTGAACAGCCTATCTTAAAGTAGGTTAATGTGTTTTTTTGTTATTATATAGAAGTTTTTAAATATTTTTCCCCCAAATTATACATTTACCATCAGTGATCCAGACCTGCTCTGGAAACATTCACTAGAAGGGGCAGATCCTTAAGTCAGGGATAAGTACCAGTCGTCATCACCATCAATGAGACATGGGCACTAGTATGTGTGTATTGAGTTATATGAGTAGTTGATCATGACATGAAGCCTCACAAGGAATTGGAGAGAGGAAGGAAGAAAAATGCTATCTCATTTTCAGAAAGGTAGACAGGGAAAACTGGAAAGCAGATGAACTGCATGAATAAACATATGGACCTGCTTGTAGAATTAAACTTATTTTGCTGTTATTGATCTCTAGGGACGGAGATGAAATAAACTTACTTTACTTTTTCTATTAGTTTGCCTCAGAATAAGATACCTTAATCTTTGACATTTTTATTGCTTCTCTACATTTTTATTTCTGGTTTAAGTATACTAATTTAAGAAATCCAGGTCTTTTATTTTCCTCTATGAGCAAGAACTTAATATTGGTACCTAGTTAATATTCAACAGGAAAAAAATGGGAGTGCCTCACCTGCTTTGGCAAAACCTGTTCCATCAAAATATGTTCCTTTCTGAGCATTAGCAAAACATGTTCCAACATGGAAGCTGGAGGTTGGCTGTTCAAGATCAGCAGGGGCCTCCGCCATCTGAAAATTCCTGATGCAGCCATCAATGCTGTAGGTCACCTAAATATTCAGGCCAGAAAAAAACAAATATCAGGTTTTACCAGAACTTTGCCTTTATATGGAATTCAGTAATTATTAGTGGGGTTGCTCTATGCTTGCAGTCATTGGCTAGTTATCTTAAGGCAGCCCCCAAACTACCTGGCGAGCTGTACTATCACCCCGAGCTCCACACAATGGGTGCAGAGAATCCTGTGCTTTTCCACTAGGATGTATCTTGCCTGTATCTAGAGTGTTCTGATATTCTAAATAGTGTACACTGTTTGTTTCTCTAATGGGACTGGTGGTTTGCAGAACTACGTGTTCCATGTGAATATCATAACTTTTAAATAATAGTCCCTTATGCTGGTTCTGATCCAGGTCCAAAATGATATGATGTAGGAAGATCCTGAACTCACTTCCGTGGATACACTAAATCTATACCTGTTTATGAGGGAATTCCTCCTGTAGAAGAATAGAAGGCTGGCTGAATAGCACAACAAAAGTTGATGAGAATGGCAAGAGACAGAACAATGAAGGGAACTCCACCCCCAACACCACGAACAACAATGGTGAGGGCTAGTACTAAGAGACTGAGAACAGATTCCTCTACGGAAAAAGAGCAACTAGTACATAAAAGGTTCAGCCCCAGAACCCTGCCAAGTGACTAGGGAGCTGCTGGAACTCTCTGGGTCAGATGGACTGGTGAGAGCCATGACTAAAGATTTTATTGATTTTTTTGACAGAGAGACTCAGAGGGAGAAGCAGGCTTCCTGCTGAGCAGGGAGCCCAATATAGGGCTCGATCCTAGGACCCTGGAATCATGACCTGAGTCGAAGGCAGATGCTTAACAACTGAGCCACCCAGATGCCCCTGTTCCCACATTAATAGCATGGACCACAGCAGGGTCCAGGAGCCCTTGCTGGCCTATTGCCTCCAGAAAGTCAAGCAAAATGGAGAAACAGAGATAAGCGATATGCCTAATAAAGAGTTTTAAGTAATGATTGTAATGATACTCACTGGACTAGAGAGAAGAGTGGAAGAACTCAGTGCAAACTTCAACAAAGAGACAGAAAATGTAAAAAGGACCAAATCAGTTTTGAAGAATACGATAACTGAAATGAAAAATACACTAGAGGGAATAACAGGAGATTAATCTGGAAGATGATAATTCAAAGCACCTAAGCTGAACAACAAAAAGGAAAAAGAATTTTTTAAAAAATAGGATAGGTTAAGGGATCTCTTGGACAACATTAAGCAAATAAACATTTGCATTATGGGTGGGCAGAAAACTTCCTTAACCAAGGAAATAGACTTCCAGGTTCTAAAAGCATAGATAGTTCTAAACAATAATTAAAATGCCAAAGATTAAATAAAGATAAAGAGAGAAGCAAATGTAGGTACTAGGAAACCCCCATGAGTCTATCTGCTGATTTTTTAGTGGAAATTTTGTAGGCCAAAAGGGAGTGGCATGATATATTCAAAGTGTGGAAAGAAAAATAAAACTTATAATCAGTAATACTCTACCCAGCAAGATCATCATTCAGAATTGAAGGAGAGGTAAAGCGTTCATCACCACTAACGTGGCCTTATAAGAAATGTTAAATGAACTTCTTTAAAGGGTAAGGCCATAATTAAATGTAATAAAACTATGAAGAAAAAGATGTAAAATACAACAACGTAGACATAAAATGTGGAGGAGGGAGTAAATATGTTACTTTAGTATGTGTTCGAATTTAAGTGGTGATCAATAGAGATTGCTATGTACTTAAATATTATATGTGAACCTCATGGTAACCCCAAACATATAATAGATACACAAAAATATAAAGAAAAAGAAAGCCAGTCATGACACTACAAAGAGTCATCAATCACAAAGAGAGCAAAAGAAGAAAGTAACCAACAGGAACGCAATTAACAAAATGGCATTGAGTTCATACTTAACAATTATGTTAAATATATATGACCTAAATGCTACAATAAAAAGACATAGAGTGGTAGAATGGATAAAACAACAAGACCCATCTGTCTGGTATAAGACACTCACTTGAGACCTAGAGACACTTACAGACTGCAAGTGAAGGAATGGAAAGAACTATATGGTGCAAAGAGAAGAGAAAAAAAAACCAGGGCAGTGGTATCTATATAAGACAAAATAGACTTTAAAACAAAGACTAAGAGGAGACAAAGAAGGACATTACACAATCAACCCAGCAAAAGGATATAACAATTGTAAGTACCTATGCACCCAACATCACAGCCCCTAACTACATAAAGCAGATATTAACAGACATAAAAGGAGAAATTGACAGCAATATAATAATAGTAGGAGACTTTAATACCCCACTTATATCAACAAATACATCATCCAGGATGAAAATCAATAGGGAAGTAGTGTCTTTGAATGACACACTAGACCAGATGGACATAACAAATATATACAGAACATTCCATCTCAAAACAACGGAATACACATTCTTTTTAAGTGCAAATGAAACATTCTCCAGGAAAGATCACATGTTAGGCCACAAAATATGACTGAAGAGACTGACATCATCTGCATCTTTTCTGGCCACACGATATAAAACTAAAAAGCAGTCACAAGAAAAAAACTGGAAAAAATACAAATATGTGGACACTAAACAACCAACAGGTCACTGAAGGAATTAAAAAATGAAAATAAAATGGACACAGCGAAGTCAGGTATAGAAATTGATAGGCCTACCTCAAAAAACAAGAAAAATCTCAAGTAAAAAATCTAACCTTATGTATAAAATAACTAGATGAAGAACAAATAAGAACAAAAGTGAATAGGAGGAATAAATGAAATAGACAAAACAATAGAAAAGATGATGGGATGCCCGGGTGTCTTAGTTGGTTAAGTGTCTGCCTTCGGCTCAGGTCATGATCCCGGAGTCCTGGGACTGAGCCCTGCATTGGTCTCCTTACTCAGTAGGAAGCCTGTTTCTGCTCTCTGTCAAATAAATAAATAAAACCTTAAAAAAGAAAAAAAAAAAGATCAATGAAACCAAGAGCTGGTTCTTTGAAAATATAAAAAAACTGATAAACCTTTAGCCGGACTCATCAAGAAAAAAAGAGTACCCAAATAAAATGAGAAATGAAAGAGAATAACTGATACTACAGAAATACAAAGGGTTATAGGAGACTACTATGAAAAATTAGAGAATCTAGAGAAATGGGTAAATTCCTAGGAATATACAATCTTCCAAAACTGAATTAAGAAGAAATAGACAATCTGGAGTGACTAATTGCTAGTAACAAAATTGAATGTGTAATCAAAAACTACCAACAAAGTCTTAGACCGGGTGGCTTCACTGGGGAATTCTACCAAACATTTAAAGAAGAGTTAATACCTATTCTCCTCATACTATTCTAAAAAGTAGAAGAGGAAGGAAAGTTTTCAAGTACATTCTATGAGGCCAGCATTACCTTGATACCTAAACCAAAGATACCACAGAAAATAGGAGAACTATTGGACAATTATCTCTGATGAACATAAAAGCAAAACATCCTCAACAAACCACATTCCCACAGTATATGAAACATACAATCAAGTAGGACTTATTCTGGGGATGCAAGAATGGTTCAACATTCAAAAATCAACATACACTCCATTTAACACAATGGAGAATAAAAATCATTTAATCCTCTCCATAGATGCAGAAAAAACATTTGATAAAATTCAACATCTGTTAAGAAAAGCTCTTAACAAGGTGGATTTAGAGGGAACATACCTCAAAATCATAAAGGCCATATATGAAAAACCCAGAACTAACATACACAAGGGTGAAAAACTGAGAACTTTTCTCTAAGAGCAGGAAAAAGACCAGGATGTCCATTCTTGACACTTTTATTCAACATAGTACTTAATATCCGAGCCACAGCAATGAGATAAGAAATAAAAGGTGTCCAAATTGGTAAGGAAGAAGTTAAACGGTGAAACTGTCACTACTTGCGAATCACATACCACACATAGAAAAACCTTAAATACTCCACCAAAAAATAATTAGAAGAAATTAATACAGTAAAGTTACAGGATACAAAATTAATACCCAGAGATTGATTGCATTTATATATACTAATAAAAAAAAGCAGAAAGAGAATTTAGAAAACAATTCCATTTACAATTGCACCAAAAAAATAAAATACCTAGGAAAAAACTAAGGAAGTAAAAGACTATACTCTAAAAACTGTAATGCACTGATAAATGAAACTGAAGATGACACAAATGGAAAGATATTCCATGTTTATGGATTGAAGAAGTAACACTCTTATATACTGTTAAAGCAATCTACAGGTTCAATGCAATCCCCATCGAAATACCAAGAGCATCTTTCACAAAAGTGGGATGAATAATACTAAAATTTACTGTGTGGGACCACAAAAGACTCCAAACAGCCAAAGCATCCTTAAGAAGGAAGAACAAAGCTGGAGGTACTGCAATTCTAGATTTCAAGGATACTACAAAGCTTTAGTAATCAAAACAGTATGATACTGGCACAAAAATAGACATGTAGTTCAATGGAAAAGAATAGAGATCCCAGAAATAATCCCACACTTATATGGTCATTTTATCCACAGCAAACCAGGTAAGAATATACAATGGAGAAAAGACTGTCTCTTAAAAAGGGGTGCTGGGAAAACTGGACAGCGACATGTAAAAGAATGAAACTGGATCACTTTCTTAACACCATACACATGCATATACTTCAAATGGATGAAAGACCTCAATGGGAGACCTGAAACCATATAATTCCTAGAAGAAAGCACAGACAGTAATTTCTCTGACATCAGCCATTGCTATATCTTTCTAGATATGTCTCCTTAAGCAAGGGAAACGAAAGCAAAAATAAACTGTTGGGATTACACCAAAATAAAAAGCTTTTGCACAGCAAAAGAAACCATCAAGAAAATGACATGGCAACCTACCGAATGGGAGAAGATACTTGTAAATGACATATCTAATAAGGGGTTTATATCCAAAATGTCTCAAGAATTTATACAATACCAAAAATAACCCATTTAAAAATGGGCAGAGGATATGAGTAGATATTCTTCCAAAGAAGACATAGATGGCGAACACACACATGAAAAGATGTTGAACATCATTAATCATTAGGGAACTATAAATCAAAACCACAATGAAATATCCTCTTACATTCTCAGAGAGGCTAGAATCCAAAAGACAGAAGTAACAAGTTTCTGCAGTGATGTAGAGAAAAGGGAACCCTTGTACACTATTGACAGGAATGTAAGTTGATGCAGCTGCCGTGGAAAACAGTATGGAGGTTCCTCAAAAGAAATAAAAACATAACTACCATATGATCCAGTTATTCCACTACTGGGTGTTTACCCAAAGAAAAGGAAAACCCCAATTTAAAAAGATACATGTTCCCCTATGTTTATTGCAGATTTACAACTGCCAAGACAGGGAAGCAAACTAAGTATCTATTATAGTTGAATGGATAAAGAAGATGGTATTTACATACAAAGGAATATTACTGAGCTGTAAAAAAGAATGAGATCTTGCCATTGTGACAACATGGATGGACTAGTGGGTATTAGGTAAATGAAATAAGGTAGCACAAATACTGTATGATTTCAGTTGTATGTAAAATCTAAAAAAAACCCCACAAAACAGGTGAATGAATGAACAAACCAAAGCAGAAATAGACCCATAATTACAGAGAACAAATTGATGGTTACCAGAGGGGTGGAGGTTGGAGGATGGGCAAAATGGGTGAAGAAGAGTGGGAAGTATAGACTTCCAGATATGGAATGAAGAAGTCATGCGAATAAAAGTCACAGTATAGGGAATACAGTCAATGAGATCACAATAGCCTTGTATAGTGCCAGATGGTCCTATACTTATAGTGAGCATAGCATAATGTATAAATTTGTTAAAATACACGTATACCTGAAACTAATGTAACACTATGTCGACTATATAATTAAATAAAATTTTAATTATCCCCTTATGTTTCCATTAATAGTTTAGTAACCTTACTACATATATATTTTGTCATGATCTAATTTCAAACTCTATTTGGAAAGGATCATTAAGTTTGGCTTAGTGCTTCTTCCTTAAGAAAATCTAATGAAAGCAGTCCACTCTTTTCTAAGAAAATGCACATGCACTTAGAACTTGAAAGTTTGCATGAAGCATTTAGAGTTTAGAGGCCATAAAAATAATGCAATCATACTCTGCTCCACTCTATTTCATCAGTTTTAGGGACACATGTTAATCACTCTTGTCACTCTCCAGAGATGCTCATTTTGATAGGCCTGGGTAACATATCCAAAAACTATGAAAGGAACATACTCCTGATCATCCAGAAGGGAAGCCAAAGGCTGAGAATTACAACTATGATGAACTATGATGTCTTCGATGAAGAACAGTTCCGCATTATCACATGTTCTAAGTATAGAAATGTAATACATTTCTTTCTAGTATGTTCTCCAAAAACACTGTACCCCTGTATTTCTTAAAATCATGCTTTCCAAAGGGAACCAGGACACATGATCTGACAAAACATTTTTGAACACTGGTTTATAAAACTGTGAGGACTTTAAATTTTGAATCCTGTACTCTAAATACTGTAGTACAGTATTGGACAAATGTAGTTTAAGTACCACATCTCTCAATTTTTGTGAAATCTCTAGTCCTGAAACAATACCATCAACATTATCTTCCTTGTTTTCCAGTACTGTCTTATACTTAGTACTCTCCCAAGCACTTTCAGTATATTACCTCATTTAATCTTTACGGTAATCTTGTTTGTTTGGTACTATTATCCTATTTTACAAAAGAGGAAACTGTGTCAAAGGAAGATTAAATAACTTGCCGTAGGCCACACAGCTAGTTAATAGTTAAGTAGGTATTCAAACCTAGGGAGTCTGGCTGCAGGGTCCACACTCCGTTTGCTGATATTACCTCTCCTAGTCAAATCTGTTTAGAAAACCTGTCACTTTGCAGAAAAGATGATTTCCTATTCACCTCTAAGTAGTCAAGCGCCAATATGATCTAATAATTCAACATACATATATGACTCAAGCAGTTATTTAAGCCACGCACACAATAAATTAATTAGACCCTTACTGGACCAATTCTTCGGGTAGTGTAGTTGATGGGTAGCCCGCCAACGTACAGCATTCCCACAACATCCAGGATATCCGCTTTCTTGGGACTGATGGTTCGGTTGGAGGCATCATCTACATAAATAATTCCTTCTTGCTTAATTCGCATAATCTTAATCTACAAAAAGAAGAGGAGTCATTAAATCCAATCATGGATAAATTTCAATTATGTAGAGTATAAGACGTAGGAACTTTTTGGATCTTCGTTAGGGAAGAAAAAAATGAAAGAATTTAGTCAGTGTCTAATCTGTGTGAAACCCATAAGTGAAATTAAACCAATTTTTACAGAATATCCCACACTCTGTCTTTTGCATGACTACCATCTCCAAAAGGGTACAAAATCATCCTGGGTGAGTTTTAGATTAAAGACTTCGATAGGTTGCCAAGGGAGCCTATGTATCAAGAGGCATACATGTTGTCAGGAGCCTTGCCGATCAGGAGCCCTGTCCTAAATTAAGTGGGTTGCAAAGTTCATATCCCATTTTAAACATGCATTCGTTTGAGCGAAGCCTCGTCTCCCCCACACAATTTCAGATCTGCTACATCCCTCTGCCTAATAGGCGTTTCTCACTCAGAATGGAAGGAAGGACAGAGCATCAAGGCTGCACAGCCTTTTCCACAGCAGCCACGATCAGAATAAAGGGAGGGAGGAAGATGGACAGCTCCCTGACCCTGAAATTACAGCAGTGGGGTGAATTCTGTTTGGGGGCAGAGCAAAATCAGGGGTGTCAAGACTGGCTTGGGCATAAAAAACTCAAGTCTGCATTTAGGAAAAGGAATGGGCGACCCAGTCTAATGCTGGTGCACAATGATGGTTTCAAATGAATCTACATCAGGATTAGAATAATTGAGACCTCATTTTACACTTATCTATTCTGGTTTGGGAAGCAATTGTTAAAAAAAAAAATCTTCAAAAATAAATCCCTCCTTAACTTGGCTGCTGATAGTATTTAAACTTTCTTTCTTAATCCCAGATGCATTGTGGACCAACAATATGTCAGTTTCTCAAGTGTCGTGTTTATTCTATTAGCCAGAGAGGAGAATGGGCCTTAATGAGAGCTCCTTCATGAAGATCTGTATTTGCTACTCATAAGCTCCCAGGCAAACAGGAAGATTCCATTTCTTATTTCCAAGATAACAAGTTGATTGACTTTGCATTTTTATTGTATTTTTTTCAGGTTCTCTGACTTTCTATAGGATATGCCAAGTCACAGTATGTTAATATATAAAATCCACCACTTAATAATATCAAACTCTCAAAATTAAACATTTTATTGGTCTACCGAGGGAAGCTTTACCGAATAGGCGATCACAGGTGCAGAAACAAATTCTGAGTTTTCATTTTAATCAGGCCGTATATTATCTATTTGCAGTCATGCCAAAGAGGACAGTAGGCTGGCAGATGAGCCTTCTGTGCCCATAATAGTACCAGTTTCTGGGTGTAAGGCCAATGTTTTAAAAGTTGTTCCAAATGGCTATCGGTGGAAATGCAGCCCTCGAGCCCTTTAAACCTGATCCAGCAAATTTTCAGACTCTTGGTTTTTCACAGACCAGTATAGGGTCTGATGGGGGAGGGGAAGGCAAGTGTTAGGGCCCATTTTTGTTTACCCCCTTTTAAGTTTGTCAGATATCATCTCATAAAAGAGAGGCCATTTTAGCAGAATATAAAAGGAAGAAAATATAATCTCAGAATACATATTACTCCTTTACACGGAAGACATAGAGCCTTAAGATTAACATGCTCCATCGTCCCCCATTTCCCACCGAGAATAGCAAAATAGTCTTCAACTACCTGGCCCTGAGGGGAGGACAGATGTTTGGGATCCACAGCTGTAACGCAATGTTGGCATCTTGTGGTACCATGATGAAGCATATGAGTGATCGAATATAAGCCTACCCAGGTCTGATTACAATTCCCAAGGTTGGGCAGCTGTCTGTGGCACTGGCTTCATTTTTAGCCTCAGCCACATTCCAGTAGCATCGGAGTCATGATGGGCTCTGGCAAAATTGTATCTGCACCAGGGGAATGCCAGATGCTGCCATCCAGCTTCCCCCTCAGGGGACATTGCCGACCTCCCATGGGCTATTATTACCTTGTGCCACTGACCGTCGTTGATTTTGGTGGGAATCATGGTGTTCGTGTCCCCGCTTCCCAAGTCATAACTGAAATAGGGCAATCCATTCCTCAGCTGAACCGTAGCAAAATCCGCGTGATTGATCCGAGCCATGTAAAAAAGCAGGCCGGATTCCGCTTCAGTTCGCACTTCAAACTCGATTGTGAGGCTGTGAAATGAAAGCATGCACAATAAAACAGAGAAACAAAAGCATTCTTATTCTGAGATTATGTGGCCTCCGATCGTGGGTGAATTTTCATAAAGGACAGTAAGAAGTTCTCTGACATGAGGACTTTCCAGGGGATTTTCAAATCCATTCTTCCTGCTGATTTCCAAGACTGAGCTCCTTAGGCTCAGGCCAAGAGAATTTGATTCTCTATTGTACTCCATGAATTAAAAGGCTTACTGCGTTAACGAATACATGTAGTTGGTTAAAACTTGAATCAGTGCAAATACTCAGTACTTCCGTTTGTCAGTTCTTTTCCAATATCTCAGAAGAATACATACCGGTTTTTCACTTTGGTGTCATCAAATGCGATTGCAATGTGGCTGTTTCTTGAAAGCCCAAACTGCTTGCTCCCTATCAAAAGAGCTGGCTCCAAGTCTGCCCCACAAGGACCCTGCAAAATTACCCAGGAGAGAAAGGAGATTACGGACTGTGCTCTTTAAAAATTTAATCCTGTCATCTAATTGTTGCTTCTATTTTCGCTTAATGTTCTTGTGTAATCTTACTGAAGCTCCTTAAGAGGAAAAATGGTCTCTTACTTATCTCCGTCCTCTACTACATGGTAGGCACTTCCTGTGAAATGTTCAGTGAGTGGGAATCCGTTTTCTTATACCGCCTCCTTGACTTGCCAGATCAATGTGCCCCAAAATATTTATTGATCAATTCATGTTTTTATTACCCTCTAAGGAAAAGAAAAAAAAACTGTTGATGTTTCCGAAAAAACTGGAATTTCCTTTTCAGGTTTACTTTACTTATGAAGAGTTATAGTCATGGAAGATAGGACGGGGAAAATGACAAGCTAGCCACCAAGTTATAAGAGTAGAAAAAATGTGTTCCTTCTAGCCCTCCCCACTATATTACTTTTTCTCGAAAATTACCAGTCTACTAGAAGGCTTCCATGAATTTAGACTTTCAAGATGGTGTATCTAAACTTGCAAGTCAGGCTGCTTGGGCCCTGAGCCGGTTGCTAGGCAACCCAGTACATTTTTAATGTAACCCACCATATACCACTTCAACTGTCACTGTTCAAAGATCCGCTTCCTGGGGTTCTTAGGAGGGAGAGCTCGGCGCAGGGCTGGCTTACTTGGTTTAATGCTCTGCTGTCGCCATCTTGAGTTTCTTAATACTTGTTTGAAAAAGGGGCCCGGCGTTTTCATTTTGCTCCGGGCCCTGCAAATGACATAGCCGGTCCGGGTTTGCTGGACCGTCTTTGGCCAGCGTAACCCTTAGCTCGGTAGATAATCAAGGCTCCTCGAATGACTGCAGTCATAATTCCTTCCTCTGTTCTCTATTTTCACAAAAGCGCTTGAAGTACAGGCTGCTTCAGCAGGCTTTGAGAACACGCCGTACACGAGAAAATAACCTGCACACTCTCAAACAACACATCTGTTTTTAAGATCTGCACTTAATAGCTCAGAATGGGCCAGTGCCCCAGTGAGCGCTGACTCAGCAGAGGTTCCCAAACTGCCCGAGGCAGGCTTTTGAGGCAGAATGTTCTTCTCAAATAGAAGATGAGATGAATCATCAGCCCACAGGACGCTCTTACTTGATGAGGAAAAGCCTTGCTCCCTTCTCTGGAGCTTAGTCAAAAGGAACACTCTGCCACAGCAGGTAAAAGGCTTTAAGTGTTTGAAATGCTGTAAAATTGGTCTTCATGGAAGTATTTCCCTTCTTGCTTCCCCAGGAGATGGTCAGCTATAAAGAGCAGACTGTGGCAGAAATTCACACGGATATGCAAAAACCCAGTGGGTAGAGCAGGAAAATGCTATTTATCCGCTCAGCTGAATGGCCTCACTTGGAATCAACATGTGGCCCCTTTCTTACTACACTGCCTGTAAAAAGAGCCCAAATGGAAAGGCTTTGGTAGCTTAATGTCTCAGCCGGCAATGATGCCATTAATAGAATTGGGATCATTTATCAACCTCTCACCCTATTTCCTGCCACCAACATTAGCGGCCTGCAGTCCTCCTCTGAAATCTCTAAGAGAATCCTCCCTGCTGTGCGTCGATCAGGGGCAAAATTTGGCTAAAACATCTCTAACCTGTCAGCTCTGAAAACTGGGAAATAGGAAAGGTTAACAGATGCCGAGGAATTAGGGAACCATGACATGTGGCCGAAAAGAAAGCCACCAGCAGGTTATTACTGTTCATTGTTGTGGTCACCTATCTCATTATTACATATAAATATTCATAAAAAATAACTTGTCTAATAGAACGTTTAATGATCCAAGTGGTGATTATAGAGATTAGGTATTTTACTGGCAGTAGCTGTAGGTCATGGAGAACTTTGGTCTTTACGTATTTTGGGCACTGAGGCCCAAATGCCACGAGAAGCTTGCTTGCTGGTGGACTGAACAGAGATTTCCAACACGGGTCCAGAGCCGATCGGCAGTTCTCTGTCCCATCCTGTCAGATTTTCTAGATGCTGAAGACCCTGCTCATGTTATTTTAGGAAAATCTTTGACCAGGAAAGGACAGGGACTTTGTGAGGGTTCTTTAAGAAGCACGACGTGACACGGCCACTGGAAATTGAGGAAGAAGACTTCTTCCCCAAGGGGCCCCTGTTTCACTTTTGTAACAATCGGACCTTGAGCAGTAGGAAGAAGGGGTGGCTAATAAAACAGTGTCCTTAGACCGGTCAGTGTTGTAGAAGAGTGATAACAAACGGGTCACTCTACTCGGTAACCTCAAAGC
Source organism: Nasua narica (assembly GCA_028533885.1). Classification (NCBI taxonomy): domain Eukaryota; kingdom Metazoa; phylum Chordata; class Mammalia; order Carnivora; family Procyonidae; genus Nasua; species Nasua narica. The sequence goes on from CM052802.1 coordinate 30,328,585, forward strand.
CTAAAACCCACATGCTACGTTCATTGAATGTTAAGGACACCCCAATTGAGATTTTCTATCAATGTGCAATAGGATGAATATTATGGATATTTCTTGAATAAAAACATCTATCATCTTCCTTTATAAAATTGGCATTTGGAAGAGGACTGAAAAATGCTAATAGAAGAGAATTTTTATAAGTATGTATTTTTGGATTTAAATGGGAAGACAATTTTCCAGCCTGTAGTCTGTTCATGTGTTTAGTATAAGTGTAGCCCTCTCCTCTCACTTGGTTAAAGGCAAATAGGACTGGATCTTGCCTGCTCTGCCTCACTTTTCCCTGGGTGAGTCTGAAACAGGGCCTGACTTGGGACACAGACCCTAGCAGTTTGCCTGGGACTACTTTCCCCCCTACTCCCTAGCACCCCTCACAGGGTCCAGGTGCTCCTCAAGCATCTTTTTTCCCCTCTTATATCTTAAAGGGAATTTGTGAAATGGAACAGAAAGTGCCCCGCGGTTTGCACACGAATAAGATAATCTTAATTTTCAACCTGCTTCCTAGCAAAATCCAAGCTAAAAGGGAGAGGGGTATGAGAAAGTGTCTTCTAATGAGGTCATTCCAAGGAAGCTTTTCGTTTTTTAAAATTTCTAAAAAGATTTTCTTTATTTATTTGAGAGAATGCAAGCCCAGAGAAGAAGAGGGACAAACCGACTCTACGGTGAGCAAGAGTCTTTGGGGCGGCGGGAGGGGGGGGCGGGGGGCGCCTCAGTCTCACCACTCCAAGATTACCACCTGAGCCAAAATGAAGAATCTCATGCTTAACCAACCAAGCCAAGCAGGTGCCCCTCCAAGGAAGATTTAAAAAAGAATGATGGTTGCAAGACAAATTACTCCTCCAAGCTAATCTAAGCTTGAGAGAAGGCATCATCTTTATAGATGTGATACTTTACCTGTATTATTTTGGGAACATTTATCTTTGAAATGTATTAAAACAACAACAACAACAACAACAACAACAACAAAAATCACGGGCTCATCAATCTCAACACGTTACAATCCTGCCACCTTGTGGCGACTGTTTGAAGTACTGCTAGTGTATTAGGGGGAAAATGCGATCTGGAGGAGCGTGCTTGCTCCTCTCTGCTCTGCCTGGACCAACAGGACTTGCGGGGGATGGAGGCGGAGTCTGATCGTGGCGACGCGAGTGCTGATCAGATCAGTGGCAGAGCGGGAGAGGACTGCCAAGGAAGCCACGCTTAGGCAAAAGGATAACACCGCAGATCAGTCACAGTGAAAACTTTTTATCTCACAGTTGCTCCCTCTCAGGTCAGAGTAAAGCAGTGGTTCTTTCCAACTGCCGTTTGTTGGCTGATACTTGGACATGAGTTATTGGCTTCAGGGTAGCATGTGACTGGTAGGCAAGCGTTCCTTTGAATTCAGATTGGTGCAGAACAGAGATTTAAATTGCATTTATCAAAACTGGCATCTTTCTTCTTGAAAGCACCGAGTGATGAATGATCATAAAAACTGCATCATTTTCTTCTTTCACGAGTCAGTAATCCCTCTAACAAATGTGGGCTAAAATCACATCTGAGAAGTTGGAGGTTTCTTTGTGATGCTCTTTTTTATGGATGGATACTAAGTGGAAGATACTTTTTACAGCACTGACTTTAATGTTCTGAAATACAAAATACCTGCTCAAGCTGTTTATTGAGGAAGTGAATCATGTTACCACCTTGCACAGGAGCTCTTTTGGTAAATATTGGGCATTTGCAGTAATATTGACACACTAATACCTAAACAGAGATTTCTTGTGGAATGGAAAATGTGGGTTTTCCCTTTAAATATGTATCAGTATCCAACTGATTCATCCTTTGGCGTGGACTGTGCTTAGCTTTTAAAGTTGTAGTATTAAAGTTGCTCGAGAAATAGCTTTACTTTGGTCTATTCTTTCCTTCTCTGCCGGCTTCTTCCCCCAACTCTCTAAAGCTCTTAACAACACAGGGACTCTTTATGGCTATTTTTATCAGTCTTCTTAGTGTTCGCATTTCAGATTTCAAGGTTCAAAATTCAACTTTCCAATGAGCTTCAAGTAAAAAAATAGAGCCAGTTCCTTGTAAACAAATCCTCATGGGCCATGCTGGCTCTAAAGACTTGGTCTAAACACCATGTATACCTGCAGACGGTGATTGTAGAAGTCTATAGTCCTCTCTAACCCCATCCCACCATCCTCCCTGAGAAATCTCCACAAGTACGATATGTAGAAATATTTAATCCAGCTCTAAATGGGCCAAGGAATAAGAGAAAAGCATAAAGGAAAGATGGGCTACCACACTATCGATGAGATAACATACATACGACGCCTCTGATCAATGACCTTCCAGCATGTATTAATGAAAGGGCTCCCATGGCCCATTTCACAGGACAGAGCTTTCTGAGGGTACTCTGAAACTGTGCGGGGGTCAAGTGAATGTCATCCTCATGGAGTAAGATGGCGGGGGGCGGTGGGGTTGTGTGTGTGATGGTGTAAAGGAGAAGAAGAAAGGAACCGAGAAAAGGCAGTGGGTCCTGTCTGCTTTGCTAGAACAAAGAGAGGATAGTTCCTAGGTCAGGAAATAACTTGCAAGGCTGAGTTCTTAACTACATTCTTACAATCTAAATTCTGATTTAAAAAAGGGAAGATGGTGAGGGTGGAAAATGATGGGACACTTGAGCTCTAATAGCCAGATCCTACTGGAGTCTGAAATTGTTGAAACATGGAATCCTCACCCTCTTTTTTCCCTGGCATTTGCTCTCCCCCTAAAAGTGTGAAAGGCTAACTATTCCCACAGAAGAATGATGGGGCGTTACTGTGAGCTATGCCATGTGTTGGGTGCTTGGTATCCTTTGTTCCCTCACGATAATCCTTGCAGGTAGAGAGGATCCTCCTTATTTTTCAATGGGTCATCTTACATTTAGAGAGGACAAGTAACTGCCAGAGTCCACTGAGCACAAGCAGGTGGGCCACGGCACGGTGGGCGGGCAGGCCCAGTTCCCAGACCGCTGGAGTAAAGGCCCAGTATGCGTCCTTAGTGATCCCCAACTTGGAGGGGTTGCGGGGGGGCCATTCGCCACATCGCACTTACCCAGAGGGCAAGTCAGCTATCTAATGGGATGCTGCAGAGGAATAAAGGTTGAAAGCCACGGCTTTCGATTTATCTTTTTAAAAAAGTTATGAAAACAAAATACATGTAAGAATTTTTTTTTAGATGATGAGAATCATCTCTAGTCCATAATCCATCTGTTGTTAGCATCTGATATATTTCTTGCAAGGGTTTTTTTTTATGCATTTTTCTATCTATGGATGTAGATGTGATTATGCAGTGTGTCTGGTTTCATACCCTGTTTTCTCCACGTCACGTTATGTCGTATGTCATCATCATTTTTTATTGTTTCAATTGAAAGATTTTTATGTACAAGAGTGTGATGACATATGAAAATTTGTATCTTATAGGCCTGTTTCTACACTTCTAGATACCACTAATCATTTTGTCTGGATGGAGTTTAATGGGACACCCTGCCATTTTTCCAACTTTTGATCTGGAAGGCTAGTGGGGTGTGTTTGTAGCCCACACGCCACACTTTTCCCAACTGACCTCCACACATACTTGCTCACTCTGTCATTTACATTAATGTCTGATTTCTCAGATCTGCTTCTCTGTCTCTCTCTTGCTAGCAATGATGATATCGCATTCATTTTTGCATTTAGGAGGCTCTTAACAGATTATTTGTTATAAATTATCAAACCTCTTTTAGTCACCTTTAAAAAGCAGACACTTCTCTCCACACAAAGAACGAAAATAAGAGCAAGAAATCAAATGAAAAGATATGTATAGTCCATGATCTGAGACTGTAAAAACATAACTCAATAGGAAAATGGAAATTCTAAGAAATGTAATTATGACCAAACAGTGTAAATAACTATAAGGTGCAAGAGAAGGGGCGATAGCTATTGGAATTTAAATATCTGGGTTTTAGTGCCAACTATCAATAATGTGTGTGATCAGAGGCCATGAGGTATGTTCTAGGGCTTTGTTTTCCCATGTGTAAATTAAGAGTCAGAATCTTCAAGTTTTCTTCTAGCCCTGATGTTCTCTGAGCCCAAGAGGACCGCCACTCTGCTTCTCTTTTGCTTTTGTCTTGGCTAAGTGCATGCTCTGTTTTGGAAAAGTTAAAACATACACTGCTGAGAGAAAATGGAAACTGGGATTAGAACAGAAGGTTACAAGAAAACTTAAATGAGTTAAAATCTCCAGTCCCAGATGGGAAAGTATCTTTATTTTCAGAAAAAGGGAAAAAATGTGATCTCGAGAAACCATGGAGGGCTATGCTTGAGACTCCCTATAAAAGTTTGTGTGGGCACTTAGAAAAGAAAGGTGATCACTGGGGACCAGCAGGCTTCTCCACCAATTAACCGGGCCAAGTCAAGATGGGCTGGCTGAGACACCTGACCCGAGAGAAGTTTGAGTGTACAAAGGCCCCCAAGATTGTGGTTGACTAAATAGGCAACCTGATGATGAGCTAATAGCAAGATCCATTGGTTTAAAACATTAAAGTATTTTCGGGTGTAAAATATGAGGACAGACCAATGGAACGAGAGGTACTGCTGTCCCCTGAACTGGGCACTTTGAGTAATACCGTCTATTCTAGATGCCGCATTTTGAAAAGTATATTTCAAACTTAAGAATATTGATCAATGCCACGACTAATCCAAAGGAAATAGAAACAATCATCAAAAATTATTATCAACAGCTATATGCCAATAAGCTAAACAACCTAGAAGAAATGGATGCATTCCTGGAAACCCATAATCTCCCAAGACTGAAACAGGAAGACATTGACAAC
>CM052802.1:30333948-30358043 GCA_028533885.1 Nasua narica
TAACCAAAGAGGTAAAAGATCTGTACTCGAGGAACTATAGAACACTCATGAAAGAAATTGAAGAAGACACAAAAAGGTGGAAAAGCATTCCATGCTCATGGATCGGAAGAATAAACATTGTTAAAATGTCTATACTGCCCAGAGCCACTCCCCCTGCTTGTGCTCATTCTCTTGCTCTCTCTCAAATAAATAAATAAATAAGTAAGTAAGTAAATAAATAAATAAATAAATAAATTCTTGTAAAAAACTAAAAAATAGAAATTAGATCACATGAAGGACACTTGAGATTACTATTTACCCCAGGGGGAAGAGACTTTGCTATTTTTTTTTTCTTTGTCTTTTCTAACTGAAGTATCATTGACATACAATGTCACATTAGTTTGAGGTGTACAACACAGTGATTCAACAAGTATCTATGTTATGCTGGGCTCACCACAAGCATACGGCCTTAGCTATTTTCAAATCCTGGAAGAAATACTAGAGAAGCTATAAGCTCAAAATATTTCTAATGATGAGGAGTAGACTGCTCTACAGAACAATCGGATCCATCATGGAAACTCGGTAAGAAAATGAAACGTGCAAGAGTTTTCAAAATCTGTGCTCAAGACAGCATGTTCCGCCCATCAATTGGTAAGCACGATAAATAGGATGCATGTGCTGTTCAGTCTAGTGAGATCCACCCTCTTGGATATATTGGGGGTGCGAATGTAAATTGATGGAAACTTTGGAAAAAGCAATTCAGATATGTGTTTTGAGAACTGTAGGTATATTCATCCTTTAATCTTATAATTATCCGTCTAAGAATCTATTTTAAGAAAATAAACAATGAGAAAGTTTGGTATAGAGAGGCACTCATCAGAATATGGTTTCTAGAAGCACTCTAAATGGCCCAGGATGAGGAAAAATTAGAATAAATTGTAAAGACAGAGTGGTGCAGGGATAAGAAGCCAGATTGTACAGCTACACCTACAGGATTAAAATTCCTATCCTGCCATTTACTGGCTGTTTCAGTAGGTGGGTGACTGAAGCCGGATAATTCTTATCAACTCAGCTAAAGCTGGGATGCTATATCGTTCACAGAGCCATTATAAAAATTACATATAATGTTGAATGGCAATTGTTTAGGCGGTGGGTGGCACATAGTAAGCGCTTAGAAGCGGTCATTGTGATCATTACTACGTAGTAATTATGCCATTTATTAAATGTTTTGTGTATGCTAGGCATTTAGCCAACATTATTTTTAAGTCCTTATGTTAACTCTTAGACTCACGTGTCATTAATATTGCACAGATGAGGAAACTGAGGAATAGACTGGCAAAGTAGTTTTTTCCAAATTCATACACACGGTAGACTGGAGTGCAGGCATTGCAACCCAGATCGTCTACTCAGAAACCCTGCTCTAATCAATGAAATGATGGCCTCGCATACAATGAAATATCCTGTGTGTCTCTTAGTGTGTGTCACACACATACTCACACAGACAGAGACGACATTGAGACAGGGAAACTGAAGAACTCTATAAAAATCTGCTTTTTACTCCTTTTTGCTCCTTTGCTCCTCTCTTCTTGCTCGGACCTGCAACCTCATCCCACTTTGCACACACCTCAGAATCCAAACAGTATATGTCCTCCTTATAAGGGACAAGGAGTTAATGATTTCTTTAGAACAGATAACATTTAAGGAAGGACCAGGTGGGAAAGACCAGACAAAGCTATCATATTTGTATTCCAGATCATCAACCTAGACACCTTGACGCCAAGCCAAGGCCCCCTGGCTCCAAGGAGAAATGCCTGGGCCCTCGTCTTTGTTCTAACCAGTTCCCGGATGCCTGAGAGGACAGAACATGTACACTGGACCACAATTCTCAGTAAAAACCGCCAGGCCCAAACAAAGGTAAGACTCATACTTCTTTCCTTTTTGAGTCTCCCAGATGGTCCGAATATATCTGCTCTCTATCTCCAATAAACTCCTCTCACTTCCTGCTGGCTCATGTCTGATTTCCAACCTGCGAGAAGCCAAGGACCCTCTTGGCTGTCCTGTGAGACCCAGTCTGGGTCTGTGGACGTGGCCTATCAGCATCATAATCACACATACACATTTGTATGATGTCTAATTATGGATTACCAGTTTTAAAACACAGAATACCAAATGATATACATGATATAAGATCTACGATTCAAAATGCAAATAAAAGGCACTGGAAAACAATATGGCTGCCTCCATGGCATGATATGATAGGTGGATGTTGTTTCTGATTCTGTAGACGTTTCTGTGCTACGTTAACTTTTCAACTGAAAACACACGCCATTTTATAAGGAAGGAGAATAAAGCAGAACAGATCTATAAATAAAAGTAATCCAAGAAAGATGTAAAGAGGACAGGTTTTCATAGACCAATTATCCTCCCTCTGATTCTAGAAGTAGAGCATACTAGCAGCTATCCTGAATTACCTCCTCTCTGAAAACAACTAAAATTACAGGTTAAAATTAGAAAGTAATAGAATATAAACACTTACATGTGCCACAATTGGGGTGGGTATAGGGAAGGCAGGGGTGGGAACTGGCTCTGGCTGGGTCACTATTTCAGCTGGAAGTGCCCCCTCTTCATCTTCACGGGGCTTCTGGTGGGCACAACGACCAATGTCTGCATTTTTGAAGGATACAGGCTGTGCAAAGTCCATTGGGCTAGTGGAATAGAATTAAAATTAAGTACTTTTTATTATATTTTCATTGTCTTGCTTCCTTATAATTAAATTCTCCCTCCCTCTTCGAAAGGCCTTCAGGGCAACTTTTAAAATCTAATGAGAATCTCTTCATTGTTTCCTCTCTGCCCCATGCTGCCTTGCTTTTAGATAGAGTGTAGAGTGATGCTCATACCAAAAAAGAAAAAACAAAATTAGTAGCCAACAGATGTACTTACACAGAGTTTATAACAAGGTTCCATACGCAGCCTTCAAAAGGAGGAATATTCCTGAGTGGGGGAGGCTGAAATTCAGGTGGAGCGCCCCCAACGAAAAGCTTTTTAACTTCGATTGCCTGTTCTACGGTCAGGTTTTGCATATGCCTTCTGTCTTCATCGACTTGAACAGTAAAGATGCTGATAAAACAATGCAAATAAGCAGAATTAAGCACATAATGCTAGTTTCGTTGGAAAATCAAACTCTTTCCTGCTAACCCTCCCCCCTTCCTCCAGGAGATTTTAAGGGAGCCAACATTTGAGAATTAGGAATTCTATGCTAAGCTAATGATATTGTTTCTCAGGATCTTGTCCCTCTGCCTCCCTTGTCAGCTCTCCCTGAGAGGTGACTGCAAGAAGGTGATGGTGGGGCTGCAAGGCTAAGCCTTGGGTGCTGTTGGCGACAGGAGCCCAACACAGAAGCCTGTGGAGCTGAGGTTTCCCTACAGTGTGGTTATGTCGAATCCTGTAAGGCTCAGTGGGTTTAGCACAGCAGGGGGGCACATGCTGTTCCGTTCTTTATTTCTTGGTTTGTGCTAACTATTGTCTCCTTGCTGGGGGACAAACTCTGCTCCTGAGAGTTTGGATTGCAGGATTCGATAGTGAACACTTAAAGGGCATTTTATAAAGAACATAGCTATTAGCTTTTTTTAAGATTTATTTATTTGAGAATGAGAGAGAGAAGGAGAGCATGGCAGGATTGCAGGAGCAGGGGTGGGGGGAGGGGCAGAGGGAAAGGGAGAAGCAGACTCCCCGTTGAGAGGGGACACTGAGCTAAAGGCAGACACTTAACCAACTGAACCACTCAGGCACCCCAGCTGCTAGCTTTTGAATAGAATAGGCAGGCAAGAACATCATGCTAATTGCTCCTTGCAATGATTTTCCTTAGTGACTATTTCATTCATTTCCCTAATTCGCTTATGAGAGATAACTCACACACGAGTCATTGAGAATCTCATGCTACCTATTCACAACATCCTCGGATCCTGGGGCAAAGAATCAAAGCAGACAAAGAGTTCTGATGATGAAAATGACCAAAGGCATTTTTCTTTTGTTCTACAAGCAGGTTTTGAATTTCAGTCCCAAGCAAAGAGCATGAAGCTATTAGTAAGTATCAGTTACTAGCCTGAGGATCATGAATGGATTACTGAAAACTTACTACATATCTGGGGAGAAAGCCAAAGTACTTGGAAAACTTAGTCCTAAAATGTCATCTTACTTGATTTTTTATAAAAACTAAAAACCACATGTGGAACTAGAAATAATAAATCAGGCCAAAGATGTTCTGAAATGGCCCTGCACAACTGGTCCACTTTGAGATGGTTCAGATGTAAAAGAATGGAGAGAAAAAAAAAAAAAAAAAGGATGTCCTCGGTGCTCAAAATGTCATCGTTCAAGGAGTGTAGAGGGAGCAGGTTGGATTTATTTTCAAAAAAAACATGGGGGGAAATGACATATTGGTTTTTTACTAGACTCTGGAAGAGTGGTTGGCAAAAATCAGAAGGTTCAACATTATTGCTAAGAATGTGAGTGGTTTTATGAGACTTTCAGAAAAACACTCACTTCTGGGCATGTGTGACTCACTGAGAAGTCCCCCCGCAACCCCCACACCTTTTTTTTTTCTTTTCCTTAAAGCAACCTCTTACTAACATGACATAGCAATGTTCCTAAGAGTTTTAATGAGGGGTTTACGCCACTATTAAAGATTGTCCAAGAAGAGCAAATCTCTGCTCTTGATCAGGGTTTTTAGAGTCAGAGGCCCTCATGTTTCTGGTATAGACTGTTGGGTCTGGTTGTGCTCCTAAGACCATTACAGTGGCCCTTTCTTACTTGATCACAGGGTGGAGACGGAGAATGAGGATGAGCTTTCCGAAGGAACACACTGGAATTAAGTATTCGTGTAGAAGCTTCTAACTGTGTGACCTGGGCCCGTTATTTAATCTTGCTCAATCTCGCTTCATTCATTTGTAAAATGAGGATAAAAATACCTACTTTGAGCCACGGAAAACATTAATTAAAGGATTGCACTGAAGCTATATTACTTAATAAGGGCATTGCTAGAAGACTATAGCTAAATCCTGCTTCTATTTTACATTCTAGGAGCATCAGTCTAGATCATGCATTTAGTTCTTTTGTAAAGAGGAACATTACCAATATGTCCGTTATGATTCTGGTGTATTTCCTCTTTTTTAAGTATTCATTCTATAACTCTTTACTGAGGAGTTAGTATTATATGCAAAAAGCACTATAATAAACATTACTATTACTATTTATGACAAGTTAGTTATATTTTCTTACAAGTTCAACAGTTGATTCTTGGAGTTTCATAATTAAACATTTCATTACTAATATTGTTTCTTATTTGTTTAAGTCTAAGCTTTTGCTTTCAAATGACCAGCAAATGGGTTATATATGTGCAAGAAGATACTAAGAGAAGTAGGTGCCCAGACATTCGTAATTTACATGAAGAACAAAGTCTGCAATTTTATTTTTTTAAAAAGATTTATTTGAGAGAAAGAGTGCACACATGAGTCTGTGTGATTGTGCATAAGGGGGAGGAACAGAGGGAGAGGGAAAAGGAAAGAGAGAATCCTAAGCAGACTTCCCACTGAGCATGGAGTCCAACACGAGGCTCCATATCATGACCTTGAGATCATGATCTGAGCTGAAATCAAGACTCAAGATGCTTAAATGACTGAGCCACCCAGGGGCCCCTGTAATTTTATTTTGACTGAACATATTTTGGATGCTAAGAAATATTTGGGTTGCAGTGTCCAAATCATGATCCCTATTCTGGAAATCCCAGATTATTCCTGAAATAGTTGATCTAACTTTGTGGCCTTTAGCCTAATTCTGTACCTGTATGAAGAATACTCTCACAGAGGAGAAAACTACTTGCCTATGCATCTACTCCAGTCTCTTAGGGGTTAATGCTTCTGTCCAGTCAGAACTACTGGACACTTAGGTGGAGTCAGGGTCAGAAGGGTCAGCAGGGTCAGAGGGCAAAACAGTTAAAGAAGGCAGGGATCACTGGAGTACCACAGAATTAGCCACCGAAGTGACTTAAGTGAGATTTTTGCAGAGGAAGGGGTAGAAGAGCAGAGAGGGTGAGGGAGGAAGGGTAAAGAGAAGCAGAGGGGAAGAGAATAGGGCAAAACAATCTTGAAAAGTTTGCCTCTTTGTTTGATAAAAATCCAATAATTTTGTAAGGTGGTATTTCAAATTACCGCCTTATCCAGGGCTTTAGGAAAAGCAGCAAAAAATGGACATTTATGATCTGAATAGTATTGGGAGAAAGCAAGTACTTCCAAATTAACAAGAGTACCATAATCAATGTGAAATAATACAATCTTTGAAGTCACAAAAGGGTAAGAGTAAATAGATGGCGAGCACAGATGAAGGTGTTAAAAGTGTCTAGTGTTTGACACAGAGAGTGCCATAGAGTAGGCATGGAGCATTAAGCAGTGTTTCTAGGTGAAGTTCTTAGGGTCATTAGCGATCTCTGGTTAATCGGTTAATTGAACTATTTGCTTAAACGATGGGTGATGGCTGTGTTTTGACCTTAGAGTTCTGAACGAGACATTATGGTAGCAAATGTGTTCTTGCTTTGCCACAGAGTTCAGTGACTACCCACTAATATGTCCAATACATTATCCTTTAATTAGCAGCGAACGGCAAAACTGTTTGTTTATATGGTCAATTAACCGAATGACCAGTTTTCAGGGATGTACTATATACCGAACTTAATCAAATAAAGGTTGGATTAATGGCCAACAGCTGTGAAGTTGGCATAATAAAATGCCCTTCCTGGAGAGACACCTGTTAAAAGGACACCTTAGCACAACATCGTAACGTCCTGGGAGCAGCAGAACCCTTTCTGTGCAAAATAACATATTCTGGATGATTTTTTTTTTTTTTTTTGGTCAACTGTATTTCTAATCTCTGCACTTGTTTATCAAGATTCTCTAAATTTTTTTTAAAGATTTTTTATTTATTTATTAGAGAGAGAGAGACTGAGAATGAGAGGGGAGAAGGTCAGAGGGAGAAGCAGACTTCCCACAGAGCCAGGAATCCGATATGGGACTCGATTCCGGACTCCGGGATCATGACCTGAGCCGAAGGCAGTCGCTTAACCAACTAAGCCACCCAGGCGCCCAAGATTCTCTAAATTTTAAAGATGTTAAAAAGTCCCTCCGACAACGAGAAGGATTAACATTTTGCAAAGAACCTGAAATCTAGTTTGGGTGACGTGTATAACAATAGGTTAGAGCAGTTTCTAAGAGTCAAATGAGAAAATTCAGCCTGCATTCCACCTCAGAGACCATGACCACAATATCTGGCTATTAGGTTAGAAAAAGCTCTTCGTTTGTCCAAACATCGATCCCTCATTTGTCAGACGCCTGGTTTATAAACATCTCACTTAGTAGATATTCTGCAAGAATGCTTAGTATCAATTCAGCCCACAACCTAATGCTCTCTATAATAAAAAAATGAGCCAAGGAAAGCTTTATCATTTACTTAGAAGATAAAACCTTCTTATTACTTATCTAAACTGTTCTACACACAAGAGGATAACTAGAAAATATAGGTCTGCATATAATAGCATCTGCTCACTTGAACTATCGCTGCACATTCCTATTGTTGTTTTTTTTAAAAAAAAATATATCCTCTGTGTCTTGAGGTTTCCTCGCATTTGATTTCCAGGTCTTTTCTGTCTTCAGTCTAATTAAATGGCTTGCTGGCTTGGGGTCTGAAGTCTCTGGGCTTCTGTTTTCCTTTTCTCTAAGTGTCCTTCTAAATTAATTACCTGAGTTGTCCTACAACATTTCAATGAAAGTACAGATGACTTTCCCAATAAAGGAAATATTAAGTGCCCCAGAATTCTGGAGAAATGAGAGCTCAGTTCATAACACGGTTACTGCCAATTTCGGGAGTCAGGGCTGGGGAGCCAGCGCTCCTTTGGCTCCTGAGAGGCAGCCTCCACACTCGGGTGGTGGGACAGCAGCCTGTTCCTGTCTTTCCCTTGGGCTCTGTTCCCTCCTGAAGCCATTGTGCAGGGACCCCGCACCCCTTGGTCTGGGGTGTGTGTGCAGGGACGAGGCATGCACTTAGTGGCTCTCAGTAGGTCCTGCAGCTGCTTGCCACACTCTGGCTCTGTGACAGGTTTCTAAGCAGCTGCCATAACTGCTTTGGAACCTGAACGAAATAGCAGCTGCCAAAGGCTGCTGGTTCCAGCTGAGCTCTTCTGTGTGCTTCACTCTGCGCATACCTTATTCGAGAGGAGAATATTTGAGAGGTGCGGAGGGAGGGATTTTTCTTATCTATAGCTTCACAAGATGCAGTCGGTTTTTCCAAAGCGAGAGGGGAGAACTGCACAGAATAAAAATATGAAGAGAATTCCTAGGGGCCAAGGTATATGAGGTTCCCGGAAGTATGAAATGTCAAGAAGATGAAATTAAGCTACTCGACAGTTTTGCAATGCATCATAGGACCACACATGCAAAGGTCCTGACAGAGAGTGCTGTGAGCACGGGAGGGGATGTGAGTTAGGACAAGTTGTCTAGAGCCATTGTTACCCTTTAGTTCTCTCAACGTGAACGGAATGTTCTCTCCCATCGTGAAACAGACCCGGCTCGGGTTTGATGACAATTTTCCTCATTGTTCGTGTCCCCGTGGAGAGATGCACTTCCAGACGGCCCTTATTCAGGAATATCGCATAATAGGCCTGCAAGAGCAAGTGGTCATGGGAGATTAAAGACAGGTCTCCGCCTTAGAGGTTCCTGGACAGAACTGCAGATTTCTTGGCTCGGAGATCTTATCCGAGACCTTAAGACTCAATTTTTTCTTAGAGCTGGAAATAGCTTTTGAATCACAGACCATTTTTACTTGTTCAAGGATGTGGAAAGCGGATGTAGTGATCCAGCGGTCCCTGCAAGCAGAGATCTGCCACAAGGAAGGTAACAGCTGGGCCTGCACTCAGGGTCTCTAACTCACCAAACTCATCAGGAAACAAGGGGTGTCGATACATCCCCTCTGCCTTATATTCACAAGTGGACAACTCACTTCTGGCCATCAGATCTGACTTCCAATCTCGTGGCATTTTGAGTGTTTAGACTTCAATTTGTTCTCTGGGCTGGTAGAATAGATTGCTATCGCCCACGTGTAAACTGTCTCCCACATTTAGAGAGAAGGAAGACAATTTTTCATCCACAAACATGACTGCTTTCTTCTTGCTACTGTTACTATAGCAACCAGTATGGTTTGGAGATCAGATTATGAACACCCGGGGAGCCTGAATGCAGTCCCTCGTCCCCAAAGCTGGAGCCACGCGTGCTCCCTTTCCCGTGGAGCATGAGGGCGCGGGCTGCGCGACGATCCCTCGGTGCTCCGTGAATCACGTGACGTGGCGGAGCCGGTTTCAGTCAAACATCAGAAGGTCTCCAATGACTTACTGCATCATCTAGGCAGCTGTGTGTCCAACACAGAAGGTCCAGAGGACCTGGACTAGCGCTCACCGTCCACCAAAGGGGCAACTGCACACGACTCACTCCATTAAAATTTTCTGAGCCAGATTGATTGTTGGAGGTAACCCACTCCTTTGGCAGAATACTCACAGATAACCCTATGGCATCAAAACGTTAGCTTTGGATAAGCAAATATGTCAACCTTACCAGCACTGGTTCAACAACAGACCTGAACTATTTAACACTGTTTCCTTTTGTAAATAGCGCCGACTCTGAGATTTTTTAAAAAATGAATATTTATTATCATTAAAATGTCGAAACATTAACATATTATTTCCAATTTACTTTGCATTACAGTACTTAATATTTTCTTTTTAATTGTTTTAATGGGCACAGTTTTCTATTTTAAGAACAACCCTGAAAGCTGGTGATTTAAGTCCATTTACTTAGGAGAAATTTGGAGCCAGTAGGTGGTACTTAACCATCTGACAATGACCTAGGAAACACATATCCTTTAATGAAAATCTACTTCAGAATGTTTGATCTGGTCCTTGTATTTATAACTAGCTCATCATTTATAATAGTGAGAAAATAATTTTATTTTTCAGGATTTAAAGAGAAGGAATTTAAGAGGAAATTTAAATGTTATATATATTCAGTGCTTATTATGTGCATTAAGAAATGAGAGAAAGTAACACTTTTTCCTCTCTCTACTTTAAAGAATATTTTTATTATGATTATTTGATACATTCCTCAAAATATAAGAGACTACAAGTAAATCATGAAGCCATGACCACAACTGTACAATTAAATGAATACCAGTAAAACTACACCCAATTTAAGAACCATCCCCCAACTTCACCATCTCAGATGTAACCACTAACATGGACTTTATGTTTATCATTCCTTTGCTTTTTAAAAATTATTTTTGAAAACACACATATATATCTGTAAACAATATGTTGTTTAGTGTTACTTTTTTTTTAAAGGTTTTAAGTAATCTCTACACCCGAAATGGGGCTCAAACTTACAGCCCTGAGATTAAGAATCATATGTTCTGCCAACTGAGCCAGCCAGTAGCACCTGGTTAGTGTTACTTGTATTAGAAATCTGTAAAAATGGCATCATACAGTTGGTACATTTTTTTTCATTTCTCTTCAATTTCTAATATCCATCCATGTTGTTATATTGGGTTGTTTGCTCGTTTGTTTTAAATCAGGAATGAGTATTAATTTTTGCCAAATGGGTTTTTTAAGCATCTATTGAGATATTTATATAGTTTTTAGATTTTCCAATATTGATATACTCTTGTATTCCTGAGATAACCCATGTTACTCATGGTTATACATCTTTGAATTTATTTAGTCTTTATTTTGGGAGGGAAAAGAATAAGATTTATTATATAATACTCTGGATTACATGGCTTTAAACTGTGTGGATCCACTTACATGTGGATTTTTTTAAAGATTTTATTTATTTATTTGACAGAGAGGGAGAGAGAGAGAGAGATCACAAGTAGGCAGAGAGGCAGGCAGAGAGAGATCAAGGGAAGCAGGCTCCCTGCTGAGCAGAGAGCAGATGGGGGGCTCACTCCCAGAACCCTGAGATCATGATCTGAGCCGGAGGCAGAGGCTTTAACCCACTGAGCCATCCAGGCGCCCCTATGTGGATTTTTTTTAGATAAACACAGTATGGTACTGTAAATGTATTTCTCTTTATGATGTTAATAACATTTTCTTTTCTCGAGCTTACTTTTAGAGTACAGTGTACAATACAGTATATAATACATATAACGTACAAAATATGTGTTAACCTGTGATTATATTATGGGCAAGTCTTCCAGTCAATAGTAGGCTCTTTGTGGTTAAGTCACTGGGGAGTCAAGAATTATATATGGATTTTTGACTAAGTGGGGGGGGGGTTGGTGTCCCTAATTCCCATATTGTTGAAGGGTCAATCATATTACTGACTACTCAATTTTAAAGGATAAATGTGATTTTAAAAACACATGAAATCACAAACAACAGACTGGTTTATAAGGATGCATGGGTATTTAAGGACATATTTGTAAAATGTTCCATTCTTTGGTAATAGCAGACTGGATAATTCCTATGAACTCTTTCACTGAGAAAAATAAGATTAAATGGAATAATGCATATATTTAAAGACATAAGATCAAAAGTGCTGGAGGAATATCAAGGCAGTAAAGAGTTATGATGCCTAAGAGATCGCTTTTAACAGAATCAAATGGCTATGGGGTATGAAAATTGAGGTTCACACCTTACTCTGTGGACTTTCTCTTCATGTCATGAGTAAACCTGAGCATAGGCTACTGTCTTTGCTTGTGTAGGTTGGGTTCTATTTGCCTTCTCCTATCTCTGTGTCCAGAGAGACTGGAGTGGGTCAGACTTCAATAGACTGCATCACGTTGGCTAGCACAACTGGGAAATTAATCCTAGAAGGAATTTATATTTGAATTAAGGGACCCTAGCAGAATATCTACTGGTGTGGTAAGTAATTGGACTTGTAGACAAGAGAAGATTATTATAATTTGAATATATTTTAAGCTTTCTCTCCTTAAACATACATATGCTAAGTGCATATGAAATACAGGTGCAAATACAACTCTTCGCACACCTACAGCTAACCAACAAGGAAAATCCTCGCAGAGATAACTGTCCTCAAAAAGATGGAAGTGGAAATAAATGATGCAAAGCTAAAAATACAAAGGCAATTTATACAACCTAAATGTCTCACCAGTCTCCTTATAAAATAACTGTTTTATATAAGCACTAGGGAAAATGCAATGTCAACGAGGTATGGAGGTACCTGTCCAGTTTGCCTTCGTTTCCTCCGAGGTTGTGCCGGCGTCCCTCCACTTCCCAAGAGAATGATCCCAGACTCGTTCTTGGTGCTGAAGGACAGGTTGATTTCTGTCCCTACGTCAATGGGCACAGGGGGCAGCTCTACGAAACCAGGCTTGGGGAAGCTGACTGTGTAGACATTCTGTGGATAAAAGGGAAAAACAGAAGAAAATATCAGCAATGAAAATTTAAGTTAATTTCTCTGTCTCACTCACCCTCCTCCAGGCACTCAGTGTCACCATGAAATACATTGTTTGGGGAAAGCATAAAACTCACAGTTACATGGAGAGCTTGGGAACAACTAGAGAAATATTTCCAGGTGTGACTGAACTATCTGAGCAGATTGGGTTGAAATAAAAATTCTGGCCTCTGCTTTTTTTTTTTTTTAAGATTTATTTATTTTGGAGAGTAGTGAGTGAGCAGGGGGAGGAGCAGAGGGAGAGGGAGAGAATCCTTAGGCAGCCTCCCCACTGAGCACAGAGCCCAATGTGGAGCTCAATGTAGGGCTTGATGCGGGGCTTGATCCCAGGACCCTGAGATCATGACCTGAGCTGAAACCAAGAATCAGGCTCTCAACCCACTGAGCCACCCAGGTGCCCCAATCTCTACTTTTATTTGAGCACTTTTGATTTAAAATACAAACGATTGTCACCGACAGACAACATTTTCTTTTGGTCTAAATCTATCTTTCTAGGGGCCCCTGGGTGGCTCAGTGGGTTAAAGCCTCTGCGTTCAGCTCAGGTCATGATCTAAGGTCTTGGGATCGAGTCCTGCATCAGGCCCTCCGCCCAGCAGGGAGTCTCTTCCCTTTGTCTCTCTCTGCCTGCCTCTCTGCCTACTTGGAATCTCTCTCTCTGTTAAATAAATAAAATCTTTAAAAAAAAATAAATCTATCTTTCTAAATCTCCCTGGAAAACACTCATAATTCTTTGGATACCATTGATCAACTAATTGTTTATGGAGAGAAAGCAAAAATCACCCCACCTCGAAGCTGTGTAGAAGCATATAGCTTTAACCATTCATTCATTCATTCATTCATTCATCTGTTCATTATGCATGCATGCATTCATTTATTTTTCATAACCTTGCTCTCTTACTCTCTCCTCCTCTCCATATTTAAACTGAATCCCGATAGGCACATTCTTTTGTAAATTCTTTTTTTCACTGCATACATGGGAGTTATCTCTCTCAGAAAACAGATCTTATCATCACGTTTAATGGAGGGAGGACATTCCATTGCAGGAATTCACTAGGATTTAGTTAAGCAAGCCCATGTTGCTGGGCAATTTGAGTGCTTCAAAAGCTCATTTTAAAAGTCCTGGATTTTGCTGGAGTAAAAGCAAGGTATCCTCTAACACAGGATATTTCCCCCGACAGTCTTTCAGGCCCCGTTAAGTGACATAAGTGTTGTAAAATGTATCATCTATTTTCTTTTCCAATTTTCAAATCATAGACTTTTGGATAGTTCAGATAAAACTACTGTGCAGACTTTTCAATATTTATCCACATCATTTCTGCCTCATATTTCAGTTGTAAAATAATTCCTGGTGACTGAAAAGTGTCTTTACAGAATTATCATCTTCACACATGTAGGCTACTCATTTTCTGGACAGTTTTCCATCCTTCTGTATATATCTTTTGGATGTGGATGAAAGTTAAGCTTCGGAAGATTAAAACTCTCCGTAAAACTTTCTTAAAGAAGCTAGCGTGGATCCTTAGTTTCATTTCTGTATTTCCCTGTTTCTTATCCCCAAGCTTCTCATGGTGGACCTCTATGGCTGATTCTAAATTGAAGACTCTAACTATGAAGACCCTGAACTCTCTGTTTCAGTCTTTAAACCTCATGTCTCAGGGATGGATTCATTTTTTTCTTTCTCCTACTCTCCCTTAATTTCCTTGAATTCTACAGCCATGCCTTAAAATAATTCCAGTTGGAGAAAATACTAAAATGAATGGTTGTGTCACATCAGGGTAATCAAAAATGTATAAGCATGATATAATTAACATTAAAAAAACCAAACTTATTATTTTTAGGATGCCCATAAACTTTTTACTAATATTTCCTGATGACTATTGACTCTTCCTTATGGACATTTTAAGAGAGCAGAGCTGGACTTGTGTTTCTCTCCTTTATGAGTCAGCCCCCAAGTGAAGAGTCAGGGCAGAGGAATTAAATGAAACTAGGGAGCTGCTTTGGCAACAAAGAAAAGTTACTGAAGATACCTGATAGGAGGGAACTTTTGCAGTCCTGTCAAAGATGTTCTTTGTAGATGGTTCCTAATCTGTACCATTTTCAAAGAAAAGGAGGTTTGACTTTCAAACTATAGACAAGATGTTATGCACTAATGTTTATGGTGCAAATGGCTACTTGTTATTTGTGTAACAGGGATGTGCAATGTGGAAAAAATGTGGGAAAAAATTTAAGGCTGCTCATAAAGCTATGTGGAAGCCACAAAGATAAAATCAATCTAAAATAGATGACAAAAATGAGGAAAAAGGAAAAGTAATATTGGAAATGAAGAGAGAACCAGAAAAGACATTAAATTAAAAATGCATGCTATGAAGTATTATACGTGTGGAAAATTGGTTCACAATATTGGGACTTCATCATATCATTTCCTACGTTTATATGATTTTGGTAATTTACAGAAGTGCTTCAGTCTTGCTTTGTTATTTAAGCATAGCTAAGACTAGGGTCAGTAGGAATTTAAAATATATTAACAAGGGATTGCTCCCTGTAAGAGCCCCCAAACTAAGTAAATGAAATTAGAAAGTGTTAGGAAGCCATTAAAAACAAACTAACCTCTAGTGAGCATCCTTTGGTAACACCAACATAATCAGGACTACTGAGTATATTATATGGAGTTCTTGAAATTTCAATATCCTTGAGGCAGCCAGAATATTTCTTCAAATTTACTTCTGGTCTGTTGAAAAGTTACATGAAAAACAAAAGCAGCATCATGAGGGAAATGGCAATACAGTGTTTGTGACTACCGGACGCAAGCCACATAGAGCAAATGGCCACACCACAGACACACGTGTCTTGAGCCGTGCACACGGGCACACGTGTATCCAGGAAACTGGGCTTCTGTTATCTACTGGCTGGATTAAGTGCATGTTACCCCCATCCTGCAGAAAGAATCTTTATGGAGTTTTTCCTGCTCTCTTTTAAATAATCTCAGCACAGCATTTAAATTCAAGGTATAGGAATTAACGGATTTCTTAAGTTCTTCATATGTGTAATGAAATGTATTGTCTTTTTTTTTTCCTTGTACCAAAGAGTAGACAATTGTGTAGGCAGCATAATAAAATTACATACCAAAAAAGTTAAAACAAAACAAAACAAAACTGGGGCGCCTGGATGGCTCAGTGGGTTAAGCCTCTGTCTTTGGCTCAGGTCATGATCTCAGGGTCCTGGGATTGAGCCCCGCATCAGGCTCTCTTCTGAGCGGGGAGCCTGCTTCCCCTTCTCTCTCTGCCTACTTGTGATCTCTCTCTGTCAAATAAATAAATAAAATCTTTAAAAAAAAAACTTGCTCAAAATGTAGGGAAAAAAATCTGGACTCATTTATTGTGAGAAGAAAATATTTTTGTCATTGAGACATTTTGGGGAGATAAGGATTAAGATAATATTGCAGATTAATATAATATCATCTTTCTCTTTAAAGCTTTTAACTAAAACAAGTCTAGGAAACATTCTTTTGGATTACACCGTGCAGAAAAATACTTTAGCACTGGATTTACAGATTGACCCCAAAGTCCTTATTTTATACTGGTGCAATAACAAAATGAAGCAACCAAAGGCACGGAACATATGTTTTTTCCCAATAAAGTTGAAAATGGCTTCTCTACCCAAATCACATTGAGTGTTTACTTATTATTCATTACTTCTTAGGAAAAGAATGCTAGCACACAGCAAGTGCTCAATAAACAGGAACTAGGATAATGTCAGTGCTGATACTTCGTTGTTTTTTTTTTTTTTAAGGTTTTATTTATTTGACACAGAGAGAGAGATTACAAGTAGACAGAGAGGCAGGCAGAGAGAGAGGGGAAAGCAGGCTCCCCGTCGAGCAGAGAGCCCGATGTGGGGCTCGATGTGGGGCTCGATCCAGGACGCTAAGATCATGACCTGAGCTGAAGGCAGAGACTTTAACCCACTGAGCCACCCAGGCGCCCTTCTTTAGTTAGTCAAGAGCAAGGGAACTTTCTGTCCAAGGGAACTTTCTGTGGAGATGCAAATATTTTGTTTTGCATTCTCCAAATTGGTAGTTACTAGTCACATGTGGCTACTGGCACTTGAAATGAAGCTTATGCCAACGAGAAGCTGAACACTGTTATTTAATTGCATTTAATTGAAACTGAACATTATGGCTGACGACTACCATGTTGAATGGTACAGGTCTTTTGGGTTAAAAAATAATACCTTTTTTTTTGGTGTTAATAAGCATCTGTAAAACCTGTCCAACCAACATCAAGATATTATTAGGATAATGATTAATTCTCTCCTCATGGTCCCATATTGCCAGGATTCCCTTTTTTGCCTCAATATAAAACACATGGCATGAGGGAAAACAGGTGGGAAAGGAACTCAAACCCTGGCAAGTGTAGTAGGTGATTTATGTCATGCCAGGTATCTATTCTGTTTCTTTTTTTCTCTGTCCCTGGAACTGCCTCCTTTCCCTTTATTCCCAAGGTCTTCTTCTGTTTAGTCTGGAGGGTAAGGATCTTGCTTAGAATCTTATTTATCAAGTGAAGGGAATGGATGAATTTCATTCCTAGTGTTCGTTTTCCTTCAGAGGATGAGTGATTTATCACCCTTTTTCCAGAGGTCTTATCAATAAAGTAAATCACTTCTTGAAGTTCTGTACTCCACTGTTCCATGGACATACAATGAACTGTTTCAAAACATGATTTAGCGGCTCGGTGCTAGGAAAAGCACAGAGGATAAGCAATCACATATGGTGATTAGACTCCTAATGGTAACCACAGGCCTCTGTTTCCTCTATTTGCCTCAAAGGCAGCATTACAAAGCTATACAGTGTCACTCCAGAGTTTTATATATTTCCACTGAAAGCCAGCCTTTGCCTTGGAGCCATCTCAGCAAACAGCATGACTGGGGCTCATCACTACGCTATGAGAGAACAACTTGAATTTTTTTTTTTTTTTTGTATATACTTTCACTTCGGTATATTCTATGTTCTGGTATTAGAAGTCTGGCCTTTGCTTTAAAAGTTTCTCGGATAAGTTCAGCTGTATTAGCTCCTTTCCAGAAGGATGGCATAGTTAGGCTGTGGAATACCAAAGCACCAGGCTCTAGCCAGAGTGTGCCAGCCTTGCACATCTTTGGGGTTTGATGAGCCAGGTACAGAGGTCTGCTACTCACAGCTTTCGTGCTAATGCCTAGCTGCAAACAGGAATTCAAATCCTAATGGGAAGCTAGGGGGCCTGCCCACAAATCTCTTCACCATTAGGGCAAACACTTGTTTTGGGCATAGTATTTCAGAGGTTCCTTTTATCTGGCTTCTTAGCTAATTTTAAATAAACACAGAGATAAACGGCTTTGCAAAGAGATGCAAGGGCCCTGTAAACGTTTGCATATTTGCAGACTGGCAAAAAGCAGCAAAGCAGTGGTGAGCATTTGGGAGCACAGCCTGGTAGTTCAGCAGACAGCAGGCGGCCACAGAGATCAGGGTCCTGGGTTCAACCCATCAGGTCCCGTCCTTTGCTCTGTCCCACGGAACTACGGAACTACGCGGTGCCCTTAAACCTCACCAGCTGCGCTTTGGACGAGTGCTACCGAGTATCTACGCCAGGGGGCACTGTGCGGGGCAGCTGAGAAAAGCAGAGCGAATCTGTCCTCGTGGCTGTGGCTGGTGAAACAAGTGAAATTGCAGCCCAGTTTGTGGGGGGTGAGCAGCAGCATCTTTGTAAGTAAAGGACAGCCCGAGAACTCTCAGAATGCATGACTTGTTCATGAAATGTACTAGGAATGAAGCTGCATAGGTGATGCTCTTCTTCTCCACTGCTTTTATCTAAGAAGCCCCATTTACCCGACCCATGCACTTGAGGAAGGCATGCATAATTTAAATTTTACCTTGCTTTCATACTAGGTCAAGGGGAAGAGAAAAACAAAACAAAACACAATTTACTTATAATTGCATTTTCATTTAGTAAAACAATAAACTTTACTCATAAGTCTTTTTAATAAAAAGTATCTCACAGGGATCTTAAAAGGAAGGGACTATAACAAAACCAACAGAACAGAAAACAACATATGCCCTTGACCACAGTGGAATGAGAATCCAAAGATGACCATTAGCGATACTAGTCTCTTGGGAAAATTTTTATTTTGAAGTAGAAATTTAAAACACTAATTTTAATCTATTTTATGAATGGGGATATGCCCACATGTTTCTATGCCATAGTATTCATAGTAGCTGATAAATATTGCCGCTCAAGGAGCCTGAACTTAATAGATGTAAAAATAATTTCTGTTTATCTCGTCTTTTGCACTTCACCATATTAAGATCCTGTCTGAGGGCAAAATAACAGCAAACTATGAATGCATGGCTCCTTGCTTTGTCACAGGTTTATGTGTAAAGATCCTGTTGGAATAATGTGTCATGCCACAGGAATATTATAAAATGCCCTATTGTGCAAGTAAAAACATCTTAGTGATATAGACTTATTAGATACATAGTCTGAAAACTAATACGTAAACCCCTCTCCACCTAGTCAACGTCTTCCACTTTATAGATAATTCCTAAATATCACCTTATGCTAATTAAAACCAAGTCATCACTAGAAAACTTGATAGCCTTAGTTTGGCTATATTTAATTCACTTATAGGGAATTTACTTAATGATCTTGCAACATAAATCTTAGACTTAAGCACTGTTGGATCCCTTCAATGGACACAGAGTAGATGTTCAACAAACACTTGACTGAATTAATAGATTTTTGAGCAATCACTACATCACTATTCAAATATATTGAATCTGCAATGATTTTTCCAACCAGACACTTTAAGTTTACATTCCTAGTACATTATAGCATGGATGAATGTCCCATGAAGCTTATTAACACAAACCCTTGAAAGAATGGTAATTAGTTGCCTGGTCTATGAGTTCAGGTATAGGGAGAAGAGTAAAACTCAGTTTGTATGCTAGCTATCAAAAAATGAGGTTGAAATTCCTCTGCTCATTTAGAAAATACGAGAACAACTGACTACCATACTTTTCAATTATTTTGAGATTCCTTCCAATTGTGATGTGCCTTTTAGAGTAAAAACACCGAGATAGGGCTATTATAACTACTAAAAACTAACTAGCTAAACAAAACAAAAACTTAAAACATGGTAGTCTTGTATTTGCAGCAAACTCTTACGGTTTAACCAAATCAAGTCATTCCATGCTAGATAAATTCAATTAACATTTCTTGAGCATCGAGTGCTTTATAACTTTTATTTCTTATGAGATGTTTTACAACAAGCTGTAAATTAATTAAATACCATATGAAATATTTTCTGAGATTTTTTTAGTTACTTGCATTTATTTTTTGAACTAAACTATGAGTTAATTATATCTCCCCATCCTCCTATCTATAAAACATATGTGAAATTAAAAAAAAATGTTGGCATGGGCACGAGAATACTTAATATAGCTTTAGCATTAGGCATATGGGAAAGCTCCAACATACCATTAGCATGCTAATGCTTAGCAATAAAATAGGTTATACTCACAGTATCCTGGAACACTGACTGATTTTTAGAACACTAAGCAGTGTCAGTGTGCCATTATCTCCAGCGACTGTGCAAGGAGAACAGCAATTACAAGATGCACATTCAACTCTAGTTTCCACCTGTAATTACTTTTATAATTCTTTTCATCAGGTGACTATGAGGGAAATAGTGATTTCCATCCATCTCTTCAACAAAGATATCAAATTAATCCTTGGGTTTCTAAATCCTGGTGTTGTTCTAACATGTAACATGATTTTTTTTTTTAATTAAGCCTTTCTGCAACTAAAGGTTATGTGACATTCCTGTTGTAATTAAACTTCAGAACTCTAGTGAGCAGAGTGGCCATTTAATTAAAACTTAATCCTGAGCTCTACACTATACACTAAATATACACTAAATTACCTCAAGTTTCTCAGTGTTGGCAGACCACCAAAATATATTTTGTCATCAGCTTTCAAGTCAAGACCAAAGTTGTTTCCAGAGGATGAAGTTGCTATGTTCTCCTCCTGGTTAGAATCTATATCTACAATTGATATGTTGGCTGTAAAGGAAAGAAAAGGCTTACTGGAGCAAGACCAACCACATCTGTATGATCCCTGTTACTTCAAGTTAAATTTACTTTCATTCTCAAATTAACATTGACATTCTCAAGCATCTGTACTACACACATCCATTTAATAACTGCAGAAACAATGACATTGATAAAATAAATTATTAAACTAGCCACAAAAAGGGCATGAAAACAGCAGCCAGACAAAGGAAAGAAGAGAGGCATTTCCCTGATTAAACTGTTTTGTTCAGAAAGCAAAAGGGAACAAACTCCTTATCTCATTGATTTTCTCTCCATTTTTAAGAGTCAGGCTAGGCTCTTTCTGAACTATGTCCTTTCTCAGCATAATATTTGTTTAGGCCCAGCCTCTTTAACTGTTTTATGTATTTTGGACCCTCGATGCATATTGAGGTATTAGTTCATTAAGATGACAGATTTGGTCTCTAAGTCTTTGCCTGACATTGGATCTGAATTAGCAAGGGTCTGAAAATGGCTATTTGAACCAGTGGATTATAAGGGTATTTCTAAATATTTATTCTTTGGAACACTAGATTCCTGGATGTTCCTGGTTCAAATAAATACAACAAACATTGGGTTAAGCAAAATTAAACATATATTTTAATTTTAAGACTGCCCAGATCTTTCAACATATCAATATTCAATGTAATGCTCCAACAGGGGGATATGGAGCAAGAAGTATTTCCCAAATTTATTTGACCATGGAGCATTATTTTTTTCCCTTAACACATCATCTTTTAGAATAGTATTCTTTGAAAAACAAAGAAAAATATCAAACTCTAAAATTCCACTGTAATCTGCAGAAAGTATCTTCAATAAAACCAAACATAATTATCTTATTAATAAATGACCAAAATAAAATACCAAACAAATGAATACCTCAAATCCTCAAAGTAGAGCTTTGTAAAAACAAACAAAAAACCTGTTAAATAATTGTCCAATTAAAAAATACTTAGCAAGTCAAGATTTAAAAACTTAATTACTTTAATACATA
This sequence comes from Nasua narica, assembly GCA_028533885.1. Taxonomy (NCBI): domain Eukaryota; kingdom Metazoa; phylum Chordata; class Mammalia; order Carnivora; family Procyonidae; genus Nasua; species Nasua narica. The sequence continues at coordinate 30,355,535 of CM052802.1, forward strand.
TATTAATTTTATATGCATATATCTTTTTGACCGGACCAGTGGCTATAATAAAAAAAATTATAAAACCATTTTCAAGACTTTTTCATACATATTCCTTTTTATCCAGATCAGCAAAGAAGTTTTCATATGGTGCTGTTGACTGGAACATGAAAATAGCCTCTTTCTACAGATCTGGTGCATATTTTAATGGTGTCTGTGAAAATGAGATTCTGCCTATCACAGGCAAGCCGGTGACTGGAGGTAGTTTTCCCTCTTATCCCAGAGTGAATATATGCATTTTTAGAGCCATTCTAAGAAAAGCTGATTAAAGAGCAGAAATATATTGAATTGAAACTCATTGGCCCAAGTGTTAACTCCAGCAGAGAGACACAGGATGGTATATTTTTACTGAGTTAAAGGAAGGGCTTTACTTTCTCCTTCGTGAGTGATAGCAACGAAGTGGGTTCTGCTATGAAATGCTAGCGCTTGCTTTTATTTCCTGCCCTATTTCTTTTCCTTACAGAATAGCTATTCACATAAAATGTCAGAGTTGATGAGTTCAGACAACATTTATGGGTAAGCAGGGAAATAAGGGTTTTATTAAATACTAGACAAAGAGTAGGGGCTTAGCAAGTATTTTATAGTTAATGCTGAGTTGTTGTAAATGAATTGTTACTTTGGTAATTCCTTTCTTCTCTCTCAGCTCAATGAAAATCAAATGATCATTCTCCATCTTGTGTCTATATGGGTGCCCTTGAGGGATATGGCGCGCTCCTTGTGGTGGCTGTGGTTCTACTGATTGACTCTCAGGGAAGGTGCCGAATGCCCCCTGATGGAATGTATCTGAATTTCAAGGGATAGTGCTTCTATAAACTAGCTGAGAACAACTCATAAAAGAACAACTAATCTGGGCACTAAAAAGGAGGAAGGGTCACATTGCTGGAGGCTTATTTGAATTCCTTTCCTACTGCTCCAAGGAATCTAATCTTGCTTAAATCTGCAGGGACCTCCCCACATCCAAACCCAGTAGGGTCTTTTGGTCTTTATCTTCATCACTGTCTATGCAGTATTTGATGTTGTTTACATTTCCTTCCTTCTAGGAAATGTCCTCTTTTGGGTTCCATAATGTCAACCCCTCCGACTTCTCGCACCTTTCCAACCTCATTCTCAATTTCCTTCTCTGTGACTTATGTCCTTGAACGCTTCTGAAGTGTTCTGTTCCCTAATGTGTCTTCATTTGGTTATTTCTCGGGTTTTAACCATCCAGGTAACCTCTAGTTTATAGCTACTTACTATATGTTGTCAATTCAGAAATATATATGCCTGGATCTGACTTTTGCCTAGAAATCCACATTCAACAGATGAGACAGCATCATCTGTGTATCTTCTCAGTACTTCAAACTAAACATATTCCAAATCAAAATGATTGTCTTTCTACTCCTGAATCCATATTTTTTATTTGGTGGCACTATGACTCCCACCCAGACTCCTATATTAGAGACATCCTGACTGTCCCCTCACCACTCCACATTTAATCAGTCAACAGCCCTAATATCATCTCCTAAATAACACTGATATCTACCTGATTTTTAAAAGGTTTTACCAAACTATAACTGACATGGTATAAGCTGCTTATGTTTAAAGAATATATATATAATTTAACAAATTTTTACATATGTATACATCCATGAGACCATCACCACAGTCAAAAAACTAAACATATCCATCACCCCAAAAGTCTTCTTATGCCTCTTTGTCATCCCTCCTTCCTGTGCCTCTGTACATAACCTCATTCTCTGTAGCCTCTATCTGCTTTCTGTGACTATTGGCTCATTTGGGTTTTCTATATACTTGACATAAATCTATTTCTTTATGTCTGCCTTCTTTGGCTAAGAATTTTTTTTTTTTTTTTTTTGCTAGTCATCCATTTTGTGTGCATATTAAGAACTCATTTTTTTAATTGCTAAATAGTATTTCATTGTGACAACATACAATGATCTATTTATCTATTAACTTGTTAATTGATGTTTTGGTTATTTTTTTGTTTTTTGAGTATCACCAATAAAGACACTGTGGACATTCTGGTACAAGTCTTTGTATGGATATATGCTTCATCTGTCTTGGGTGAATGTTTAGGAGTGGAATGGCTTGATCATACAGTAGGTATATATTTAACCTATTAAGGAACTGCTAACCTATTTTCCAATGTGGCCGTACATTTTCCATCCTCATCAGCAGAGTGTAAGAATTCCAGTTGTTCCACATCCTTGCCAGCCCTGGGTATGTTCAGTCTTTTTAACTGTTGGCATTCTAATAACTGTATAGGTGGTATCACCTTGTGGATTTATTTTGCATTTCCCTAGTGTCAAAGCTCACTATAACTCTTATTTTAACCCATCGCTCATCTCCTGCTTGGACTTTTCTTGAACCTAATTGGTCATTCTGCCTTTGGTTTGATCTTCTGAAAATTTATTTTCCTCATTTCTCCTTTCTCCAATTATTTCTATACAGCCTCCTTTGTGGGGTCTAC
>CM052802.1:30358543-30410167 GCA_028533885.1 Nasua narica
CTCAAACTAACATCTACTTCTTTTCACTTTGTGCTTCATATATACAATAAACGTACGTTATCATACTGCCCACATGGTTTCCAGATTGTAACTCAATATATGTGTTCTCAACCCTATCTGCCTCTTTCACTTTGAGTTAGCTTATGTATATCACCTTGATGAATTTTTTATTGTTTTCTAAATTTCTCCTTAGTCAGGCATGAATTCCTTTTTAAAGTGCCCCTTGAACTTATTGTCCTAACCTTGTTTAGAGGTATCAGCTATGCATAAGGAGGAGAAAGGATATACTGCTCCTTGGGCCTAATATTCTTGGCCACTACTCAAAAAATTATAAGTTAATGGATTAAGAAAGGGCATTTCTGGTCATTTTAGTTTCAAAGTTGTTCAGAAAATGGAACTTGCAAGACAGAAAACTTGGATATATAAAAAGATTTGTGTTTAAACCTGAAAGCATAAACTGTTACTTTTTTTCTTCTATTTCTAAAGTCACTATGGGATGAATTTACTAGTCTAGCTAAAGTTTCACATTGGCACTTAGCAATTCTACCCTGGTTCGCCAGGTTGCTATCCCCTAGAAAGTTCTTCTCGCCTAAGAGTTTTCTAATTGGGTTAACAAAGAGCCAAATTTTGATACAAGTAAGGTATTCTCTATTCATCCTCAAAAAGAAAGAAAGAAAGAAAGAAAGAAAGAAAGAAAGAAAGAAAGAAAGAAAGAAAGAAAGAAAACCCCTGCAGAAACTATAACCAAAATAATTTGTATTGTTGTAGTACTCAGACAAAAAATATAGAGAATAATGGTTGTTCATTGCTATTACTCTATATAACCTTGTTCATTCATTGCTGATATAACCCCACTGGTTGGCCTTTTTGGCTTTCATCAAAAGCATCCATGCCTTTTCAACATACAATAATAAGATTTCCATTCTTGCTATTTGTGCTACTCTATTCAAACAGTGATGAAATATACCAAAATTCCCATTTCTAAAACAGTAAGTGGTGATTATTCTTCCTATGAGATATCTTTTGAAATTTACAGAAAAAAACAAAAAAACAACACTAACTTTTTTCCTCCCTTCCCCCTAAAATTGCTTCAGTTTAAAGGAAAATAACCAGTGATTAGTCAACAGGATATGGGGGGAAGACATTCCCTCTGGGAGTACTACCCCAAATTATAATCAATTACTGATACTGAAAGTAAAAAGAGCTTACAGAATTAGCCTGTTTCCGGGCTTGGTTTATCAGTTCCTTTATCTCAGAGATGTTTTTCTTTAGGTTGTCCTCTAGTTCCTTGATGGGTTTGAGTTTATCTATCAGACGATCAGCTTCTTGTTCTAGATTTTTCACAGTGGCACCGGCATCTGCAACTGCATAGAAAAAAATGAGCACATACCACACACACACACAAATGAATATAGTAGTATGCTTCATTAAATAATTGAAAGGATCTCATCTTAACCACATGATAAAGCAGGGCCATGATTGCTGAAGCACAGTGTGTGATGGCAAATGGGAAATTTCCGCTGGGCCTCAGGCAAGCCAAACACGAGGTGTTAGAGACACAGGACCAACACTCTAGCTTTGTGATCAAGGTGAAAGTTAGCATTGAAGGTAAAGAATACAATGACCTTAATTCGATGATTAATTTCTAGCTTCAGCCCCAAAGTTTACTTTTATAGAATTTTAGTTACAGAATCAAGGAAATGAAAGTGTTTTAAAATGTCACTTCATCTGTCCAAGCCAGAACTGTATTTAAATCAGGGTTCTCACACAAAATTGGTTTTCTTTCTTTTTCTCACGGACTGTCTTTGTACGTTTTAAAGAGAGAAGCTATCAGAATGTCTTCTGAAAACATTTCAATGTTGAACAACTCTTAGACTGAACGCCTATGTTAAACTTTAATTAAATCTTCCATGCTGCAGTTCATTTTCATTTTGAAGAATGACTGATTATCCTAATCTCTATATTAGGTTGAACCATATTAAACAGCCATTTTTATCGGTTCAAAAAAAGGTTGAATATCAACAATTTCAAAAGGGGTTTAACCCTAAAATAATTGAAGGTTATCACTGATCCATAGACTTTCAGTGTGTGCTTTTCACAGGAGGGCAAATGACACATGGAAACCAATTACTCTATCTCGAGGATGTGGCTGTCTTACCCAAACCATGCTGTTTATTATCTGATTGAGCATGTACTGTTCTGCTTTCTATCATTGTGACCCTGATGAAAAAGTGAAACTGCTTAAGGACCAAGGCTGTGTGTTCTGCTTGGCTATGAATGATCAGGTCTCTAGGAGCCAATGGACCACTGAGAACTAACTCTTGGGATCGAATCAGAGGTGCTCAAAAGGAAGGACATTATTATTTTTAAATTTTTAAAGCATATTTATTTTTTTATTTTTTATTTTTTTGAGAGTGAGAGAGAGGGCACACACACGCACGCACACACAGGTAGCATGAGTGGAAGAGAGAGAATCTTAAGCAGGCTCCACGCCCAGAGTGGAACTCGAAGCAGGACTCCATCTTGTGAACCTGAGACCATGACCTGAGCCAAAATCAAGACTCAGTTGCTAAACCAACTGACCCACCCAGGAGCCCTGGAAATTATTATTTTTTAAATTTAATTTAATTAATTTATTTATTTTTAAAGATTTTATTTATTTATTTGACAGAGGGAGAGAGATCACAGGTAGGCAGAGACGCAGGCAGAGAGAGGGGGGGAAACAGGCTCCCTGCTGAGCAGAGAGCCCGATGCGGGGCCCGATCCCCGGACCCTGAGATCATGACCTGAGCCGAAGGCAGAGGCTTTAACTCACTGAGCCACCCAGGCACCCCTTATTAAGTTTATCTTAAAGAGTTGCTAGATCAGAATGCATTCTTTCGTTTGGAAGCTCTCAGATTCTTCTTCTTCTTCTTCTTTTTTTTTAAAGACTTTATTTATTTATTTGACAGAGAGAGAGACAGAGAGAGAGATCACAAGTAGGCAGAGAGGCAGGCAGAGAGAGAGGGGGAAGCAGGCTCTCCGCTGAGCAGAGAGCTTGATGCGGGGCTGGATCCCAGGACCCTGAGATCATGACCTGAGCTGATGACAGAGGCTTTAACCTTAACACTGAGTCACCCAGGTGCCCCGGAAGCTCTCAGATTCTTATCAAATGTTTCCAAATGAAATCCAAAGGTTCCCTACCTCACTCACTTTTTTTTCCCCCTTCTATCTTCTGGAGCAGTTGAAGTCTTTTGGAAATTATCTTCTTGACGGTTTTAAAAATAAAACCTCTGTGATACTGAGCCTGATACTCTCTTATACAGTGCTTTTTAAAAGTTTGTGACTTTCTTCTATAATTATTTGGATGTATGTATTTTAAATCACTTTTGAAGATAGATTATGATAATTCAATGTTTTTCTAGAAAATTATCGATCTCTTTTAGGCTCTAAAATTCATTAGCATAGAGTTTTGACAAGTACTCTCTTATGTGTTAAGTTTACCCCCTGTATCTAGTTATAGCTCCTTTAGAACTTTGCCTATTTGTGTTTTATTATTCTCGGGTAAGTCTGCCAAGCATTGAAAATGTTTTATCTTTACACTTCTAAGGATTCACCTCTTATATTTATCAAGTGTATTATTTTCCATCTTCTAATTCACCAATTTTTTTTCATCTTCATTTTATTTTGTCTAACTTATAGGACTGATTACCTAAATTGCTTACTTCAGTGCTGGTTTAGTAATGTAATCACACCCATTCTCCACTGAAGACAGCCTTGGTCATATTTCTCAGGTTTCAATACATTGGATTTTACTAGTATTATTTTCCATTCTGAAGTTTTATTTTTGAATTTGATTTTAAACTATGAAATATCTAGGTGAGAATATTATTATATCCCAATAATTGCTCATTTGATAAGATTTAATTTTATTAGTTTTATACGTGCTTCTCCAGGTATAATTCTCTAGAAGTTGAGAATCATTATTTCATAAGGGGGGGAAGTGAGCATTGGGGAAAGAAGCAATGACAACAACATATACTTAATCTATTTTAATCCTACTGCAAAGAAGTCTTTTGAACTTCAGTGGCTGAATCTGTGTTATCAGAAGAATCACAATTTAGTTCAATCTGTGGAAGAATTCTGTTTTCTACTTTTCTATTGGTATCATTTAGGTATATCACTGATTTCTATAGCATTTTATATCAAATACATCCATATGCTGACTTTTTGTAAAAAAAAAAAAATGTCTTTTTAATACTGCGACACCGAAAAAAATAGCTATAGAAGGCTAAAGCAATACCAAAACATGGTAACATGCAAAGCTGAAGCATTTGCAATAGGCAGTTAAGCTTAAAGTTACTGAAAAGTATGCAAGTAAACATATACATACTGATTTCTGCAGGTAATTTCATATGGAAGCAAAACAAAAAGAAATGAGAAAATTCATGAGGAAATAGTTTTATAGATTTTGTAAAGCACTGATTATCAAAAAATGGTACTTTTCATAACAGGTACTAACTACAAATGCACCCTATTTTAAGTCAAACAAGTCTGCTCAAATAAAAATCCACAAACATGTCAGTTAGCAACCTATTGTTCATACTGAGAGAAACTGTACTATGATGTTCTAATAGGATAGAAAACAGACCCAGTTTAATTACTATTATAGGCAATTATCTCTAGATGGAGGGTAGGATCAAAAGGAGATAAAAATTATGAAGAGGCCACTCTCAGTTGAAAATCAATATGAAATTGAATGAAGTAGTGCCTTCGATTATAAAATAAGAGAATGATATTTAACTTTAAAACTTATTTTCACCTAGGGGGGTATATATTGTGATCTGGCATGCATTGGAACCATTTATTTGGATGGAATCTTTGAATTACAGAGAGCAGCTACCTCTGGGCTTATTTAAGAAAAAATTTTAAAAAAAATGATCGTACGGCCTCTCTTCTTTTTAAGAAACGGCAAAGAATAAATCCTCTCTAGCTCTGAAATATGTTTGCACTTTTCCTTGATCTTTAAGGAATCATGCTAATATATATATTATTTTGTAGCATCATTAGTATTTGATTTGAGGCAATGGTGCTAAAAAATCAGCACCTGAATTATAGAACACCTAACGTCAATAACTGTTTCTGTTATTACACGGTACCAACATTTGGATATCCAATGGAAATGGTGGTATGTAAATAGAGGGCTAGTCTCCTCAGAGTGACAAGTACAAAAAAAGCCAAGCATCTCCTTTGGTGAAATCACATACTAAGATAATGTGGCATCACTTCATAGAATGGAAAAAAGATTATAAATAGTGTTTATTGTGTTTATTGACTACAGTTAATAATTTAAATTATCATTACATTAGGTTCTACCATATTTTCTCAGTAAATCCTTATTAACTTGATATAATTTAATATACGAAAGATGTGAAGAAATATTCTTGATAAACTAGATACTTTAATTTCCTGAAAACATTTAAATAATTTAAATATTTAAATTTAACTAATAAAATATTAATATTTTTTAATTTTAGCAAGTTTCAGGTCGATAACATTTTAATATCCTGTTCTAACAGCCAGTAAGTGCGCTCCTTGACCTCCAGGTTCCATGGAGCTTCACCAACTCAGAGGATGTAATTTCCCAAATACAACTGTATTTTCAATTACACTGAAGGGTTAAAAAAATAAAAGCATTTGGCATCCCTATACAACAATCATGCAGACTTTGAGAATTCCCGGACAAAATGTGATGAAGAAAGCACTAGTGCAGGGCCTGGAGACCTGGATTCTAGTTCTGGAGCTGCAGCCACTCCATTCCAGAGCCCAGTCTATGAGAAGAGCAGACAATGTCACTGTGGGGTCTCCTCCACCTCTAAGAGTTAGGAATCTGGGGTCCTTTTGGAGTGTGAAGAAACACATGACATAACTCAAAGTGAAAAAGGAGATCTTACTGTTCTTCGAAGGATCTTTTACCACAGCATTTGTTTTGGCTACGCTGTCTGCTAGTTGATGGTAATTTTTCTTCAGGCCATCCAGGTTCCGGTGGAGATCTTTAATCCGTGCCAATACGTCTTTCGCGGTGTCGTTGGCTTGTCTTGCTTTGTCCTTAATGGCTTGCAGTTTAGCCGCGGTGTCTGTTAGCAGGAGAGGGTATGAGGAACAAAGCAAAGGGTCTGCAGTTAGTGCTTACTCCGTACCTGTCAAAGGGAGGCTGCGGCGGGCCCACCTTGAGGACACACGCACGAAAGGAAAGGCTGAACTTTGTCTCACTGGGTTACACCAAATGAAGTAAATTTTTAGCTAAATTAAATTTTCTCAGGGACTTTTGCTATGAATACCTGATTAGTTCTTGGGATAGCAAAGTGATTCTTCTAAATGTTCATTGTATATTGTGATTTGCTGCCAATATATTTCAGAGGGAAATTTAGCTACAAGTCATAGTTTCATCAAAACTAGGTTTAAGATTTAATCTGTGCATTCCAAAGGGGGAATGATGAATGAATGTACTTCAACTCAAAGGTAGAGAGACTCCCTCAGGTATTTTAAACCATGTGTTTATGTACTTATATTTGTTTTTAGCATTGGAAAATTTCTATGTATGTCCTTACTACTGAAGAAGATGACAAGCAATCCTGGACAGTTAGATTTTTTTTAATACTAAAAAAATGTAAAAATCATTAATATTTCCTGTGTTATATAAATGTATGCATTAGTTTCCTTGGTCATAATTTGTATAAAAACATACTGAACAACAACAACAACAAAAAACATACTGAACAAACAGATGCCTACTAGTATGTGTAGATTAGTGGTTAAGGTCTCAGGCTCCGAAGTTAAACTGTGGGGTTCAAATCTCATATACGTCACTTTTAACAATGACCTTCAGCGCTCTATTTCTTAAATTCCACATATGAGGGAGAATCACATGGTATTTTTCTTTCTCTGACTGACTTATTTCCCTTAGCATGATACTATGTCTCAGTTTGTCCCCTTTAAAATGAGAATAACACTATTTATTTTGTAGGATTATTCTGAGGATTACATACACTTAACAAGCATATTCAGTAAGCACTCAATAAACATTAGCAGACTTTGTTATTATTGTATCACATTATTAAAATACAAAGGATAGTGCTTTCAGGAACTAATGTCAAACAATAACTTCAAGTCCTTATAATAGGTAAGAAGATATTACAGACATGGTTCCGCCATTAATGTTTTCAAAGCTGAAACATTTTAGGAACTGAACTTTGCTAAGAAAGACATGCTGATGGTTGCCAGAGGAGAGGGCTGTGCGGAGAAGGGCAGAATGGGTCAAGGCGGGTGGGAGACATAGGCTTCCAGTTATGGACTGAGTAAGTCATAGAAATAAATACACAGCATAAGGAATATAGTGTTGTATCAGGACAGGTGGGAGCTACACCTGTGCTAAGTATAGCATAATCTTATAGACTTGTTGAATCACTATGTTGATCTCTTGGAAATAATGTAACATTGTGTGTCAACTATACTAAAAAAAAAAAAAGTAAAGAATGATGTGGGGAAAGGCTCTCCTCTGTCATGTAGATATTATAATCACCTGTGACTTTGTAGAACAACATTTCAAAGAACAGTGTCTATGTGATTTTATACTTTCCCATTAACATGAGATTACAAATAATATATTTCTAATAATTCTAATAATAATAAAATCTTATTAGAAAGATTTTCTGGCCTGACACATAGAAGTACAGTATAATAATAAGATGGCTCTATTTTCCTTTTTGCAACATCTACCAATGGATGTCAGCTAGGGTAACAAAGACTAAGAAATATCAGAGGGGAAGTATGGCTTAGTTTCTCATTTCCACAAAGAAAAATTCATAAGTAAGAAAACCAATATCTAATTTCCTGACAACAGTCCAAGTGTAATATCAGAAAAGATGGTAAACATTAGAACATTCTTTAATAGTTCTGGTCATCTGACAAAGTTTGCAGTGTCCCAAATGCTTACCATTTGGAATGGCTGACAGCTTCCCCAAAGTGTCATTCAAAGCTCTCAGGAGATCCTCATTTCTAACATCTGCATTTTCTAGTCTGGTTATTAAGCCATTCAGATAGTCATCATTTTCTGTGAATGGAAAACAAAAAAGAATGAAACAATTTTAATCATCTCTGAGTTTACAGATCTCTAATATGGATATGTAATTTCAGATTATTTTAATACAGCATTTATGAAATGCAGGAGAACTGATTTAATTCCTTTAATTTAGTGGCATCTATCGCTAAATGCATTTCAGGTCATAATATAAAAATAGGTGTTTATAAAATGACCATTTCACTCTTTAACAGGTTCAATGGCTGTGTTTTCTTCTTGGTATCTGATATTTATCTGACAATTTGAGGGTTTTTTATGGAGAAAAAATTGTGAAAGAATCAATCTCTTATTGCATTTGTAACAATGCCCTCTTGACATTATTCCCATTGGTGTTACTTATTTTTTTTTAAAGATTTTACTTTTTATTTATTTGACAGAGAGAGATCACAAGTAGGCAGAGAGGCAGGCAGAGAGAGAGAGGGGGAAGCAGGCTCCCTGCTGAGCAGAGAGCCCGATGTGGGGCTCGATCCCAGGACCCCGAGATCATGACCTGAGTAGAAGGCAGAGGCTTTAACCCACTGAACCACCCAGGCGCCCCTAGTGTTACTTATTTTAAAAATTTCATCACCAAAATGGATCACAGGATTAGCTTTTAAAAATCTCAAATAGATATGATTGTTAAGTAGAATCTCCCAACTTTGGTAAACATCGCATTAATACATAGCTGAAAATGAATGAAGAAACAACTTCAGAGCATTTCTGATAAACTGATATTTTTGTTAAATAGAGAAAACAGTATTTTATAAATTGCCCTCAAATAGGCTTTTTAGAGGTTTTTTTCTTGCTACCTTAGCATGATTTAACATTAAAAAATCACTTACTGGAGATAATTCAATATTACAAGTACAAATTTTTCAGCTTCTTTCTACTAGTTTTTAACACTGCCCAAACTTTGGGTTAGTTTGTATTATAATAGCAACTGAGAGGTTCAGAGTTTGAGTGTAACAATCTAAAGGGTAATAGTTATGAAATCTTTTAGGGGAGAGAAAACAAATCCAATCTGCTGATAGAAGAACAGAAGTTTAGGAATTTTGTTTAGGTACCCATCAAACTGCAAATGTATCTTAAGACTGAATCTGCCTTCTTTTCTTTTTTTTTTTTTTTAAACACTATTTATTAGTGAACAGTAGAATTCAATAAATGAATGATATAAAACTCTGTGCTTTCTATAATACTTTTCTCCCTTCCTGACTGCTGGATAAAGCAGATCATTTCTTTAAAAATTTAAAAATTTCTTTAAAAATTTTAAATAGTTTATTTCGCCATAATATTTGTTTCCTGGGGAGACGCGTGCTGATCGTTTAAATTAACTCTACAGAAACACAAAATGTAAATAAAAGGCAGAGTCCTCAATTAAACAGGAGCATTGAGAAAGGACCAGGACAGAGGGGTGCCCTCCTAGCCTGAGCTAGCACACATTTTTAGTGATAGCAATGACTGGCAGTCTGTGCGTATGTGTAAGTTCTATGTTTAGTGTTAAAACCATCACAATACCTTCAAGATATATTACCATTATCATCTCTCACTTACAAATGAGGAAACTGAAGCTTAGAGGATGTAAGTAAATGTCCTAAATTTGCACGGTTAGTAAAGGGTGGAGCTGGGATTCAGATCCATGCAGTCTCATTCCAGAAACTGTGCTCTTAACTAGTGGGTTCTGCTAGGGATTGGTAGTCAAAACCAGGAATAAGTAGAGCATATTAGGTAGCAGTGCTCTTCCACATCTAGACTTGCTTCCCATCTTTCCCAACTCCCCCCTCCTTTTGTCCTCCCTACCGCTCCTTTCATTTTCTGCTTTGTTGCCTTAAAAAATGTTAAGGTTAAAGAAAACCTGTGAGCCTCACACAAGCACTGTATTCATAATCAAATTGGAATATTTAGAGCAAATTAGCAATTGCCTACATGCAAAATGACAGTCAGATGTCCCAAGTGTTCCACATTTTTAAGGATAACGAGTAAAATACAGGAATAAGGGGCGCCTGGGTGGCTCAGTTGGTTAAACAACTGCCTTCGGCTCAGGCCATGATCCCGAAGTCCTGGGATCGAGTCCCACATCGGGCTCCCAGCTCCATGGGGAGTCTGCTTCTCACTCTGACCTTCTCCCTTCTCATGCTCTCTCTCACTATCTCTCCTAATAAATAAATAAAAAATCTTTAAAAAAAAATACAGGAATAAGTAGGTTACAGTAAAAGAAATAGAAATAATGCTACCAAATTAAAATAAAGCCCCTAAGACTATCATACTTAAAAAACGGTAAAGCAAAGGAAGGGTGAGAGATCACTTCTCCTTTATCAGACTGGGAAAAGTTAAATGTCTGGTAATACCAAGTGTTTGCAAGTGTTGGTGGAAATCCAAATTGATGCCATTTTCTGAAGAGCAGTTTAATACATTTATTAGAATTTTCAGCAGACATGTATTTGTCCCAGCGGTTGCACTGCCCCAGAAATTTAGCCTACAGATACACTTGTGAAACTTTATCAATGTGTATCTTCCAGAATGTTCATGAGATCTTTATTCGGAGGTACAGATATGAAAAAAAAAAAAAAGATCCTTAAGATCTTTTTCATGAAAATGAACAAGGCACACGATACATACGCTGATAGACAAAAATTTGTCAGGGTGGGATACGGTGATGGGCAGGTGGAGTAGAACATACGAGAGAACCCTGACAGTACTTATAGCAGATAAAAACCAGGAACAGAACAAGCAAGGGAGTTCATGGTGGCGTGAGCACCACCATGGTGGTCATGCTGGATAAATTGCTTCCTCCGGGCAGATACTTCTATTCTTTTATTTGAAAGATAAATGAATAAACAACAAATAAATAAATAAAAATAAAAATAAAAAATGTCTAAAGCAACCCGAACTGGGGCAACTTGTTATTGCCAACGCCAAGACTGTTGTTCCCATCGCTTTCCTGGTACCCGGGTTGGGCAGCAAGAGAGACTAGGTCTCACACAACAGAGCCAGAGTGGTCTCCATTTGCTTGTCTGCAGATCCCTCCCCCAAGAGGCAGTGCACCCAGCTTCTCAGGGGAACTGAGCAGGCCACTCTCAGCTAGAGAAGGGTCCCTGCCTTTACTGGCCTTCATCCAGGAATAGCAAAGGGAAAGGAAGATGGATGAAGGATTCTTAACTAGCAGTATTCTGGATGTGAAAAGGGGGACTGGACATACTAATTAATGATCCACTTTACTCCATATAAGGCTTTTATAGGCAGACAAATTAAACCACTGCTATACAATAGCAATGTAAGCACATACTCCAGTTTTAACACATCTGCCTTTAAGTGCCAAGCCAAAGACCTGACATTATTGAAAAACAAAGCATAAAATATCCTAGCGAAGCATGGTTCAGAAACATCAATATGTCCATTTCAGTCACTAAGATGTTATTATTTTCAGTTCTAAGTGCCTCATAATATATTTTCCAAGTAATTAGATTTTCTCCTCGGTCAATCACAATTCATCTTTCTTTTAATACTTCTGTTATTTTCAGTGTTTGTACTAAAATAAAATCTTTGGATAGGTTATTGAAAGTCTACCTTCAGAGGAAAAGCCAGTCTGATTATGACTGTGATCGCTATATGAATTCCTTGAGAATAAAGGGCTGTTCTTTTGATATTACTCTGGAAGTCTTCATCAATTAAGGAAATGGAACAGTACAAATTTTATTTCTTAGCTTCTTGATTGGATTTGATTTTTTAAATAATGAAGCATTCAAAATGGTCTGGCAAGCAAGATCTTCATGTACAGTGAAAAAACCATTAATTTAAAGGGCATCACTCAGTTTATACTATTTTATGCATTCAAAGCGCAAATACTGACTGAACAGTCAGACTAATTATTGAGAAGAAAGATTGATCCAAAGAACATTGTTGCTTCTACCTCTCAAGTTCCAAAGCAGTAATTTTGGTTCTCTGCTTTCTGTACTCAGAGGTCAAAATATGAATATTCTGACCCTACTCTGATTCCTTTGTTTCACCTATTTGATTCGGATTCCTTCTTGATGGAGCATCTCCCACATTCTGATGATTTTTTTTCTGGAGTAGTTTCTGGAATTTCACAAAACCAAATCTAAACACTTCGTCAATAGAATTAGGTGAGTAGAAGCTGTGTAAGGAAATGTACTGTGGATTTCAAAATGGAAAACTTGGGGAACTATAGAAATGAAAGCTCAAAAAAGAAGCCCTCCAAAGTTGGTTTAAATGAAAAGAGATAGGAGGCCCAATGTATCTATAGCAGACATGTAAAGGAGACTGCATTTGGCCTAGTTTGAACTGTAACATGACCAAAGAAACAGAATTATTAATAGTTAAAGAACATCCAACCCGATCCTTTAGTTGTAAATTTTGGAAAACAAGAGAAGGATCTGATTTATAATTCATAGCGACATTTTATAGGATTTCCCCTCACTTCTTCAGCTCTCATACCCAGTAGCTGTAGTTAAGACATTCTCTTTAACTTCTCTTTAAATATCACACCCACCAAACCTCAAAGGCTACACACAAACATGCTTTGTCCGCTTTGGTTCTCCCTTTCCCATCGTGTCCTCACCCATTAGAACACAAATGTCAAGGGGTCTGGCAGACACAGAGCTCGCGCAGTGAGAGAAAGAAGCAGAGCGGTGAGGGTCGACTGTGAACATTCCTGGAGATATCAGTTCCCTTTGTTGCCTATGCACTGACTGTACGGGACAGACATATTCAAAATGAAACTCACCAGGGTTGTAAGTCACTGCGGCTCAGAATACACATTGACTCATTTACCATCTTCCTGATGCCGTGCTCAATATGAATTACAGTTTAGTTAAATCAGAACTGGTAACTTTGAACTATGTTATGTAAGACCTCAAATTCAAGCTGTTGTGTTACTTCTTTCATCAATAATGTCTTCTTGTACAAAATTCTCGTCATTGAAACTGTGGTGTGGTGCAATGAAATCATCGTAAGACTCAGAGGTGGAAGTGGGTGCAAATGCCATTTCTTTCCCTTTTTACGTGTATAAAATGAGGATAGCGCCTTTCTTCATATGACTGATATGAGAAATAAATCTGTGGCTGTATGAGAAAGTACTGGATTTATAACCGACGGTAAATGGTAACAAAATAATTCATGTTGGCTTGATGATTGCCCTGGTGTATTTACCAGTTTTCAATGATACTAAAACAGGTTTCAACTAAATAGAAGAATGCTTTTTATAGATTTTAATGAAATGTTCTCTTTGACTATTGAAACTCATCTAGGGGCGCCTGGGTGGCTCAGTTGCTTAAGGGTCTGCTTTCAGCTCAGGTCGCGATCTCAGGGTCCTGGGATCGAGCCCTGTGTCAGGTTCCTTGCTCAGTGGGGAGCATGCTTCTTCCTCTGCCTGCCGCTCCCCCCATTTGTGCTCTCTCTCTCTCACTATCTCTGTCTCTATCTCTCAAATAAATAAACGAACAAATAAATAAAATCTTAAAAAAAAAGAAAAAATAGAAACTCATCTAGTTAAGTTCCTCAAATGCAATTTTTACTTTTTATTTAGGAACAAAAAAACATACCTTGAGAGAATCTCTCATTCACAAGGGTGAAATTCACAGAATGGTTACTAAATGGGTCTGGTTAAATGGAATCTCCTGCCAAATTGCCTTTCAGATAATATTTTACAATGAACTCCTTGATTACTGTGACATTTGCCTTATTATGAACTAATACTCTGATGGAATCTTTACCACTTCTGATTTGCTTCTTACCAAAAAATGAAAGAATATCCTCTCTTTTAGGATTTCCTTGTAAAAGGAGAATTTAACCCACATAACTTCCATTTGTTACAAATATATTTCATGTTTTGTTGTCAAGGCACCTTCTGAACTAGAGAACAGATTAATGTCTGCAGTGTTTCTCTGCGTAGTTCTGAAGCAGAAGGTTTGAAATAGCAAGGGATTGGCATGAGGTCACATAATGTATCTTGATTGTGTCTTTCTTGATAATGAGAGATGTCGGCTACACTGGGTTATTTATCCACTTATTCACTTATCAAGCATTTGTTAGGATCATGACTATCACTGTGCCACCTTCTGGATGATGGCCGAAGCCCAGTGGTTTTGCCCAGCAGGGGATAAAAGCATCAGCTTTGGAACCAGACTAATGTGGGTTAAAGTATTGGTCCCACTAGATAAATGTGGTGCATTCAGATTCTTGGTGTTTCTTCAAATCAAATGATTTTTGATGATTTCACACATGAGAAGTGGCTAAACTTACCAAAGTATGTAATATGTGATTGCTTTACACAATTTTCAATTTTATTATATTACATTATATATTTTCATCTTTGGATATTTTAAGAACATAAGAGGTACAATTTCCCTCAAGTCACTTTACTATAATTTTTCACCCACCTATATAGTCCTTTGCCTGCTTAATATTTCCAAATTTTAAAATTTCCAAAGAATCTGTCTCCTAAGTGAACTTCATGATCCCAGGGCAGGAACCTGGGAATCTTCCTGAAGGAAGGAGACCGGCTTAAGGAAGGAAGCCGTGCGAAAGTGAGAACTGGGTTCCTGTCCCAGCCTGTCAATTGACTCGATGAGGTTCTTATGCCCAGTTTTGCCACTTTTTTATATTTCTATCCTTTTTTCATGATTTTATTTCCATGCTTCCCTTTCTCCAGTTGCTGTCACAAGTTTGGGATGTGTTCTATCTCTGACTGCCTTTTCTGCCCAGACACGTGCACTAGGGTGAACATGCATGGGAACCTCTGAGATCACTCAGTCGGTAGGTTTGTAGGGAGGCCTGTTACTGAGAAACCTGGTCCTGATCCCAAAGGGCCAAATCGGTCTTGTTCCTCATGGGCACAGGGCTTGATAGGCCCCCAGTAACCGTCAGCTGCCACTGAATGTGCTCGTCCTCCCACTAGAGAGAGGATCATAGTGAGAAGTCTGAGGAGAGGAGGGAAGGGGGATTTCTCTGCTGGCAGGATCTCCAAAGACATAAGATACTCGAATAGAGGTGAATCCTCTCTTCAACGAGGATAACAAGAAACCAAAATGGCCAGATGCTGAAACCCATTTATGGCTCAGCTAGGATAAGCTCTGTAGCCTGACTGTGGGCCTACGGGCTCACTGCGGTTTGGCTAGCAAGGTATTCTACAAGAACTAGAAAAGAGCCAGACAACTACTGTCTGGTCCAATAGTTCCTACCTTTCCATGTTTGCCACTACTTTGTCACTTTTCACTTTAAGTCCTAAACCAACTCCAATCTGGTTTTATTGTCTTGATTTTCTTTATTCACACTCCACAGGAGGAACAGCTCTGCGTGAGGAATCAGCAATATCTATGGGAAAAGATTGTTTTGTTCTCCAGACTATGGTTGGCTAGGGGATCCAAGCTTCATTAAATCCATTTAGTCCAACATTGTTTCTTGTCCATGGAACAGATTTTGTCTGTCTTTCACATGGGCTGATTCTGGCAAATGGTAGTATGTGAAGTCAAAAGGAGTCTATCTTTAATAATGAAAGAAGGCTTTGGAGAAAATTTAACTCCTGCATCATGCTTTGGTTTAACAGCACTGAAATATTCCTGTTTCTTTTTCTTTTTTTCTAATCTAAAATAATAACAGAATCTTACCAGGATAATCAGTGCAACTGTGTTACCTACATGAAGGCAGAACCTTTCTGATACACTTGTCCAGATTGAATGCCCGAGTGTTTGGAGGATTGTAGTATAGAAAAAGGCATTGATTAATTTGATAAAAGATAATGTGTGGAATAATTTTGGTAATGTTCTTTGTGCTGGACTATACGTCATGTCATGCAATTCACTAAGTCAATATTTTGGGGTTTGGAAATTGATCTTATTATTTCTTAGAAGTCTCATCCAGTTTATAGAAATGTTATCTATTTTTTCCTAAGCGATTGAATGATTTCACTTATTTGGGTGAAGACAAAAATTAGGGCTAAACTGAGAAGTAAATAATATTGAGACATTACTCTATATAAAATAAAGTATAAAATTGTAAAATCTTAGTATTTTCAGGCTTCTAATATACCACCCTCTGCTTCATCCCTTGCCTTGTACACATTCCGTGAGAACCCCAACTGGCCATTTGATTGACAAGCTCTCTTGTCAATCACAAAGGAGCATTAATTCACCTACTGGTATTAATTCATCTTCTAACTCTCTCAATCATCAATTTGTCCCAAGTTCCATCCATCAAGGAAATGATTTTTACCTCTGTAGATATTCAATCAGTGCAATGTAGACTGGTTTCAAATTTCAAATGCATACAAGGGCAAATTGACTTTTAACAAATGTATATTCAAAAATTAAAAAGCAAAACAAATTGCTTCTGGCAAGTTCAGACTCCCTCAAGGCAAGGACAGTATAAAAATGGCAGGGAGCAGCACTAAGTCATTTGTGACTAAAGCATGAACTCACCGGATTGTTCTGAATTGAACTAAGTAACAAATCAGAAATATGGAGGGTAGACTGGCCTCACCATTTTTATTCCTTCTAACTCCAGGCACCAGAGAAAGGGAAATGACTAAATCTCTATTTTAATAGCTGCTGTCAAGAGTTTTGCTCTGTAGGGCCTATTTCAGCAGTTCCTGGTGGTAATATATGGCATTTCCCTGATTAACAGCCATTTTATAACTTGTGTAATTGGCCACAAATCAGGGGAATGTCATAATGTAGCAAGAAAACATTCCCATCTCCGTCAGAGCCTTGGCTTGGATTTTTGGAGAAATTATTACTTGAGTAGTTTGTGGGTTTTCATTACTTTAAATAATGTACTACCTGAAGTACAAAAAAAGACATTTAAACTAATGAACATTTCTGTCTCCTAACCCTTTCCACCAGGACAGTCTTCAGATTTCTTTTTTTCTGGGAATAAAAAAATCTCTGAAAATGGAATTCTTTCTCCATTTTTATAATGCCAGTATTTCTGGGGAAATAGAGGTGAAGGCAGAGCAGGGAGTGAGGTGAGGCGACTCAGGCATTCAACTCAGGTCTAAAATCTAAAGGGGCACCAAAACAGTAATCAAAAATATTTTAATGCAGTATTTAAAAAAATTAAAATGGATTCAAAAAAGATCAATGATAACAAAATAACAAACGTTTAAATAAAACAGGATCTGACCCTGCACTTGCACAACCTAACCTCATTCACCTCACCTTAATCCTTCCTAGCTCGGGGCAAAGATACTGGATGGGAAGGAGTAGCCACAAAGTAATGGGATCAACTCAACGTGCCCAAGAGGAAAATAGGTTTTGACTCTACAGTCACTCTTAAGTTTAGAATAAGAGCAAGGCCCTGCACAAAATTATGTACACAGGGTTTTTTTTCTCCCGTGACACACAGTCCAAAGCATTTTACTATCCAAATACCATCGCATGGACAACAGAAGTTGTAATTTCCCATCAGTCTCTATGAGAGACCACAATTGTTAAAGCACGACAAATATAAATGTTTATAAAACTTCTTTTCTTTCTAAAGTTAGTAAAGACCAATACCATTCCGTTCTTCTCAAAAACATACTTATTGCCTGATTTGAGCTAGTCCCTGTGAGATTAGAGCCCAGAAAAACCAAGCTAAAAAGAAGACCCCGTGTCTGTCCTCAAGAAGATGGAATCTAAGTACACGGTTGTAGTTGGACAACTCTGTGACAAAAGGCAGGCGGTGAGAAGGGGCATGTAGTTCAGATGGGGTGTCAAGGTTTTTGGAGAAGATGACCTCTGAGCTTAATTTCAAAGTTCTGCTAAAAGGTAATTATATGAAAAAGAATGAAAGACAGAGAGGCATTCCAAAGAGAAGGCTTAACACTCAGAAATATGGAGGCTTGGAATAGTAGTACGTTTTGGAAGGACCATGAATATTTCAGGAAGTTTGGGGAGATGGATGCAAGCCAGAAAATGGTAAGGAGTGAGGCTTCAGAGAGAAACAGGAGATATCTGAATGAAATAATAAGTATAATAACTTACCTAGAGGGCAGCTATAGTGAGTAATACATTTTTAATGCAAAAACCCATAATGGATTGGAGTAGATATTTTATGCACTTTGATGATTGAATTAGGAAGGAAATACAAGAAAAATGTATTTAAAAAGCATGAAAACTTTTCAGGAAATGTGACCACTAACAAATTGAAAATTTCATAAAGACATTTATACTATACCTGCCTAACTCATTCCATTGTGACTGTCATTTCTGAAGCCAAAACAAGTGGGGTTTGGTACTCTTAAAAACTTATTATACTTTAATTTTAAAGTCACTGTACTTTAGCTATAAGTGAAATGATGTTATATAAATTAGGTCTAAAAATATAAATTAGGTCTAAAAATTATGAAATATTACCCAATGCAAAATGAGATGTGATGACAAAATGTCATAAAACTAGTGAAATAGTTTACTTGCATTAAATCCTGATAACAAAAACCATCATAAAAACCCTGGTGAGACAATTTCACTTTTCCAATAGCATAATAAAATATCCTACCAAACAGAACTGCAATTAGTGTGAAAATAATAACAAAGTGAGGTCACACTAACCTTTCACAGCATTTGCTAGCTTCTTGGCTTCATTAAGAACCCCAAAGCTTTTTTGAAGTGAGCCTTTGGCACCTTCCCTTAGTGAACCCTGAGGACCTGTTGCCTGTGGACAGAAAAAGAAGTGTCACATATCGAAACTCACAGAATTATGGAGTAGACATAGCTGGCGGACAGCTGGTATAGAGAGCTTACTTTCAGGAAAGCATTCTGAGCTACAGACGTAGACTTATAAATTATCAGCACATACTGGTGATTAAAGTCAGGAGACTGTTTATTGGGAAAGGAGAAGAACTAGAACAGAAACCTCAGGAATCTTAACATTTAAGGGGCAGGTAGAGAAAGAGGCACTGGCAAGGTAACTGAGACTCTAGAGGGCAAGGAGAAACCAGGAGCGTCTGACACCACGGAATCCAAGAGATGCAGAAGTGGTTCAAAGCATGATGATTGGCAGTGTTGCAAGAACATAGTTGGTCAGTGTTGAATGCTGACCATTGAAAAAAAAATTTGAATTTTTTTTTTTTTTAGCGGTAACCTGTTTTATTAACACATGAACTGCACAGCTGGGACGTCAGCCGGTTGACCTGTAGCCGATGACCAAGCCCCACATTTAGCAGCTTCTCGGGGACCCTCTGAGGGGCTCTCCCTGCTGCCGGCAGGGAAGGGGGTGAGAGAGCAGCAATGGCAAAAAGAGAATGGTCAAGCAAATGAAGAACTGAACACATCTACTGACTTTATCCCCAAGCACATTTTACTTGAGTTGTGTAAAAGTGGAAGAGCAGTTCTTGTCCCTTTCAAACGAGGAAGAACCTCGCTCCTTTTGAAAACATGTCTCCAAGTATGATGGCAAAACAAAATCTTCTAAACAACAATCTCAGAGCAACCATCACGTCCTAGCAGAGAGTATTTGTTGAGGCTTGGATTAAAAAAGATGACACAGAGATAGAAGAATGATATGGGAAAGGGATCATTTAACTTAATGTCTAGTGATTCATTTTAATAGTGTTTGCTCCTCAGCAATCATCACGTAATACATTGATGCCAAGAGATAAATCAAATAGGATCTTATGTGTAAAGTTTCAATTGGAAAAGTATTTCAGGTGCAAGAAGAGCTAGAGAATGCTAAACGTACTGTTGAAGTTATAAAGCTGAATTCAGGTTATCCCAGACCTAACACTTCAAATGATACCTGTAGTGCTTCTGTCACATTTTTTTATGTCACATTATTTGAACATTAAACTAGGACAGATCATTTTTGCGACTGTTGTGGTAAAATTTATTTTCAGGTGTTATACTAACAGCCTGACTGCTCACAGAACAGATTGATTATGTAATATTAAGATATCTACAAAAGGACATAGTGGATACATCTACATAAATAAAAAGGGACATTGTGGATATATAGCCAGTAATGGCAAAAAGAGCCAACAACACCAAAAATTATTCTATGGAAAATGGACAGTTTATTCAACTGAGAACACAGAAATTTTTAGTCCTGCAGTTTTCCTTGGAAATTAGATATACAAACATCACATAGTGTCATTTATCTAAAAAAAAATAAATAAAAAGGATAGCGTCAGTATAAGTGGCACAAATCCAGTGTACCTTACTAAAAAAAAAAAAAAAAAAAAGCCTTAGTTACCTACTCAGGTTCTACATCTGTCCCAAATTTGCATGCCATTCTTACTCCCTTGGTTACAGGTTTTATGGATTAAAACTGATCAGAGGACAGAAATTACAAAGAAAGAAGGATGAAGATTCTCTAAATAGGTACATGAAAACAGCAGAAGTGATAGCTGACAATCTGACAATAAGGCGAAGCCATCAAATAGAGAAAAAAAATGTAAAGTTCAGGAGTCCAAGTCAATTTGGATAGGGATAAAGTAAGTTTCAGTAGATGCCAATATCATTGTAGTAAAATAACTAATGTTGGGATTGATGATCCTGAGTCACCCCTATGATATAGGTCACTCAAAGTACTAGATGAAATTAGGCAAAGATGGGGCAAGAAGGAAAGAAGGGAGGGAGGGAAGGGTGGAGAGAGGGAGGAGGGAAGAAAGACAGAAGTGAAGAAAGGTAAGAAGGGACGATGGGAGAGAGGGAAGGAGGGAGGAAGTAAGAAATACAGCTTTCCTCGCAGCCTTGACATGTGAATGTCTTTCTACAAGAATATAAACTGGGAAGCATTTAACAACACAATTTTAAAGCTAATCTTAGATATGCAAAGTGAGTCATGGAGGGTAAAGGAGTGAGAAATTTGATTTGCTACAAGGAAGAAAATAATCAAATGAAATGAGAGGAGAAGAGGAAGAAGGGTCAGACGACATGGAAAGAGGCTAAAGTTTGAGCTGGGGAAATTGCTATGGACAATGGTGACCAGTAATAATCTTTTTTTCTGCCTTTTTACACTTTTCAACAGTTTTATTGAGGCATAAGTAAACTTCACATATTTAAAATTTATAATTTGATAAGTTTTGACATATAGACACTCACGAAACCATCACAATGATCAAGGTGGAGGAACTATCCATTTCCTTTTAATTTCTCCCTTCCACCCTTCCTTGCATCTCTACGCAAACACTGCTCCTCTTTCCATCATTATTAATTTGCATTTTATAAAATCTTATATAAATGGGCTCATCTAGTTTGTTCTCCTTTTTGGCTTTTTTTTTTCCACTCAGCATAATTATTTCAACTTTTGTCCACATTGTGCTTGTATCAATATGTGGTCCTTTTTTAATTCAAGGGATATGCCCCAATCTATTCATTCACCTCTTGATGGACATTTGGGTCATCTCTACCATTGACCATTCTAAATTGAGTTGTAGGTGCACATGTGTAAAAATCTTGAGATAAACATATGCCTTCATTTTCTCTCGGAGTGAATATCTAGAAGTGGAGTGGCTAGATGATGTGGTAGTATGATTAAGTTTTTAGGAAACTACCAACTTGTTGTCCAAATTATTTGTGCTACTTTAAATTTCCACCAGCAGTGTAGAAGAATTATGTTTGCTTACATCCTTGCTAGTACTTGATGTAGTCAGTCTCTTAAAACCTAGACTTGCTAATAGGTATGTGTAACATTTTGGTTTTAATTTGCAGTTTTCTTGTGACAATCTTGAGCACCTTTTCATGTCCTTATTTTCTATCTGTTTAAATCTTTCACCCATTTTTTATTGGGTTGTTTGTTGTTACTGAATTTTGAAAGATATTTGTGCATAATTTGGATACAAATCCTTTATCAGACATGTAATTTACAAATACATTCCCGTAGTTTGTAGCTTATCTTAATAAATTGTTAGATTTGATTTGTAATGATTTTGTCAAGAATTTTCACATCTATGAGGGATATTGATCTATAAATTTCTTTCATAATGTTTTTGGTTTGTATTAGAGTGATACTGGCCTCATAGAATGAGGTGGGACATATTTTCTTCTTTTCAATTCTCTGAAGAATTTATTGCTTCTTCTTTAAATGTTTCATGGAATTCACCAGTGAAATCAACTGGGGCTGAACTTGTGTGGGGTGTGTGTGTGTGTGTGTGTGTGTGTGTGTGTGTGTGTACAAAGGTTTTTAAGCACAAATTCAATTCTTTAATGGACATTCAAGTTATTTATTTGTGAGTTTTGGTATTTGAAAATTTTCAAAGATTCTGTCCATTTTTCAAATTGTTGAATTTCTGGTATAAAGTCATTAATAATTTTCTCCCTTTTTAAAAATCCTTTATTGTCTGCAGAGTTATACTGATTTTACCTCTTTTATTTCTGATATTGGATACTGGATATTGATTTTTTTCTGATTAGTCTGATTACCAACTTACTGATCTTCCATTGGACCTGGCACCTTTATCCCACAACATGACTGACCCCTAACTGAAGTCCATCTGCTGACAGACTTCCCTGCTTCTAATTTCTCATCTTCTTGCATTTATGAATGTCACCTCTCTTTTGTTCCCAAGCATCTTGTCTTTCCTGCTTTTCAGGAAGCCAATGATTTCTTCCTGGATTTTTAGTTAACCATTCCTTGCTCAGGTAAGGAATGGCAAAGATATAGGAAATTTTTTTAAAGATTTATTTATTATTTATTTGAGAAGGAGTGTGCAAAAGCACAAGTTGTGGGAAGGACAAAGGGAGAGGGAGAGATTCCTCTAGTGGACTCTCCACCAAGCGTGGAGCCTGACATGGGACTTGATCCCAGGACCCTGAGATCATGACCCAAGTTGAAATCAAGAGTCAGATGCTCAGCACATTGAGCCCACAGAGCCCCAAGGAGGCAGGAAATTTTGATGTGTGAGCAGAACAAGTATTTCAGTTGTAAAGGACTGTAGAGTTTATGAAGGGCAGTATAAAGTCTATTAGGTAGGTTAGAACTAATTTCTGGAAAACTTGAATGTCAGGCTAAAACCATTGGGCAATATGCAACATGGAGCCATTGAAAGCTTCTGAGTAAGAGTGGACAGAGCTATAGTCTAGGAAGATGAATGGGGAGGTGTGTGGGAGAAAAAGGAGACACCAATTGACTATTGTAATAGTATAGGCTAGAGAAAAGAGAATTGTAATTTCAGTCAAGGGCAGTGGAAATGAGAGATTTGTGTTCAAGAGATGTGGAGGAATAGACAGGTTTTCAGTGTTTCAAGTAGCACTCCAAAATATTGAAGTAAAGGGCTGATGACATATAACTGTCAGCATAAACAGTATATCCACAACCCAGGTTTAAAAGACCAGCCTTTCATATGATAACAGAATGAAAACTACTAACATGTTATGGATGAATGGAACTGTTTCAACTCATTGGAATTTGGAGAGTTCCTTTTCCAGCACTGCTTAGTAAGTCACCGAAGCACATCAACAATATCAGGACAGGTGATGAAGCAGCATTTTCCAAGCTAATTATACTTCATACATATTCATAAGCATTGCATCTGAGTTTCTGAGCTGTGTCTATGGCATATGTGAAATATAAATGAGGTTCTTAGAGTTGCAAGATATGTTGTTTCTTGCTTTTTAGAAACTGCATTTTTATAAATAAGTTCTTTCTGTGTATATACGTACATAATCTAAAAATGTTTATAAAATATATCATACACAATAAAATATTATATGTAGGCTGCTGTAGGTTTTTATCACTTAATAATTATTTATAGAAAATATGAGGCAATATAAGATATTTTAGAGAAGGAAAGATTGAAAAAA
This sequence comes from Nasua narica, assembly GCA_028533885.1. Taxonomy (NCBI): domain Eukaryota; kingdom Metazoa; phylum Chordata; class Mammalia; order Carnivora; family Procyonidae; genus Nasua; species Nasua narica. The sequence continues at coordinate 30,382,376 of CM052802.1, forward strand.
ATGAAATGATAAAGTCTACAAAGATTTTACAGAGGGCTTGGCATTTAATTAGCTTTTAATACATGTGAGTATTCTCCTTTCTACTATTTGCTAAGTATTCATAGGAACTCTTGTTAAGTATCATGTCATTGAGTAATAGATGAAGGAACTGATTGATTTAGCCAACAAAAGTTTTTAGCTGTCTCAAGCACCAAAGTAACCTCTGATTATCCAAAGATGGAGATAGTCTGCCTTCCCCACTCAACTGTAGTGAAGAACAAACAAAACAATCCCTTATAAAGAATCCCTCAAACTCAACACCCCAAAAACAGATAATCATGTCAAAATATGGGCAGAAGACATGAACAGACACTTATCCAAAGAAGACATACAAATGGCTAGCAGACACATGAAAAAATGTTCATCATCATTAGCCATCAGGGAGATTCAAATCAAAACCACATTGAGATACCACTTTACACCGGTTAGAATGGCAAAGATTAACAAGATAGGAAACAACAAATGTTGGAGAGGATGTGCAGAAAGGGAACCCTCTCCACTGTTGGTGGGAACGCAAGTTGGTGCAGCCACTTTGGAAAACAGTGTGAAGATTCCTCATGAAATTAAAAATAGAGCTACCCTATGACATTGCAACTGCATTACTGGGTATTTATCCCAAAGATACAGATGTAGTGAAAAGAAGGGGCACATGCACCCTAGTGTTCATAGCAGCAATGTCCGCAATCACCAAAGTGTGGAAAGAGCCAAGATGCCCTTCAACAGACGAATGGATGAAGAAGATGTGGTCCATATATACAATGGAGTATTACTCTGCTATCAGAGAGGATGAATAACCAACTTTTGTATCAACATGGATGGGACTAGAGGAGATTATGCTGAGTGAAGTAAGTCAAGCAGAGAGAGTCAATTATCATATGGTTTCACTTACTTGTAGAACGTAAGGAATAACATGGAGGACATTAAAAGAAGGAAAGGAAAAGTGAAGTGGGGGAAATTGGAGGTGGAGAGGAACCATGAGAGACTGTGGACTCTGAGAAACAAACTGAAGGTTTTATAGGGGAGGGGGTGGGGGATTGGTTGAGCCTGGTAATGGGTATTAAGGAGGGCATGTATTGCATGGAGCACTGGGTGTGGTGGATAAACAATGACTCTTATAACACTGAAAAAATAAAATTAAATAAATAAAAAAAAGAGAAAATGGTTACTACCATAATGGAGCATGGAAATATGGCAGCGTTTTGTTGTCAGAAGAAGCTCTATTAGGAGAAGAAGATGTGAATACAGAGCCTGAAGTTAAGCTTATCAGGATGGTCTACCTGTCTCCCAGTGACTTATTATATAAAAAAAGCAAATTTAGGGGTGCCTGGGTAGCTCAGTTGGTTGAGCAACTGCCTTCGGCTCAGGTCGTGATCCTTGAGTTTCGGGATCGAGTCCCACATCGGGCTCCCAGCTCCACGGGGAGTTTGCCTCTTCCTCTAACATTCTCTCCTCTCATGCTGTCTCTCACTTTCTCTGTCTCTCAAATAAATTAAAAAAAAAAAAAAGCAAATTTAAAAGCTATTGTTTAGGGGCACCTGGGTGGCTCAGTCAGTTAAGCGTCTGCCTCTGGCTCAGGTCTTGATCCCAGAGTCCTGGGATCAAGCTCTGCATCAGGGTTCCCTGCTCCATGGGGAGCCTACTTCTTCCTCTCACTCTCCCTCTGTCTGCTGCTCCCCCTGCTTGTGTGCTCTGTCAAATAAATAAAATATTAAAAAAAGAATTATAGAAGTTATTGTTTATATTACCTTCTACATTATACTTTTATTACTTTTCTAAATGGTCCTCAAATAACTAGTTTATTAGAGACAGAATTTCTGAATTCATTGAAAGATTTGGTTCTAAGGACAGATGTAGAATATTTCTTTTTGCTTTTGTTTTTATTTGTTAGAGAAGAAATTGAAGATTCATCAGCATGGTTTATGACTTATTCCATTGTTCCCTCTTTATGAAATAATTTATTTTAGAAGATAAGTCCTACATTTCTCTAAAGGAGATACTGTGCAAAATTATTACATAACTTAAATGATTTTAAGTTTAAAATTTTTTTCAATAAAGAAAATGGTTCAGAATGTGCAAGAATACATATAAAGGCTGGTCATTGGCTATAATGTGTTTGTATGAGGTGTTTATCAGAAGAATTTATATTCAGGTATGTTAGACTGTTGTTAAAAATCAGGGAGAAATTTCTTACTCTCGTAAAACAAATTCTTAGAACAAATGGTGGCATCTAATCCTATAGACATTGTAAAAGATATAATTTTGAGAATATTGAAAAAATGTGCATGTGATAGGAATTAGATACAATTATATATTAAACTACAAAACAGTTATGTAAAAATTACCCATTTGCAAAAAATCCATTTGCATATGAAATGGTACATGCACATAAACAACATTATAAAAGTGACCATTCCTGTTTGGTGGGTTTACGCACATTTTATATGTTCTCATTTTGCTTGTATTTTCCACTTTTCTATAATACATAAGAACTGCTTTTGTAACAATTAAAAACATCATAATTTTAAATTAAGGAAATCACTTTTCATTGATTTTAAAGGGGTTTTAATATGACCTATATCTTTAAAATACTATAGGATACTAAAATGAAATAGTAAATAAAAAGTGAGGAACAAACAACCCAGGGAGATAACCTTGGTCAGAAATCTGCTGAAAGGCTGCGAACACTCTGTAGTTCGCACATTATGTCCCAAGATGGAAGAGACATTAGATGAATCTCTGCAGGATACTGAAAGCCAGTGAGCATACAGAGGAGACTTGGATGAAATAGGAATCCTCAAAATTGCAAGTTTAGGATTTGTGATTAGGAACTTTCAGCTTGATGAGAACACTGAGTAGGACAATCAGGAGAGGATTTAAAAATATATGACTAAGTGAGAATAGATTTTCACCAGTTACAGCCTGGCAGCCACTGCCCCAGCACCTGTGGGTGCCACGAGCCGACTGCAATGAGGCAGGAAGTGAACAAGCTGATGGGGGCAGAATGAGCAGAAAGTACAAGAAATCTTGATTTGGAGTCAAGGCAATAGAGATACATCTACGGAGTTGGAGAACATTCTCAGAGGACCTAATATATATATATTTTTTCCAGTTAATGTCCAAAGTCCAATCCAGCATGGCCATTTCACCTCTTGATGACTGCACTTATAGGTGGAAATCCTAAATAATGAGTCTGAGAGCACAACTGCCTTGAATGAAATTAATTCTCACTTACATTGCCTTATAGCCTCACCCCAAAGAGTTGCCATGTTTTGGACTGATGATACAAACCCTTTGATTCTTAACACTTTATGCCCTGAGTTTTTAAATATGTCTAAAGCTGGATCATAAGACAGAAATTTGCTTTTTTGTTTCTAATCTATTTTTTAAAATTATCGACTCCAATGAGCATATCATATACAGAGAAAATCACTAAAATCAGGGTGGCTTAATGAGCACTAATTTTACATACAGATTCAATATTTTTCTAGGTGACTTCAATTCTCACTGACTTTTTCATATTTGCTATTGTGTGAATCACTCAGTTGTTAGGGCTGATGGAGAAAAAATGCTCAATCTTACTGGCAGATTTAACTGTCACACCAATCATGGGTTGATGTCATTTTCCCATTAATACTACACGGATATAAGATTTAAATTCCAATGATTGTAGATATATTTTAAAATAGATTTTATTTATTTATTTGACAGAGAGGGCCAGAGAGCACAAGCAGGGGGAATGGCAGAGGCAGAGGGAGAGGAAGAAGCAGGCTCCCCGCTGAGCAGGGAACCTGACATGGCGCTCAATCTCAGAACCCTGGGATCATGACCTGAGCCAAAGGAAGATGCTTAACTGACTGAGCCACCCAGCCCCCCCCCACCCCAGTGATTGTAGCTATTATTAAGAAGTCAAAATTACTATGTGAATGACTTCTAAGCAGTGGTTGACAGAATAAAATAGAAAGTATATGTGATTTAAAGTGTACAACTTGACTAACACCACATTTTATTGAGCCTTTTGAATGCAATATGTACTCTACTAATATTTGCACAGTCCTTTATGGAGGAAATAAAATTTCAAAAATGACCTTGCAAGTATTCTTTATGTATTTTGGCTCATCCAAAGCAAATGTTAAATAAGACAGACTGAAGAGAAGCTATGACCATATTTCTAAACAAACACTCATTAGAAATGCCTTAATGTTTAATCATATTATTCTAAGATTCATAGTGTTTACCCTTATGATTTATATACCAATAGCAATGATGTCAAAGAATCTTGCTACTATAAGGACTCAAAAACTAATAAATGAGAAGAAATTATTAGGAATAATATTAATATTAAAGGACAGATTAATAATAAGAAAGAAAGGAAAACTTTTAATAAAGGAAAATAATAAATTAGGTAAAGTTGGAATGTATTATTTTATCAGCATGACAAATGAAAACATATAATGATTATTGCTAGTTTGAGGACAGGTAAGAATTCTAATTATCTCTGATTACCCTGTGTGTTGTGTTTTGTAATGCTATTTACACATTAAGTACATTAAATATATAGTCACAATTTTTAAAAATTTAAAGAGAAAATGTAAAATGTGGTTAAGTAGCTCATGAGTACCTCTAATAAGTACCATAAGTAGGCCAATGAAGAGCAAAAATGATCTTACATATTTGGAGACTGAATATTAAATCAGATGAAAGGATTTGGGCTCTATGGACTATTCAAGGGAGGGATCACAATAGATCCCACAATGCACTCAATTTGAAGGCAGATCTTCTAACTCCCAAATTCTATCCTGCTATCTTCTTTCCCCAGCCTGATTTAGAAATTCTAGCATACCAGAAGAACCTAATTCCAACCCATTAAAAAATCTCACATGATATCTACATTCAAACAGATATTCAGACATTACCTCAAACTAAATAGGTAAAGAAAGTAATTTTACTTTTCCTTTGAAATCATCTCCTTTCTTCAACTTTTCTGTATCTCGTGACAATACAAATATCTTGTGAATTCTGAAAATCTGATGCACCCTGGCCATTCTAGATTTCTGACATGAGTGTTTGGGAATGGGAGGGGGCAATCTACATTTAGTGAGTGGCTACTGTGTATCATGTGTTACCTATATGAAAATCATGGGATCCTGGGTGAGGAATAGTGAAAGAGCAAAACACTCAGGGGCCACCTGTGGCGCTCCATGTTTCGGTCCACTAGGGGATCTATTATCAGCTTACGTTTTAATTCTGGGAACACTCTTTTCTGGAAAAAGCAAGTAGGAAGAAAACAAAACATCACAGCGAAATAGTGTGCAAGCCCACTGTGCACAGCAGAGGGCAGGCAGAGAAACTTCCAAAGCCCAGGGATCTTGGGGCTATGAGGCCTGTATCTGACCCAAAGGTTTGCATAGCGGGGCATCGGAACTGGCCGGCTAACGGCTCGCCACACTGTGTGGCCTCATGTATCTCACCCAGTGGGGATGACTTTTCTGACTCCTCCAATCACTGCATGGGTGAGTGGAGACCCTCAAATATATCCCTCCCATGAGGAAACAAAATATAGGAACAGAGCAAAAAAACTCCTCAGAAATATGAATTATTTCATTTAAAATCTGAATTTTCACTCTATGCTACCCTTGAAACGAAAACTACACCATAGGTGAACTAACTTGAATTCAAATAAAATTTTGAAAAAGAAAAAAAAAATTAAATTTGAATTTTGAGCAAAAGACACTGCTTTCAGAAAAGAGTACCAAGAGACTAGATAAAATGGAGTAAGTGTGCAGGAGAGATGGTGGGAATTCAAAGTATGATGTTGTTAAAAAAAAAAAAAAAAGGAGGTGAAAGAAAGTGTATGACTTCAGCAGACGAATCTTCACTTTAGACTCGCCTCCCTCACCACATCAACATGGGTCATTAGACACTTACTCCCTCTTAGTCCACTGCAGTCACTGGATCCTCACCTAACTCAGGAGGAGATAAGCCAGGAAGGAGGCACATAGAATCTGAAGGCAGCCCAGCTCAGAAACAACAGGTTAGGTAGAGGATAAAAGTCAGTCATGAGAATAAAAACAGATAATGCCCTAAAAGTAATGAATCACATGACAGCATGATAATGATATTATCAAGAGAAACAGAAGAAGAAATAGTTGGAAGATTTAGCAATGATTGTCCCTGGGGGTGTGAGTTTAGAGGTGAGAAAAGTTAGGTCAGGGAATTGTTGCTTGGAATTTCCGGCTTCTCTTTTCAATTTAAAAGGAAATAAAATATGCATGCATCATGAATTTTAAAAGAAAGAAAGAAATGTAGGACCTCTTGTTGGTGTGAAGGATGAGGGTTGCTCTTTTCATTTCCCGGAACATTTAAGAACCACTTTCTTTATATTTTTCAGGGCAGCTCTTCCTGCAGAACTGATTTTCAATTTCCTCTTTCATTTTAGTTAAAACATGTAACTAGGAAATAATTTAACTATACTGATAGGAGCAGAAATTAATATAGATACTGTATCCCCATCATCCATATTTGACTAATATTAACTTTTTACTGTATTTGTCTAGATCTTTAAATATATAGATTTGGATTAGGTTTGACAATATTGTATTTAAAGTTTTGCATCTCTATTTATGATTACCTACAGTTTTTCTTTTTGATCCTATGTCGTACAGCATTCTGCCATCAAGATTGCATCAGACTCCTAAGATAAACCAGGGAATATTTTTTTCTATTCTTTACAATGTTTTGGATATTGAGTCCTTGAAATTTTGGTAGGCATTATTATTTTGTAATGGATAGATTATTAACAACTGACTCAACTCATTTAATGACTAGACTTCTACTCAGGTGTACTCTTTCTTTTTGAGTACATTTAGATTTATCGTCCACTTCATCAAGCACTCAAATTTATTTGAAAAAACCTGCTCATGTACTCAAGTATACCCCTATTTATTAAATCTATATTATCTCCCTAGTTATGTCCCACTCTTCATTCCTAATCCTGTCCATATGTGTAAGTAATGTGTAAACTCTGCTTACTTAGTCTTGCTTTTCCTGCTTATTGTAAGAATCAGCTTACTAATATTTTCCTTACGTTGTTAATTTCTGCTTTTATTTTTATTCCTTTCTTTATACATTATTTTGAACTTCTTGAGCAGAAACTTCAGATAATTGGATTCAGTTCTCACCCTTTCCTAATAACTGCATTTCAAACTTCACTTGCCTTTTTAGTGCCACTGGATGTGATGTGTAGTTTTATTTCCATTTTGTTATGAAATATTTTGTACTTGTAATTTCAAACTATATTTTTCTTTGACCCATGAAGTACTTTGAAGTGTGGTTTTTATCTAAAACATTTTTGGGGAACAATCTTTATACATAATTTTTAAATTTTATTGCACTGTGATCAGAGAATACAGTCTAGGTGCTATTGGAGTGCTGGGATTTACTTATACTTCCTTTGTGATCTAGTTCATGGTTCTCTAAGTTTCATGAGTACTTTATTTAATGGGGCATATAGAATTATCTAATTGATATAGAGTTCTATACCATTAAAGCAAACTCATTTGTTGTACTTTTCAAATCGGCATCTTTACATCTCTTTGCTTGACCTATCAATTTTTTAAAAAGATTTTATTTATTTATTCGACAGAGGGAAAGAGATCACAAGTAGGCAGAGAGGCAGGCAGAGAGAGAGGGGGGAAGCAGGCTCCCCGCTGAGCAGAGAGACTGATCCTGGGCTTGATCCCAGAACTCTGAGATCATGAACTGAGCAGAAGGCAGAGGCTTTAACCCACTGAGCCACCCAGGTGCCCCTTGACCTATCAATTTTTAAGAGAGAAATGACAAAATCTTCCTTTCTTATTATAGATACACTTATTTCCTCATTCTACCATTTGCATTTATTCATTCTTAGGCTTTGTAGTTACGACTTTCTGGGTTCAATATTTTTTAACCTTCCTGCTAACTTGATCCTTTCATTATGTTGTGATGATTTTATCTCTCATAACTCTTTTTTAAAAATATAAAGCCCATTTTGATTATTTAATATTAGTACACCAGCTTTCTTCTGGTTAGTGTCAGCTGGGTTTATCTCTTTGCATCCCTTCTTTTTCAGTCCTCTTTACCCTTAAAGTTTGTAGTATTTTGTGTCCATCATATATTGATGGCTGCATTTGTTCAACATTTTTAAACCAATATAAATATAAATATTATTGTCATCTAACTAGTAATTTTAATGTTTGCATTTACTATGAAGACAACTTGAAACTGAGACAGTTAATGCTCATCAAAAATTCTATGTGCCTATTTTTCCTAGTCTCTCTTATAGTTAGATTGAGGTATGTGACTATTCCTGATCAACAGACCAGATATGGTCCAGGCCAAGGCAGGGAAGAGCAGGCATGACTCTTTTATCTTTCTCTTTCCCTGCCAGGACAACCTCGGAGGCTCTGTGGTATATTGTAGCTATGAGATGGAGAAGGGTTTTCTGACACACATTGGGTAGGATATGAGAAACAAATTTAGACTGTGGTAAGAAACCGATTTTTCAGGGCTTATTTCTTGAGGCAGCTAGTCATAATTACTCTGACTGCTGTATTTTAATTCTATCATATTTCGTGTTTTATATTTACCTTTTTTTTTTTGCTTGTTTTTCTGTTTTTTTTTTTCCTTTTATAGAATTGATTGAAAATTCCACTCTCCACATTTTTTTCTCTTTGCTTATTTGGAAAGTATAACTGTTTGTGATGGTTAAATTTACGTGTCAGTTTGGCTAGGCTCTGTTTCCAGGTTTTGCTCAAGCAAGTCTATACCTTGCGCTAAAAGTATCATTTAGATGTAATTACCATTTAAATCACTAGACTTTGAGGAAAGCAGAGTGCTCTCCATAATATAGGTGAACCCCATCTAATCAGTTGATGGCCTTAGAAGAAAAGACTGAAATCCTCCCAAAAAGAAAGAATTGTGCCTCCAGACTGTCTCTGAACTTGATACATCAATTCTTCCCTGGTTCTCCATCCTGCTGGCTGGTCCTGCAGAACTCAGACTTGACAGCCCCCACTGTGGTGAGTCAATTCCTTAAAACAAATTTCGAAAAATCTCTACATACATATATATATCCTATAGGTTGTTTCTCTGGAAAACTCTGATTAACATTGCTATTTTTATTCTTCTATGATTATCCTCAGTTTAATACATATACTTAACAAAGTTTAAATCTAATCAGTTTTTTTTTTTTTTTTTTACTTTACTCTCCTCCCAAAATTTTAAGGAGTTTTAAAACTTCTAACTCTGACCATCTGTCCATTTTCATGTTGTTGTTCTCTTGTTCTTTTGGCTCAACTTTTTAAAGCAATTACATACATTTAGTAATTATCTTCATTATAATTTTCACTATGCTTAAATTGTATACATTTACTATTTCTCTGTTCACTTTGCCTCTTGAATCCGCAACTTCCTTGATTTTGTTGACATTCCTTTTGAAGTGTATTTTATAGTAGCTCAGTGGGAGTCTGTAGTTGGTAAACCCTCAGTTTTTCTCTGAAGATGCCATTATTTTGTCCTCCCCTCTGTTATGAAGTATAACAAGATATAGAAGATATAGAATTCTGAGCTCAGCGGCATATTATATCATATGATTATGTAACATACCATGCAGATATTAGCGAATTATTTGACTTCCATTGTGAATTCGGTGGGAAGTATGCTAACTGGAAAATCTTATTCCTTTGTAGATAATCTGTATTTTCTCTCTAGATTATTTTAAGATTGTTTTCTTTTTCTTTTTGGTTTCTATAAGTTTAACAGTGATCTTTCCATGTGCAGACTTACTTTTATTTATCGTGATGGTTTTCCTTAATTTGGGGAATCATATTTTTCAGCAATATTTGAAAATATTCAGTATCTCTTTGACCATTACTGCTCCTGTTCTCACCCTTTCAATTTCTGGAACTCCTCATAGACTTTTATTTTTACAATCTGCATTCCCTGCCTCCTAAACTCCTTTTATATTTTACCATGGTTGTTGCATTCTGGACAATATGTTCAACTCTTTCTTTCTAACTCATTTTCTTTTCATCTGTTACTAATATGCTGTTTGCCCCCCCCCTTCAATTTTTAATTTTAATCCCTGTATTTTTCATTTTTAGAAATTTTCTTTCTTTTACAAATTTCCAGTCTTTAGTTCCTCTTCCTCTTGCTCTTTTCATTAACATTTTAATAATTTAAACAATTTTATAGTCTCTTCCAGATTTTTCAGTAATCTCAGGATCCTGTTAAATACTTTGCCTGCCTATCCTCACTTCTACTTGATTATTTATAACGTATCCAAACAGAGTAGTTTTCTATATCGTCCTAGATGCTCTAGAGGTTTCAAGAGCCAAGACTAGTACCCCTGCCATTAATTTCTCAGTTGGGAAAGTCTTGTACCATATGGATAGTATAAATTTGGACTTCAGTCTATAGGCCTGTGACTTTAGCATCTTATGAGACATTTTTTCACAACTGGAGGCATGAAAAGAACAAGACTTCCAGGAACGTTCCTGGGCTGCAAGGCATGAGTGCTCATCAATGACGACAATTACTCCAGTCTCATGCTTTTGTATACCTTCAATTAGAGACTTCTCTTGCAGGTTCAAGGTGATGTCTGTGATGTCTTCTCTCCCTGCCTGGTCTTTAAAATCCCAGCCCTTAGATATTATGATGGATATTTATGATCCAAATTCTTTGAGCCACTAAGGTGGCAGCTTTAGAATATGCCATTTTGTTTTAACCTCCCTCTGTACTTTTAGATTTTTCTTCTTTCTAAAATGAAGTATACATTAAATTTGGGGAGTTATAATTTATTTAGCATTTCTATGAATTTCTAGCATCAGGATGGACCTGTATTAACTCAGGCTGCATGTTTTCAGAAATCTCTGGCTTTCCATTCTAGTGTCCTTGCTTCCTATCAGGGTTTTTCTCCCTACTGATCTGTCATGTAAGAGTAAATTTACAAAAACCTAGTTCATTCCTTAGACTCTTGACTCTAAAAGCAGGAAAAAACTTCCTTTGAGATATCTACTCTTTTCATGTTAAAGGAATAAACACTAGAAAATCACTTACAACAGCAGTTCCTGTATTTATTAGAATTAAGGCTTTAAACTTACTTAATTTTTAGGTATACTTCCTTCTATAAAATATATATTTTTTAGACTTCCCCCTCATCTCTGTAGTTTATCTAAAGCCTACATCTTGTTCATATAGCACTCTTTACTACCTCATTCTTGTTTCTATGAAAAAAAAATGTCACTTACAAATTGCTTTCATTTTCTTCTGCATTTTATATTATTTTTTAGAAATATCTGGAAAAGACCATGTTATAGATTTTTAGAATTATGTCTCCCTCAAATGATGAGTAATTGTAGCAAGTAACAGAACTTGAATTTGGAGACTAAAGAGAAAGCACACACTGTACTGGAGTTGAAGCCTAGTATAAATTCTTCTATTTCTAATGCTTACCACTCCAGTGAAGATCAGACTGAACACTGACACTAAGTGAGAAGGGGGAGCCCAGGCTAGAGGATATTAATGAATAGTGGTGGTGGTGGTGGTGGTGGGGTGTGTGTGTGTGTGTGTGTGTGTGTGAGAGAGAGAGAGAGAGAGAGAGAGAGAGAGAGAGAGGTGAGAGAGAGAGAAAAAGTGAGAGATCTTAGAGAACCAAAAGTATGGAATTCATTCTATATAACCCTTCTTTTCCTTGTTGTTGCTGTTTGTTATTGGAAGGCACCAGATTCAAGTGCACAGTATCTAAGACCTTTCCAGTGGAAAGTGCAAAGGGTCTCATATTTCAGGGCCACTGAAGCCTGTTGCCTCTGGTGGTGATTCCAAGCATCCAGCAGCATATGAAATCTATTTGTCCAACTACTTCTAAAACCTGATCTGGCTGATAACATAGGTTTTAAGTTCACCTATCTAGAATTTTTTTTAAAAAAAGTTGTAATTTTCTATTGTTCTAGCATCAGAGGACTTTTTATAGCCCCAAAGCAATTAAGATTAGAACAAAATAACTGGATCTTCATATTCTCTTCTAGAGTGACACATTTTCCTTCTCCTTTTCTTGTACCTACCAATAAGAGGTTCTAAATGAGATGTTATCTTGGAGATTGCGTGTCAGAAAACAAATCCTTTATAGTATTTATCTCACCTGACACTAACAGAAAAATAGTATTTGTTTCTTCATAATGTCTACATTTCCACAATACTTTATTTTGATATTTAAATAAATGACATCTGCAAGACACGTAGCTGTTACTCTTTATATAGGAATGCTCTATGACAGTCTTTAATTGTATAAAACCTCCACCTGCTTTTTAGTTAAATGATCAACTTTCTCTAACTCATATTTTCCTTTTGATGACCTCCTTGATTTGGTGTGTGTTTATAAATAGGTAGACTTAAGCAGATTTTTTAAAACGGAAGTTGCTTTAAAAATGCTGTCAATTATACTTTGAGGTTATTTCTACCATTCATTTGTTTTTGTCCTTCGGTTATTTTCAATGCTTTTTTTTTTTCTCACATTATTTCACATCCATTTTCTTCACAATAGTAATTGGCTGTTTATTGTTTGTCTAGCAGGTCTTTTCTCTCACGTAAATTCCTGCTTTTGTCTTTGTCCTTTCTTTCTGATTCACTGAAAACATTTTTCCTTCTTTTTAGGGAGAGACTCAAATGAGTAAAGGATTGTTTAGTATTTTTGTCCTTGAATTCTTTTATACATAAATAATAAACGTGGTCTCATTCTTCTCTGTTTATCCAGCAATAATAACAGATCTTACATATACAGAAGGCTAGTCCTAGCAATGTAATTGCTCAACTTAATGACTGGCAAATACATTTATTTTCTAGTAAAACAGAACTATGTTATCATGACATTAAAATTAAAACTTTATTCTGTTCATAAAACAAACTTTCTGTTCTGTCCAATAAACTTTCTGGGACAAATCAGTCTTCTTTGAATTTACAGATAGCCATTTAATCAATAAGTGATTCTCTTTAGCATTTAGTTTGTACTTTTTCAGACATTTATTTTTTATCTGGGATATGGAAAAAGAGAAGGAAGGATGATAACAAGAGGATATGTGGCAATGTATTACAGTTCATCTTAGCTCTATGTTTGAGGCTGGCTATGTTGTCATGTATAAGCATCAGTGCTAGGAAAGAGAAAATTTTCTGCCTGTATAAAAATGACAGCATTCTACATATAAAGTGACAGTATTATATTTGGGTGAAATTAAACAGCTCTTTAATAAAAATGTTATAAGTTTATGAAGATGAAATAATAACAATAGTGAGATTTTGACTGGTACAAATGATTATAGATAGACTTGAAAGATATTACTTAGAATGACATTCATTCATTCCCTCACGAGTGCCTGCTATTTGCCAGGTACAGCGCTAGATGCTAAAAATGGTTCTATAATAAAGCAGAGGTCAGATAATAATGATGAACTTGGAGATTTGGGTCTTTAAAACAGAAGATAATGAGAAGATAGATAAAGAGTTCAGATTTGAAAAATGAGTTCATTTTGAAAAGATAACTAGGCATAGGGAAGTTTCTGCAATAACCATATCACAATTTTGAATAAGAAATAAACAGAACATATGGTATTAGAACTTATTCCAGAGGAACCGAAACAGTAGTAACTGCTGATGGAAAATGATATTTTCACTCTGACAACAATATAAACCTTCTAAGAGTATAGCAAATATGCTTATTATCCCTGAGATTAAGAAAAAAAAAACCCTTTGTGTCCAATACCAAAGCAGAGAAAATATTGATCCATTTCTTTAACAGTAATTATTTATGTATACTTCATTCACAAAGGTCCAATCCAGTTTTTTTTTCCCCTGAAATTCTGATGTGAAGACCAAAGGAGTTCAGAACATTTAGTTTAGAACATTTTAACTCAGCATATGCTTCCTATGAAATATTTTTTTAGCCTCAAATAGTATTATGAAGGGGTATCACATGACTTATTTACAAAATGTTGCTCTACATGGAAAGAATGAAGATTTGTCAGTACTAAAGATACTCAGATAAGGTGTTATACTTGGAGCTCCCCAATTCTGAAATATTATTTCCAAATGTATTTTGAACAATGATAGCAGCCAAATATCCCTTTGAAGGTATCCGTTTCAATTGATACGAATAGTATCAACAGTTCAGAAGTATATGATCTCATGTGTTTTATAAAATATACACTTTCTAGTCGAGCTTCACATATAACCAATTTGTGGGTGGGAATATGCAGTGGTGTTAATTTTCAGGGCACTTCCTTATTGATGATATTTGGAAGAATAGCAATAAATTTCCCTGTCCAGAGTCTTATGTTTGACTGTGTTTCTTCTGTGAGTTGGTGGCAAAAAACTGCTGGGCAGCTGCAATAATTTCAAGACTCTTATCAGTAGTGGGAAGTAGTGAGAGACTGAGAAAAGAGTTCTATTATCACAGCACACTGAAACTTATTTTGGATACGATTTAAAAGGAGCCTCTGAAAATAATTCAAAATAAATATTCTAGTTTACTGGGATTTTTCCTGAGCTCATTTAAATTTGAGAAATTTTGTGTAGGCTCTTATTCCAAAAGAATTGACCTGCATTCTTAGTACATAACACTATTCAGTTCTTACCAGATTTGTAGCTTCATGTGCAAGACCTTTAGCTTCTTGGGCAATTTTCTCAGCTTCATCAATAGAGTCCTTAATATGGCTATAGGCATTGAAGGCTGCAGTGGCATTGAAGGAGATGTTTTTAGCCTCATCAAGGATTCTGTTGGGATTATCCCCAAAAAAGAACATCAGAGCAGTTGGTACTCAAATGAAGAACATTCTACTTATAACAAATATGGCTTCCAAATGATCACAGACAGCCAAGATCACTATGATTCCAAGTCATAATGAGGTAGCTACTTATTATATTATAGTTTTCAATTTAAATTCAAATTCCTATATAATTCAGCTATGAAATACTACCAACATATTTTTAGACACCCACACTGTCCTTCAAAAATTTCTGCAACATGCACCATGTAACTGCGAGCAAAGAGATGATCCTTTAGGTCATTTGTAAAGTGTGCTCTATGTTTCAGAGCACTCGTACCCTATTACTGGAATTAACTTCAAAAAACCTCTTTAGGGGAGGTGTACTGCCCAGATGAAGACAAATGAATCTCAGAAGGTTAAACAGCTTGTCTCAGATTACGTGACCAACACATCCCTGATTAAGGGCATGGAGCCTACATCTGTGGACTTTTAGCTTACATGCTAAATGGGCAAAAGTTTATTATAAAATGAATTGTGCCTAAATTGTGGCCAGGGTCTTCAAACGTCAATTATTCTCCTTCGTATCAATGATATCAAGTCCTGGAATAGAACCTTTACACATGTTATATATTAAATAACAGATTTGAGGCAATTATTCTTTGGGGTTTATGGGACCGATATTTATTATGACAATCCCCAAATTACAGGAGAAGCAGACCAGTTATACCTAAAAGGCTATTTCTAGGTCAAACACACTTTGCCACTTGACCCGCCCTCCTCTGACCCATGTAAGAGTCCCAGCTATAGTGAGCTGTTATTTCACAGGGGAATATGTAGTATCTCCCTGGAATTTGAAAGAGAAAAAAAAGACTTAAAGGCTATCTATGGGGCTACATTTTCAAAAGCCACTCTTTTAACGATAGTTTCGATTTCATTAAAAATATAAAACTAGAATTTGTAGCAGAATGTGTGTTTGTACATTATTATTTAAAATGCTAATAAAGCAACCATTGTGCTCTAATAAAGAACAGAAAATATTTTTTCTCAGTATAGCCTAGGGCTATATTCACTCCCTACCAAGCCTTATTTGAATCCACTTTTAGCTCAGACTTTTGATGCTGCTTCAGTGGAGCTTTGCCCAGACCCTCCTAATTAGGCTCTTCCACAGAAAGGCCATGCAGCTCGTATGTTCCTAATTAGACAAATCAAGATTTGCAAGAGATGCTCTACCATTTCTGCTCGTCACAACTTTTGGACAAGTGTCAAGATACATAGACATTTCCAACAACAAATGACATACCCATCAAGGACAGCAGATGAGTCATTCAACTGAGCCGCATGGCTCTCAGCCCGGGACACCTTCTCAGCCAGGTTCCTGTCCTTTATTTCCTGGGCAAGGTCATCGATTTTATCTTTAAGCTCTTCAGACATGGGTGGCAATTTAGTCTGAATGTCTTCAACATACTGAAATATAGGAAGAGAGGGCATTTTAAGTCAGTGAATCCAAGCTTCCTCTCAGTTACTAATTTCTCTAGGAGATATAATTACACACACTTACTTTTTTTTTTCTTAAAGATTTTATTTATTTACTTGACAGAGATCACAAGTAAGCAGAGAGGGAGGGAAGCAGAACACACACTTACTTTTTTTATGAAACTTGAATTTTACTAATATAGCAAAAAGAGAATACAGAATAAAAGCTGCTATTTAGTGAGATTAGGAAATACATGGAGCCAATTTACACCAAGAAGAACCTAACTATCTTTTCTAAGAAAATGCTTCTTCATAGGTATGAATGCATAAATGATAGTCATTAGGATTTTTTAGACCATATGTGTTTCTATTGCTACACAGTACAGTGTCTACCGCATTACGCACTATATTGAAAGTCTGCTTATAGGCTTACATTTCTCTTTTAACCAATGTTATATAAATATTGAAGCGGATTTTAAGAGCTATCCTGGGAACAAGAAATGCCCTTCATCACTGTGGAAAAAAATACAGGTTTATAGGAGTGTTGTGAGTACTCTTACACAGGCACTCATGTCTGCTGGGAGAACAGTGTGTAGTTTTAACTGTTGCCAAGAGCTCCGCACGGTCAAAATGCAACCAAGCAGAAACGATCCGACACCCACAAGAAAAAAAAATTAGTATTTGCTTATGTTACTGAGATTTATCACTGCTTCCAACTTATGAAATCTTATGCCATTATTATTTTCTTTTAACTTTGGCTTTTATGGAATACTCACATCTATGACTGAGTTGATTTCGCCTGCAAGACGGTTGGCTTCATCAAGTATGTCATTGCCTTCTTTTAAAGTGTTCTCAGTTTGTTGTTTGCCACGTTCAATGGCCTCCTTCTTTTTCTGTAGCACAATATGAACAAAACATCAAAATACCCTTTGGATGAAACCTTATCCCGCCCGGTATTCCTTCCTGACTTCCTTGAACTGACTGAACACAGGCTTTGCAAACAAGGCACGTCGGGTTGACGATGAGGCTGGATGAGAATGGTATCAAATACCTGGCCGGTCCTTCAAACATTATTTTATTTAAATGCCTCTCTAGATGCTTTCTTCCTCCCAGTGTGAGAAAGTCATCCAAGAGAAGAAAAGTTATGTGATGTTAGCTGAGGAATGAAGAACTATTTTTGAAGCAAGATGGACACCCATTTTAAACTCAAGTGTAAGTGCCGAATATAAATTTCTGAGCATGTGGTAGCACCCTGAATTACACTGGAACTAGACATTACGTTCCAGAATCGAGGTCCAAATGAGTACTTTGTGAGCATAAACATAAGCAGATTTAGTCTAGGGGAGTTCTGTAAAAATTGGAAGAAGTGAGATTTTTAAGGGAACTTAGGGGAAGTGCTTTTCGAAAAAAGAGAAGTGAACACATGGAAGAATAAATTTAATGGACTGTTCCATAAAAAGAGAGCAAGCTCTTATTTTTCCTTGATGCCGAGACTCAAAACTACATGGAACTCATTTCGAGACTAGAAGGGTAAAATCAACCAGAGAGAAATACTGTTATTTTTCTATTTGGAGCATACCTTTGCCTCTTTTTTTTTTTTTCATTGATACATCTCACTCATTCTCCCAATCACTTGTGGACTTAACGGCATCCATTTTAAACCACTGCCATTTTATGCTTTTATATAGATAATAATGCTAGTTTTATATTCATTTTTATCTCAAGATGTGCCAGTTCGTTCATCGGCTTTTCTCATTAAATTCTACAGTAACTCGACAGGCCCTGTGTTTACGACCTTTTCCAAGAATAGGAAACTGAACAAATGATTTGTTCAAGGTCACTCTATGCAGTATTGGTTTGGACCCTGGTCTAGCTAATGATAAAGCCTGGGTCTTAAACTCTCAAAGCACTCTCTCTCCTATTATGGAAATCACTTGTCTTATTTGCACCGGGGTAGCATTATTTTCATACCTTCTTTCCCTGTCTCTTCACCAACCACCTCAGTGGGCTGCAAGCACACACATCTGGGTTGGAACTGTGACCCTGGCAGCTGCAGCTCCCTCCCCCCTGGGCTCTTCCCCAGTCCTTTGCCTTGTTTCGTCCTCCACGCTCTGTTCCTGGTCACTTCTCTGACCACCTCTCTAAAACAGCAATCATCCTCCTCCCAATTATTTTCTACATGCTGCAGCACAGTGATTACAAACTAGATGCCTGCACTGGCCTGCCTGGGTCGGGATCCCAGCTCCGCCCACTCACAAGGTCTGAAAAACTGCGGTGAGTATTCAGCCTCATGTAAAACACTTAGTCTCTCGAATCTCGAAATGTGGCCCATTGACCAGCAGTAGCAGCAGCACCTGGAAGGGTATTAGAAATACACGATCTCACTGCCTCTTCAAGAATTACCAACTCAGAATCTACATTTTAACAAGAACTCCAGGTGATCACGGTAAAATGTGAGAAGAACCAGCTTAGAACACTGCCTAACACACAATAAACACAACGCAATTGCTAACTTAGAATTACTTTATTTGGTTCTTTGTCTTAGCACTCATTTATGAATGGATAGTCATAATTCATGAATTCTATTCTCTAGGGTGGCCCCAAACTTCAGAAACATAGATGATGTTATTTTATTTTTTCTGTAGATTGAACCATCTTGACTGTTTCTTCTGAGAATTGCTAAAAGCATTGTTACTTAATGAAAATCAGGGACACCAATTCATAAGATGCATGTACAGGATAGGGACCAGTTGTCAGCCTGTTGAACTGTACGTAACTGAAGAAGACTAACATACTGAATACACCATGCTATATCACTGAACCTATCACTTAGTGTGTGTAGTAATCTATGCTCCAGAGTTTATGCCCATATTATATATTTACTTATTGGTCTAGTGACTATCTCCCTCACTGTAATATAAATGACATAAAGATAGTCTATATGTATCACTGTACCTTCAGGACCTAGAAAAATTTCCTCCATAAACATTTTTGGAAGAATAAATGAAATTATAGGCCATTCCCGGGACTTACTTGTACTGGTGACACTTGGATCGTTCAGCTAGTCCCATCACTGGCTAATTCAGAGCAAGTCTTGCTATGCCATTCTTATTCATGGACAACACAGGTAGGGGTAGTCTCGGTATTGCTGTTTACAAGTAGTGTCTTACCTTCCAAGGGTTTGACCTTCTTTTCCCTAACTACCAATTTTAGCCCCTAGCTTTTATATGAACTGATTTAAAGTCATGCTATATTCAGACATTCGAGAATCTTTTCAACTTGACTTGTTTGTATTCACGAATCAAGCTAATTTAAAATGCTGTACCAACCAGAGGGAGGGAATATTTCCACATACATGTTAGGCGAAGAGCTATATCCGTTCTGATTTCAATTAAGTAGTGAATGAAAATCTTCCTAAAAGCTCTATTTGAGTCACTTTAGGGAACCAATTGTTATGCAAAGGTCAAAATGTGTTCTTTATCATCCTAAAGCAGAAACGATAATCCAGAGACTAGGGGGATTTCAGAGGTGGCTAATTTTCAAATAAGACACTATTGGAATCTATCTTTGAGACAAGGAAAGATGATGATTTTGAGCTCCTAAATATTAATAAAAGTATTGATGCAATATTTGTTTTTGCTTTATGGCACTTTATTCATTGGAAAAAAATTCTCTTCTTTGTGCTGGACACTGTTCTTGGCTCTGAGGATACAGGAAAAGACATGTTCCTCATGGTCCATATGGAGGAGGGAGTAAATGAATGAGTAAATTAATATAATAATATTTTTAAAGTAATTCTGAGTGCCACAAAAGTAAATAAAGAGAGGGAATGTATAGAGAATGATGTAGGATAAAAAATACCTGAAGTAGGAAGCTTCAAGGTGCAAAATGGGGGCTGATGGATAAAGGGAATTCTTCTCTCAAAGCATGCCATAAACATAACTATTAAGTGATTCCACTTAAAGCCTGAAGTTGATTATACTTCTACTTTTAACTTCTAATCAGATCTTAATTCATTCCAGAGCTAAGTTTAAGATCTTTTTGGGTGGGGTAGAAAGATTAAAAACATGCAGAAGTTTATTTCCCTGCCTGTCTAGCAACTAACTACTTTCTCTGAATCCTTCCTTTGGTAACCTTCTAAGGATCAATTTGGGGACTAACTCTTCAGGATATGTTACCTCACAGAACTGAATGGCTCACATTCTCAGGGTCCACCAGGCGCACAGTCCCCTCTGCCCTCTCTGTATCTCTGGAAGTGTCCTCTAAGCCCATGCCCCTCCAGAAGGCTGCATTCCAAGGCTTCTATAACCCAAATGCTATTTCCAGAACCATCTTCTGCTACACACTTTTGGAGCTAGGCAATGAATTCTACAGGTCTCTTTGACATTTTGTAGGATCACCTTGCCCTTGCAGAGTTCTGCATCTGGGCTCATGTGACTCCACCATTTCTCTTAGTCACTGCTATGATGCCATTATTTTTGTGACCTTCTACAGACGCTCCTAGCCCATATTAATCACAGTATTATGTACTGTGAAAGGTTGAGCTGCCTAAATTGTAAGGTCTATGAGGTCAGGAATCATTCCTAGTCAATCTCAAACACCATGGTTACCAACAGCACCTCGCTGTGATAGGTATGACAGCTATTTAATATTACCACTGCCTACTTTCCTAATCTTACACCACACTTGCCTAACACAAAACTAACTCTCCAGTTTATATAAACCACTCACAAATGTTCCAAAATGTAACTTTAATCCATGACTCCAATATCTCAATTGTTAATGATAGTTTCCAGGATAAGACCCAAATTCCTTAACTTGATCTCAGAAAGTACTTGGTCTTTCATAACTCAAGTTCTGGACCTTGTCTGTCTTCTCTGGCTCACCATCCTCAGTTTGTTCCTATGTGGTCTTCATTCCAGTCCTATCAATCCACAGAATTTTCCTCCAAATGTCTTATGTTTTCTTTTTTCCCCTCATGTCTTTGCATACAGTTTTCTATATTTCTGGGATGTTCTTCCTTTTCTACTTTGATTAGGTAGTGCTTTTCATTCAAGACTCAGCACATTTATCATGTCCTCTGGGAAGCCCTCTTTAACCCATGGGTGATTTAGCCCTTCCTTTGCTTAGCTCCATAGTTACTGTAGTGCATATATAGTGACTTACTTATGTGTACCTCTTACTAAATACAAGTCACCTGAAGTCATCAGAGATGGTGTTTTATTCTTTATGTAACTGGCTCTCAAACTTAAGGCTACATCTGAATCCCTGGAGCGATATTTAAAACACAAATTTTTTGGCTCCACTCCCAGTTTCTGAGTTGGTAGGTTTGGGATGGGGCTCAAGAATTTGCATTTTAATAAATTAAATTTCTATTCATTTCAATTTAATAAATTAAATTTTAATAAATTAAATTTTTAATAAATAAATTTCTAGTTGATATTCATGTTGCTGTTCTAAGGACCACACTATAAGGACCAGTCTTTGATACAATCAATTCTTGTGTTTGGCACATTTCTGGAACTTAGTAGGGGCTTAATAAGTATTTTTAATAATAAAAAAAACCCCACATGCTTATTTCCTTAAAATAAACAATTAACATTTGAGCTGAGTCTTAACTATAGCACCTTCTTTGTGAACATAGGCACAATGCACTTATCTACTTAAAATACATTGTATCTATTTGATTGAATGATAAACTGTATCCGTTACTCTCAAAGCATAGGCACATTGGATTAACCTACAGAGAGTTTTAGAACATGAACCCTGGACTACAGCCCAGACTAACCAGCTGACACTCTGGGTAGGAGCTCAGGGAACCTTCTTTGAACGAACTGTTTAAGCGATTCTCAGTTAACTGGTCTAGCAGCAACCTTGGTAAGCAACCTAATCAGCCCTGGCAATCTTAAGTAAGCTGTGTCTTACTCATGTTAATTTAGTCAGTTTATCTATTTACTTCAGTAAGTTTTTAACAAGCCTTTAGTTAAGCATGACACATTAAATGAAAATACAGAAAGGACCACTTAGAATCAATCGCAACACTGACTACATAAGCTCCAGGCATCTCTAGGGGCGCTCAAGAATGATGGCTCCTGATTTTAAACATCACTAAAAGGAAGGAGTAGCTGAAAGGACCATTTACTGCACCACTATAACTCTTCTTGAAATACTTCCCAAATGCTTATTATGCTTTCCACACAGGTAATTTTAATTTCTTAAACTATCGCCATAAAATGGAGAGGTGCACCTCCGGGTAAGTTACACCACTGGTGTGTCACCGAGCAGGATGAATCATGCCGGTGCTGGGGACATGACGGTAGCCCAGCATCCTGCCTCACAAGATGGTACTTTTTCTTTAATATTTCCAACATGTCAGTAGACTCCAAATTGGTTAAGATTAGATACCTCAGTTAAGAAAAAAGTGAGTCTCCTCAATCTTTCATCAGAATGACAAGGATAAATCCCAGGAGAGGGACTAGGAAAAAAACACTTAAAAGAATTAACTCATCAGAGCGCCTGGGTGGGGCAGTCAGTTGAGCATCTGCCTTGGGCTCAGGTCATAATCTCAGAGTCCTGGGATCCAGTCCCACATCCGGCTCTGGGCTCAGCAGGGAGCCTGCTTCTCCCTCTCCCCACCGGCCCCCCAGCTCATGCTTGCTCTCTCTTGCTCCCTATGTCTCAAATATATAAATAAAATCTTTACTTTTACTTTTTTACTTTTACTTTTTAATCTAAAGGAAAATGGAAAGAAATGAGTAGATGAAGAGAAATCCAGATTTGTTCTATTCAACCGCCATTCCACAAACATTTTTGAGCATAATATATGCCAGAGAGTGTTCATTTATAGTTGTGGGTCAGATGATACACTAGAAGAGATAGAGGTCTGCTGCTGTTTTCAGATCTATTGGGGTAAATACTTTGAAAACAGGCAAGGTAGGTTTGTTTCTGGGGAGAAATTGTTGCTGTAGTTTGAATACCAAAAACAGGCTGTACCGTCAATTGTGCTGAATTTACTCTTGGGAAAAGTGCTCAATTTGCCATGTCAAGTATTAAGAAAGGAACAGAGGGAGGAAGGAAGGAAAAAGAAAGAAGGGACGGAGGAAGAGAAGAAGAGAAGGAAGAATATTTTAGTTTTAGGCTCATCTGCTGTCTAAAAAAGGCAGAAGCTGCCCATCATTTCAGGAGAAGAGAATTATCTCTTGTCTGTGAGGAAAAAGAGGGAAAAAAATCACTCAGACTTGATCTGCTCATGTTAGTCACTTTAAAATTTCATTTGTATAGAACACATCGCAAAGAAAAAGAGAACCAAAATCTTCCCAAACACTATCAGATTCCATTAGGGAATACTTGGTACTTTTGTGAGCTATGGCAGCTAGATGTCTAAACAATGGTGTATGTGTTACCAAATCATATGAGGTCAGTACTCGGAGACACCTTGGGTGTGCTCTAGCAAAATGCACTCTGAGTAGTTTGAAGACTGAAGCTTTGAGAATTCAGTTGCCTGCCCAAGATGCATTTCTAGAAAGTGATACAGTTGTCATTAAGATCAAGGTCCCATTCTATCACACTGTCCTCATAATCTTCAATACATTGTTATCTAAATTTTATTTGATTCCATGGGAATGGTCATTGATTTTTCTTTAAAAAAGGATCATTACCTATTCTGCTTTTTAGAAGTCTCCTTTCAGAGTTGTTCTTGATTTGGGTAAATGTACATCAACTTGACTTATGCAGTCATGTTCAGCCCCCGACCCTCTACCCCATCCCTATAGAGTCAGATGAGACTCCCAAAGACTCACCTCCAAAGCAGTCATATTTTTCTGGTTGGCTGCAGATAAGCGATTAGCCTCTCTGATTTTCTCCATGGCTTCTCTCAATTGGTCCCAAGCATCATCAACTTTGTCTTTGTAGTCTGCCAATATTGCCTGGAGACCCTTCTCCATTTCCTCGTTTTTCCCTCGGGACTCTCCAAATAATTTCTTCACCTTCTTCAGAAGGCCTTCGGCAGCTCTGTAAGCAGCCCAGCCCAATAACAGACAATAAGCCCTTGTCACTGCCTCATGTTTTATTGGTATTAAACTGTGTTACAAAGACATGCTAGCATTCAAAGAACGGAAAAATAAGACAGTATTTAAAGCAGAGTCACTATGTACTAAACCAAGATGAAAACAGATACCTAAAAAGTGGCCAGGCCATTTATAATTAATATTAAAGCACAAAAATATACACATTTAAAATGTCTTAGTAATACAGCATTTTCAATTGGAAAGAGTCACATTATTCTCATAATCTGACTGATAAAATAAATTTTATGATTCACTTCACATACCCCTCCCCCAAAACCCCCCTGAGTGATACATTTTCTCCGTTACTTTGAATATAAAGTATGAACATTGATATATTTGGTTAGAAATTGTGAACAGAACTGTTCTTTATGTGCTAATACAATTTCATGATGTTGATCTACTTTCCTTTTTCTTTCAGCTGAGTGATCTGGGAGTTTCCTGATTTTAACTTAATGGTTTTCCTAAAGTGATAATATTCTGAGCCTCTAAAAAAGACCAAACACTTAGAAAACTGTAGTTCTCAAACTAACCAGCATCACAATTCCCAGGAGTGCTTATCAAAACAAGATTGGTTGGTCCCATCCCCAAATCTCTGGATTCCATAGGTCTGGGGTGGAGTTTAATGAGTTTAATAATTTGTATGTCTAGGGGCGCCTGGGTGGCTCAGTGGGTTAAGTGTCTGCCTTAGGCTGGGTCATGATCCCAGCATTCTGGGATCGAGCCCCACATCCGGGTCCCTGCTCACAGGAAAGGCTGCTCCTCCTGCTATGCTATCTCTCTCAAATAAATAAATAAAATCTTAATAAAAATAATTTGTATGTCTAACAAGTTCTCAGGTGTTGCTGATGCTGTTCATTTAGTGTGTGTATATATATTAGGTACTAATATATCATCACTTTGAAGTTCGCTGACTTCAAAAGTAAAAGTAAACATGAATTTTTTTATTAAATGCATGGTCACAGAGTTCATCTGCATTTGTAAAATCACGATTGCTATTCCCAATCTCAAATTTTCCGCCCTAATTTCAAAGTAGTAGGCATTTATTTGATGACTCTTCTATTCAGCATTTCTTAAAATGACAAAATGCACAGACTGGACTGCTAAATTCATAACTTTATTTATCCAGAGATATTTTCATTAGAACAACAACAACAAAAAACACTTTTGATGGTTTAGAAGTCCCTAATACAAGCATTTAATAAAGCAAGTCCTAATTATGGAAGGGACAGCACCAGAAAAGATCATTTATTTGATTGTTTAAATATAGGAAAACCTGCTTTTAATCCATTTTAGAGCACAATAAATAATAACTAAGAGAAAAATAACGAAGTCTCTTCTACTCATAACTGTGATGAAAATTTTAGAAAACTGTTAGCAATCATTTGGAAAGCTCAGTGTATCAAATGAAAAATAATAAAGCATCTACTCACACTAACTCATCTTCAGCAACTTCCTTTTGTTTATCTAGATTTTTCCTTCTCAGTTCTGCCATCATCTGATCAATCTCTTTCTGAAGCGCTTGCAAATTTCTCTCAAAGGCCTTGTCTTGAGTTCCGAGAGTTTCATTTAGTCTTATAGCTTTTTCATTTACAGCTGCAGGGGGTAAGACAAATTTTGTAAATTAGTAAACAAAAGTGCCTCACGCAAAAATGGCAGCAAGCTTCTGCTCTTCCCCACGATCTCCAAATGAAATGTAGTTGGCCACGGGGGTTCCTGCTGGGAACAGAAAGGTAGTTAATAACGATCCATAACAAACAGGGAAAGGTGACATATTTGTCCAATTACATATCTTTTGTGGGGCACTGTAATTAAAGCATGGTGTTTCTATCTCACAAGGAAAAAACATGCGAATAAAGAAACGGCCCAAACCTTCTCCAACTAAGAGGTAAACACTGAGACATGAAGCATACCCCTCGGACGATGAAAACACAAGGTCTGAGCTGCTGCTAAGACACAATCATATTCATTCAATCTGAAAATACCGAGCGCAGAAAAACTCTCAGAGATAAGATCTCTGAAAACAAACCTGCCCTTGCCTTCCACACAGTTCTGTGTTTGTTTAAAGGAATGAGGGAGGAAGCACTGGACTTGGGACGGGGCATACAGATTAGGGCTCAAAGCTACCTTCTAGCAATAACATTCATTGTGAGAGTCTGTGTTTATTATGCACTGAATAAAGTTTCAAACGAGCTCTTCAGAATCTTAGGATTCTCTAGGTGCCTCAGGTATTCTACAAACGATGTCTCTTCTGTCAAGTATCTATTTGATAGGTTAGTATTCTAGGCAAGATTTCATTTGAAAAAAGAATTCTATGTCAAATAAAAGTCAGAAAAACTGGTGAGTTGCAACATTTATGCAGTTCTACCATTGGTTTTAGGCCAACTTCTCCTGAAGAACGTTTTATGATGCATTAACTTAACAAGGTGAAGGGAGATGTTTTCTCAAACTCTCATGTGCCAATCCCTTATCTCTGTAATATCACCTGTGAATGTCCCTGGAATGAGGCCCTGGGTTGGCTGAGAGACATTTTCTATTATTCTGTGCTATATCCTAAGACATCTTTTAGGACATAAAGAATCCTGAAAATTCACTTCTATTCTTAGAGAAACTTTTCTGATTAGCACTGGTTGGAGCTGTTTCAAGGGTAGTTACTCCAAGCTCCGGTAACAGGGGCACACTGGCCGAATAGGGCCGCCACGGAGGGTGTGACATGGTGGCTCTGAAATGTGGTCCCCAAATAAGCAGCAGCAGCCTCACCTGGGAACTTATTAGAAATGAAGATTCTCAGGTTCTACCTCAGACCTACTGACCTAAAAATTCTGGGGGTAAGGAACTAGCAATCCTCGGTTTAACAAAACTTCCAGGAGCTTCTTCCGCACACTAGAGTTTGAAAATCACGGTTTAATAGAAGGAATTGGGTTTCAAGATTTCATTTTACCCTTTCCAAAATGCATCTTTCCAAATTCTCTTTTCATGATTAAAGTATTTGATTAGAAAGTTGCTGCCGTCAACCCCGCATTCTGATGGCCATAATCGAATCTGCAAAACAATTTGAGTAAGCGGTTTTAAAGAAAAAACACGGCCACTCCTAGCCCTGTGGTAGAAATTTTTGCTCAGGTGTCATCTTCCTAGAAGTTTGTGAGGGTAGCTTGCTCTTGGTCAACTACTTAATAGTCCTATTTTGACATCCACCAAAGAACCTTCTCACGATCCCACCACTACCATTGCTAAGTTATCCCCTAGGCTGCATTGTGTTTGATAAGACACAACAGTAACCATGGACTGATTAATTGGAAAGCTCCTTGATCCAGCAGACTTTGTGAGAACTATGGCAGAATGCCAATTATTAAAATGTAAGGTTTTATACTTCTTAGATTTCAGCAAAGGTGGTAGATTCGGTCTTCCCTGTGGTACCTCTCCTT
>CM052802.1:30410667-30549862 GCA_028533885.1 Nasua narica
TAAGAGTTCTAAATCTGGGGTTTAGCCCCCAAATGGCTTCCACTTTGATCCTCCATCATATTGGTAGATGCTAAGCACTAATTCCTAGAGAACCATGGATTAAATGCAGTGAAGCTTCTGGTAAGGCAGCAAGTACAGACTCCAAGCAACAGATGTTCATTAAAAACAGCACCAAGTATTTTAAAAGCCATTTTGAGAAATTAAAGTGCTGCTTTAATATACTGAGTAGAATGATAAAATTAGCTTTTCAAAAATTTAATCTTTTCCATAGTTTTGAATACAAACAACAGCAAAGCATAAGTTTATTGGTTATTTACTCATAATAGCCATTGCTCAAAAATTAAGGCATTCCTAAGGGACTGCATTCAATTTACCATGACCCTGCCCTCATAATAACTAATTCACTGCCTGTTGTCCCTTATTTAACACTGTAGATTACAGATGCTTGGCAGATAATGTCCTTGACTATCCCAACCAAAATACTTTTCAAAACCCGACCCTCAGATTGAGAAATGGCATTTCTTACTAGAGAAATTCCAGTCCTGTATAATCCCTTTTTCTATTTTTCTGGTGGGAGACATAATGATTAAATTAAAGGATTCTAATACCTTCTGCATCCTGGGCAAGCTCCTTAATGAATTCTCCTAAGGAGTCTGCTCTCCTGTTGGTCCTCTCAGCATCCTGTCCAGTTTGCTCGCCATCTGCTGTCACTTTGGTAGCCTAATGATCCAAATTCAGGAAAAGCATAATTAATTGAGATGATGAGGCTACAGCGAGATAAGCTCCCACTGGCTACATTTTCTTTCGGAGCCAAAGGCAATCGATGAATTATTGATCAGATATACTGGAAATGACACCCTGTGCTCAAGTATACAATTAAATTTTATTACTTCTTCCATTAAATGGAAATCAGAGAGCTGTATTTGGTCTTTTTAAAACTCTTGCTATATGCAATGACATAGAAAAAGCGATAAAACACAATTATTTTTGAAGTATCTTTGAGGTAGAGTTGCCAAAAGTCTTTAATGGATTCTTCAGCCTCCACATGTTGCAGTTTTGTCCATATTTTATTTACTGAAAAAGTGTGGAGTGTAGCAATGATCTCTGGAGGAGACCCAGGCAGTCTGTCTCAAGAAGCTTGATCCTATAGATACAGTTTAGATCAATACGTTAATTAAAGAAACAAAGAGGGAGAAATGCTTAGCTACTAAGTAGTAAATGCTTGTTTTATAACACTCTAAAGATGCCAGGAAAACGTTAAAGAAGAATAAAGGCTAACTTTTCCCTTATGTCATCACTAGAAAAATGATTGTTAATCATAGTACCATACATCATTGTCAACAAAGTGAAACAACTCCACAAACAGCTTCACCTCCCAAAGAATGTCCCCAGGCACTTGCATCTTCCTTCACATTGAAGATGCCACTTGACACAAAAGAATCCATTTAATGTGCTTATAGTTAAGATATACCATATTTAGTCAAATAAAAGGGGCATATGTAACATTCAAAGTTTCTTAAAAGATACTACAAGGTTTAGAGTACCTTGAAATAGGTGTACAGTTTCTCTCTCTATGCATGTGCATATGCTAATAGGACTTTTTTACTAAAAAGATATGGATAATCTAACTACAGATAATGGATCAAAGAACCACAAACTGCCTTAAAATAATTTGAAATAGGTCCAAATTGGCAGAGTACTAATAGTCTATAATCCTGTACAGAGTGTTTGCATTCTAGACATGCTCAGAGATTCTAAATTTTTTTCTTACACATAAGTAGATTTTAGATAGACATTAAAATAGAACTAAAGGTCTGGCCAACACAGAACATCGTAAGAGACGCTAGAGAAATTTTGCACATTTTGTGATTTCCCAGGGAGCAGTAAGAGGTTTAACTCATGACCGCTTTCAAGGTTTCACATAAAAGGTAAAATATAAAGTCCAACTCTTATCAACTAATTTCTCAACCTGTGAGTGTTACCATCACAAACAAAAAGATGAAAGGATAAGATCCACTGGAAGTTTTAAAAATCCCTCTTAACAGTCTGCAGTAAATATACAAAATTATTTGGAGGGTGCTAACCAATAGGTCAAGTTACTTTTTACATATACACTCTACATGCATATACACATACTTATAACTTTTTAAATGTTAATTTTAAATTACTAAAATCAGCTTAAGATGTTGGCCTTCTAAGCTATTTTAGATGTTTATCTAGACTGAACTTGACTGTATAATATCACTCCTATTTTCACATATCACAGGCTATACTAAGGGACTTGATCTATGTTATGGTCATTTTCAACATCTTAATTATTAATGTATTATCAGCACTGTACTACCACACAAAGTGTACATTATAACTTAAAATTTATTCTTTGCTTTATCAATATCTCATATTACTAAAATATTGTAACATATATTCACATGACAAAGGCTACCAATTCTAGCTCATAGCTGAAAGCATTTAATTTTTTAAAATAAATGTATATTGAGACTCTGTCTCTTTTAAGTTTTGGATGATCATAATCCCATCATGCCTTTAATTCCTCTTAATTAATTTATACAACAATGTGTAAGAGCCATCATTAACAAACTCAGTACTGATTATAGGGGCACTCCAATAGTAAGATGTCAAGAATTCTAAATGACTCATGGTAAGAAACAAGTTAGAAGAGTTATCACAAAGACCCTATGCAATCAACCTCCCTGGCTTCTGTTTAGTATGTGAAATATGCCAAACTCTTCCCTTCTTGGGCTCTTCTCGGATCCTGCTGTCTTTGCCTGGAATCAACTTCTCCTCTGTCCTTTCAATGGCTGGTTCCTTGTCCTCTGTCATCTTTCAGCTTCGGTGTCCCTTCTAGTTGTGGCCATTTCTAGGGCACCTAGCCAGTTTCCAGACTTTCCACAGAACATTTTCTTCATAGCACCATGCATTTTAGAATTACTTATGGCTCCCCTATTTATCAGTTACCTCCCTGACTAAAAAGTAAGCTTAACAGAGCAGGAACTTTGCCTGTTTTCCTCATCACTTTGTATCCAGTTCCTAGTGAGAAACTGAAAGAAAATATTGAATGAATGTTCAATAAATGATTAAGCAATTACCTAATGAATCTTGCCAACCTTATTATCATTCTAAGATTTTATTTATTTACTTATTTATTTATTTGCCAGAGAGAGAGAGAGAGAGAGAGAGAGAGAGAGGACAAGCAGGGAGAGCAGAAGGCAGAGGGAGAAGCAGGCTCCCTGCTGAGCAAGAAGCCTGATGAGGGATTTGATCCCAGGACCCTGGGATCCTGACCTGAGCTAAAGGGAGACACTTAACTGACTAAGCCACCCAGGTGTCCCTTATTACTCTTCTCATTGCCTACTTTTTTATGAACACTCCCAATTTTTCTTCAATTCCTCTCCAGTTATCCAAAATAAATCCAGCCTTCAAGAGTCAGTTCCAACCCAACCTTCTCTGTGAAGCCATCCTTGATTATTTTGGCTGATGTTTTCCTTTCTTAGATTTTTTTTCCCTTTTCTTTTTTCTTTTCTTCCCTATTAAATTTTTTCTTTTAATATACCATGAAATATCTTGATTATATATTTTCCAAAGTACTTTCCCAGCTGCATCTTCCAATTCTTCTAAAAGACCTCACCAGTCTTTCCAATGCAATAAAAGGTTTTGTATTATACTTCTGTATGCCTTCTCTTTTTGAAAGTAATATCATCCTAATGACATCAATGGGCATACATTCTTATCTAATAAGGAAAAATATTTACAAACATCAGAAACCCAGTTCTGAAACTTTTGCATTAATCCTGAACTGAATTAGCATTTTCCGGCTTTAAAAAAAGGCAGCAGTTTGAACTTGTGACTTGTTGATAAACAAATTTCTGCTGAGGGAAGGGGAAGGGAAGGAGAGGGAATGCTACATTTTTCTGTTGGCCCCAAATTGCTAAGTCTCAAAGGGATACTTCCAAAGCAAACATGCAATGATGATTTTAAAACTTTCACTACATCACAACAATGAAACAAACAGTAATTAGACACCTACCGTTTTTTTCCCCTAAACAAACCAAAAAACAAAATAAAACAAAACAGGAAGAGAACTATTCTTGCAGTTCCTCCAATCATGTTGGAAGGATCTCAAATTCAATGACCAAAAAAATTTCAAATAGCAGTATTTTCATTTTAGGGTGATCTCCTTTTCTCCTCTCCCCTACTCCCAGGTATGTAACTTGAAAGAATGGGCTTTCTTACGTACTAATTTTATACATATTTGAGACAGCAACAATAACCATCAATAATTTGGCATTCCTGTTTATAGTTACTCTAATAGTTATTTCAATTTCACAGAGCTATTATCCAGTGTTGCTCCAAAATAGAGACTGTAGATTCCAGATAGCAAATAATTTTTTTTTTAGATTCATTTGAGAGAGAGAGAGAGAGAGAGAGAGAGAGAGAGAGCGAAAGCGAGGGCACACGTGAGCAGGGGAAGCAGCAAGGGGAGAGAACCTCAAGGAGACTCCCTGCCCAGTGGAAAGCCAGATGCAGGGCTTGATCTCATGACCCATGCGATCATGATCTCAGCTGAGACCTAGAGTCTGATGCTTGCTGAGCCACCCAGGAACCCCACATAACATTCTGAAATCAACGTTAAGTCAAAGAAATGTGAAACAGGACATTACACTAAATTTTTGGATTCAATACACTAAAAAAAAAAAGTGAAACCTAGGGAAAGTTACCTCATGTTTTACAGAAGAAATAGAGACCTGCAAAATGTGACTTTTGGTTGTATGAATTTTACACACTGTGTGGATCTGTGGCATCTGCTAACTGAAGCAGACGAGCACGTATTTATCCCTGCCCTGTATCCCCACCCCCAGCCATCTCCTACCTTATACCAGCTTTCGTGCCTGTGAGCCCAAGTCATGGGAGACAATCCGGTGAATGCAGTGTGGTAACCTGCTGTGAAACATGAGAGAAAAAAAAGTCCCTTTCCATTTTCAGAGTTTTGCTGTAGAAGAAAATTGACAGCCACGTTCTCATTCTTCTCAGAAGCAAACTGTGTTCATAGCACAAGTCCCTCAGGAAATCCTAGTGCCTTTAATCTCTCTATGGCTTCTTGGCCCGGAGGTGCTCCTTGAGTGTAACTCACAGGCGCACTTCTGCCTACTACAGCTCGGCCACTGAGCCTCTACCCCCTCCTCCTTGACCCACCTGCTTCTTAAACTGGTCCATTTAACATCAGAATCAAATGCTCCTGGGGTTGGCTAATTGGCTGCAGGAGTTGAGAATGTTCTTGACCTTTTGCTGCAATGCTAGAAGCAGGGAGGGATTCTGTCGAGTCATTTGTCTCATCTGTTGAAACTGAGGCTGATCTGTAGGAATTCAAGGAGTCTTCTCCAGAACTCATTGTAGGCTTCTTGCAGCTGCAGCCACTGATGACTGAGGAGCCAGCCCCCGTGCTTTCTCTATCTCTAGGATTCCCATAGAAGGAAGCCCCACTGCTATCTCAGGGTAGTTGGAACAGGCTTTTAGGACTGCAATCATTTGCTGGCCTTCATGACCCATTGACATGATCGTGGTTACCATGTTCTCACAAGACTGTCCTGTGACACGCGCACCTGTTGCGTCTTCAAATGGATTTGGCCAAGAAGACTCTCCTGATGTACCATCCAGTGATGCTGGGCTAGTAGACACTGGTGCTCCTGCTGGCTCTTCTGCAGAGTTTTCTTGTGTCATTGCCCTGAGAGGTGCAGGTGTGAGAGAAGGAGCCGAAGCAGGAGCATGGGTGCAGCCCCGAGCCACAGCCGACGCCATGGAGGAGCTAATGGCGTTGCCGTCGCAGGATGTGACGGCTGCGTTGGAGCTGGTGCTGTGACAGCTTTAGGTGTTGCCACCGTAACCATCTCCGGATTTCTTCATCAATTTGCTATTCTTTTAGAGCAGTATCATCATTGAGGACTTTGCCAGAATAAATTAATTTTTGACCTGCTGTAGGAAAGACATCTTTCTTTCTTTTCAGACTGAACCTTCTCTTTTGGTGACTTCATCGTCTCCCTGGGGTCAATGTGAGTCCTGTTGCTGGACAGTCTGCGGGGTAACCAGCTTGGTGCCACTAGGCGGTTCCACACTGGGCCTGCTGGCCACTGGGCAGGACCCTTTCTTAGATTTTTAAAAACAACTATCATTACCACCATTCATGACTATGTTGAGTAATTACTTTGTTAGGTGTTTTGCCATATCTATCTATCTCTGTCCTTGGGGCTGGGGCTAGGTAGGTATGTATGTATTTATTATTCTTCAGAGTGCCAGGCACAGTAGATATTGAGTGATTTGCTAGTATAATAATAATCGAACCAACTACAAATCGCTTTGAAGCTCTAAAGCCTGTTGGAGGAAATGAACCAAAAAAAAATCTCTATGCCTTACCAATACCACGCAAACTGGCCTTCTGCCAGGTGCTAGACTTGCTAGTGAATGTGGATGGCTGGGCAGTTTCAGGGTGTTTTGCAAAGCCTAATGGGAAGCTTGTGCTCAAGAGTTTCAGCCGAGTGCTTAGGAGGTAGAGCCAGGCAGGAGACCCTCAGTCCCAACCACATTGCATTCTTGTCACTGGCCTCATGGGCATTAAAAACTAACCTGCAATTACACACCAAATAGCACGCCAGTGAGGGCAGGGTTGGGGTTGGGATGATGCAGAACTCTTTAGGGCCAGCACGGTGCTTACTGAGGAAGAAGGTAGCCTTCCCCTGCAGACGTGAGAAGAGCCGCCCCTCTCGGCGGTGCTCCAGAAAAGGAGGAAATGTGAAGGTTCCTGGCAAAAAAGGCATTGACTCATGGTATTAGTGCTCCAAAAGATGGGTGATAGAGTCAGGCTCAACCATACTCTGGATTTATATGTGTGTCCAGAAGTGCTTGTAATACTCTCCTGTGTCTCATTTACTCTTCTTGCCTTTAAAGGCACAAAGAGGGCATAATACCTATTTTTATACTGATGAAAATGGAGTTATGGAGAGGGTAAGTGACTCATCTGAACTCATACACACAGGGAATTGGGAGCAAAACACAAATTTTCTCACAGCTTTATATGTCCAATTCAAGCCCTAACTTATATTACACTAACATCTGGGAAGACTAGGAAAATACATGAAAAAGTTGAGCATTCTGGGTGGGAGAAGGGACGTTACTTGAGCTCAGGTAGTACCTGAAGTGTATCACTTTAAGTTTCAGTAAATTAACATATTTAAAAATCCATGGCAGAACATCATATAGAGATATTTTTAAAAGTCATGTCTTATTACACAGTAATTAAGTTGAAGAGTCACCCTTGTCAAAACCACCCATGAGAGACTCCATAAAGGAAGGCTATGACAAATGCACTATCACCTATGGGGAGTGGTGATAGATAGTGGTATCATGGCGAAATCCACGACAATCAGTTTCACCCAGGATAGGCTATTGATAATGTTACAGATGAATGCTAAATACTACATGATAGGAGCTATCTGTCTGATTCAGTTTGGTTCTGGCATTTTATTAAATTACCATTCCATCCCTTAGTCATATTCCCTCTTATTCACTATTATCTTGTCCTTTGAGTATTTGACAAATGTCTTCTCATTTGTCCTACTATGTCATATAATCTTCCTTTCATTCTCTATCTTTGATTTTCTTTTTACATCCTCCTATCTCAGTTCTACAATCTTTCCAGTGTTCCCTTCTAAATGATGCCTAAAGCAGTACCTTGTGTATCTCTTTTACCTTTGATTACCTTTTTTAAAATTCAAGTTCACTAAAGTAGGTATTTTTTCCTTCTATTTTTCTTTTCCCTTTATTTTCTTTTGGAGTATTTATATTAGACAGCATGCATTACCATTAGGCACGCATTAATTTACTTCTGAACAATGTAGGTGTTACTTTCTTGCTTTAGCTCAAGCAGTTCTCACTGTTGGACATAATTTTCTTGGTTGGATATTACTAGTGTCTTTCATTTTCTGCTTTCTTTATGTTAAAACTAGAATCTAATAGGCAAATCTAACCAGCGAATAGACAACATTGCTTAGATACCATTCACTTTTGCATTTGCAGACTTATATGTCTTCCTACTAAAATTAAATTTCAGATCTAATAATTTATATAATATTCTCAAAGGTCATCTTCAAAAACTACCAGTTTTGTATATCTAAGTGTCAGTGAAGTACTCCTCAGGCAAACAATTAGGCAACAACAAGGAAAGTGATAGGGAGAAGACAAGTGGCTCTCTGGAATGGTAATAAGTGAGTTCTATACAATTTCTCCCTAAATATTTCAGGTGTCAGTTTTAAGAGTTCCAAACTGAACAAGTATGATGTGCTTTATATTTTTCTCTCTTTTAAAATATAATAGCAGAAATAAAAACACTGCTGACAACTTAAACCTCTTAACACTATAAATAAGGTAAACATACAATATTTTTGGCACTTAAGTCATTTAAAAAGTAGTTTCATCATTTTAGAAATAATTTTTATTTAAATTCGATTTTAAATAGGCAATAAAAGACAATGCAAATAAAGCTAAATTTTGATATTTTATATCGTTGAGTTTATTACATAGTATTCTTACCTTATGGATAAACATTTAGATGTTTATCAAAGGAAGTCAAACATCCAACTGAATATAATTATAAATATATGCCTGATTTTGGTGTATTTTAGAGACATTAAAAATCAGTGCTTATTTTGAGTTTTTCTACTTGTCATCTAGTTGTTCAAGTGCTATTACTTAAATTATTCCCAATTAATTAAACAAATTACTGAACTACTGTGTGCATGATATTAGTGATACTGTGGTGAGAAAAAAAAATTAAAGGACATACCTCTTGTGCTTTTCAAGCCAATAGTCTAGTAGACTAGAGAAGTATTTGTTGGGTGATCATGAAAATAAACTTATAATTACAAACTGAAGAAAAAGTACAATGGTATAAGATAATTACAGAGGAGTCTCATCACACCTAAAATGTCTCTCATAAGGCAGGGTTCAATGAGCTGAGGTTTGAAAGGTGAACTGGAATGCATAGAGGTTAACAAGATACAGGAGAAGGTGATTTACTTCAACGGTTAAGAAAACATGTGGAAAGGCTGTGGTGGGATGAGGTAACTGAAGGGCAGTATGGCTGGAGTGCAGATGGCCAGAAACACAGGTGGCAGGAAATGTGGCCAACAAGAAGATTTGAGTAACTTAAGAGTAATGAGAAGTGGGGAGGATGAGTTTGAGCCCTTAGGTGACATCTTCAAATCTGGAATAGCAAGAGTGCATTCTGGCTACACCGTAGAGAACAGAGTGGAAGGAAAACAACAGTAAAAGCAGAGGGAGTAGCTAGAAAGCCAATGTGGTAATGCCAAACTAAAGATTATGGAGATGGAATGAGAGTCGGGTAGTAGAGAGGAGATCTGTACAAGAAGAGCAATCCCCTGAATTTGGTAATGGGTTGAATAAGTGGGAGTACGATGAGGAAGAAAAAGGATCAAGGAAAATTTCTGGCTTATATGTTAAATGGACCAGGGTCCAGATAACCAGGTTGTGAATTTGGGGAGAGATGAGGCTGGGCAGTTAAGCAAGAATCAGAACACAATGGGAGAGCATCAGACCTGAAGAGAGCAAAATCTGAAGAATGCAGAGATAAAAATGGTCTTAGAAAAAGAGTATCTTTACAGTGGATGAATCTGGCAAATATCACCTTAGTCAGGTAATCAAGATAAGACACATGGATTACATGGGTTCTTAATTTGATGTAATAAAAATGATAAAATGATAAAAACGATACTTCACTTCTTTAGCCTTCCCCCACAAAACCCCATAACTCCATACTTATCACAAAAGCATGAGACAAACTACAACTGAGGGACATCCCACAAAATATATGAGCTTGTCAAAACTATCAAAATAAAAAAAAGGAAGTCTAAATCTCAGTCCATAGCCTAAGAAGACATAATGACTAAATGTAATGCAGTGTCCTGGATGGGATTCTGGAATAATATAAAGATGTTAAGTGAAAACTGAAGAAAGCTGAATAAAAAATAAAACATATTATATTGTTATATAAATATCAGTTTTTAGTTAATAATAATGGATCAATACTAGTTCATTAGTTGTGACAGATAGACCATACCAAGAAATTAACAGTAGGGGAAACTGGGTATAGAGTATAGAGGAAATCTCTCTATTATCTTTATAACTTTTCTGTAAATTAAAACTATTCTAAAATAACAAATTTATTTAAAAATCATATTGAAATTAACTGAAATTGGATGATAGGCCTAAATGTAAAACACAAAACTATAAAATACTTAGAAGATAACATAGAAGAAAATCTAGATGACCTTGAATATGGTGACAACTTTTAGATACAGCACCAAAGTCAAATCTATGAAAGAACTAATTGATAAGCTGGACTTCATTAAAATTAAAAAGTTCTGCACTGTGAAAGATACTGTCAAGAGAATGAGAAAGCAAGTCACTGACTGGGGAAAAATATTTGTGAAAGACATATCTGATACAGGGCTATGATCCAAAATATACAAAGGCCTCTTAAAGCTAAATGATAAGAAAACAAACAGTACAAATAAAAAAGAAATGAGAAAAGACTTGTCTTAGTCCATCTGGGCTGCCATAACCAAATATTATGCATTAGGTGGCTTATAACAACTAAAGTTTATTTCTCATAGTTCTGGGGATGGGGAAGTGCAAGATCAAGTCCCCGGTGGTTTTGGTCTCTGGTGGGGACTCAACTTCCTAGTACCATTTTTTCACTGTGTCCTCATAAGGCAAGAGGAGGCAAAGAATCTTTCTTCTATAGGGGTTCTTTTTATAAAGGCACTAATTCCATTCATGAGGGCTCCATAATCACCTCTCAAAGGCCTCTTATTATCATCACCTTGGCAGTTAGAATTTCAACACAGGAGTT
The DNA here is from genome assembly GCA_028533885.1 of Nasua narica. NCBI lineage: Eukaryota > Metazoa > Chordata > Mammalia > Carnivora > Procyonidae > Nasua > Nasua narica. The sequence goes on from CM052802.1 coordinate 30,421,607, forward strand.
TTGGAGGAGACATACACACTCAGTCCATACCAAGATCTGAACAGACATCTCACCAAAGATCATACACATACAGATAGCAAATAAGCATATAAGAAGATGTTCAGTATCATATATCATTAGGGAACTGTAAAACAAGGAGCTACAACTACACGCCTATTAGAATGGCCAAAATTCAAAACAGTGACAACACCAAATACTAGTGAGGTTGTGGAGCAGTTGGAACTCTTATTCATTGCTGGTGAGATGCAAAATGATACTGCCGCTGTGTACAGTTTGGTGATTTCTTACAAAACTAAACATACTTTTACTATATGATTCACCGATTGAGCTCCTTGGTATTTATAAAAATGAATTGAAAATTTATGTACTCAAATGTTTATAGTACCTTTATTCATGTTGCCCAAACATGGGAGCAACTAGGGTGTCCTTTAGTAGATGAGTGAATAAATAAACTGTGGTACAATTGGACAATGGAAATATTATTTAGTACTAAAAAAGAAATGAGTCATCAAGCCGTGAGAAGACATGGGGGAAACTCAAATGGATATTACCAAGTATAAGAAGCCCATGTGAAAAGGCAACATACTGTATGATTCCAACTACATGATACTCTGGGAAAGGCAAAACTACAGAGACAGGAAAAAGAACACTTTGCCAGGGGTTTGAGAGGAGGGAGGTTGAGTAGTTGGAGCACAGAGAGTTTTTAGGGCAGTGAAACTACTCTGTATGATACTGTAATGGTGGAGACATGTCATTAAACATTTCTCAAAACCTATGGAATGTACAACACCGTAAGTGAACCACAAAGTACACTATGAACTTTGAATGATAATGATTGTCAATGTAGTTTTTCGTTTATTGGAACAAATGTACCACTCTGGGATGGGGGTGTTAATAATGGGGAAGCTATATATGTGTGGGGTTAGGGGGTATATGGGAACCATCTGTACTTTCCAATCAACTCTGCTGTTAACCTTCAACTTCTCTAATATATTAAATCTATTTTAAAAAATTTATTCAGTATGGGAGAGTCTGCTGAGACGATGAAGAGATGTAGGCTAAGACATAATAAAGGTCTGATTTTCCTAGTAAAATAGTTCTTGTTTCTAGGTTCAAATAATTAAGCTATAATCAGATCAATGAGAGCAATGCTTGTGTCAGTTTTTCTTATCCCTCTATTCCCAGTGTCTGTCTTTCTGACAGAGTACTGAGAACATGGTAGCTGCCCAATAAGTATTAATAAAATGAATGAATAAATGAAACACTTCCTGTTCCATGGAATTTTCCCTAATTACTCTTAAAGAGATTAAATCATTCCACTTATGTTTCTCGGATACATTTCTTGTTCCTTTATTTCTTTTCATGTTTTATGGTATATTTGCATGCAGTTGTCCCACATTACCCTCTACACATCTACATATATATGTATGTGTGTCTCAGTCAGTTAAGTGTCTGCCTTCAGCTCAGGTCATGATCCCAGGGTCCAGGGATCAAGCCCGCATCTGGCTCCTTGCTCAGTGGGGAGCCTGCTTCTCCCTCTGCCTGTTGCTCCCCCTGATTGTGGTCTCTCTCTCTCTCCCTCTGACAATAAAATCTTAAAACAAATTTTTTTTTTTTTTAATTTAAGACAGAGAAAGAGAGTGCATTTCCATGAGCCGGGAGTAAGGGGCACAGAAAGAGAGAGAGAGAGAGAGAGCCTCCACCAGATTCCCCACTGATCATGGAGCCTGATATGGGACTCGATCCCAGGACCCTGAGATCATGACCTAAGCCAAAGGCAGACGTTTAACTGACTGAGCCACCCAGATGCCCCTGGAGACTGGGTTCTACTTAGGTCCCTGAATTTAGTGAATTGTATGGCCAGTGGTAATTCTTTTCATTGTCACGACCTGAGCTATCTCTTCTTAAACAAACAAACAAAAAATGAACTAGATAATATGTAAGGATATTCTAGATCCAGTATTCTTTGTCATTTAAAGCTCTTAGATAATCAAACTGGATCTCTATAAATTACAGGCCAGGTTTCTGCTCACTCATTTTTCTGGCCACAAGATGGCGGACTTTGTGTTGTTTTCTTCATTCTTTAACAGTAAAAAGAAACTTGACCCTTTTGCAGTTTTGAAAGTTTAAAACACCCAATTCCTTAAAAAGTCTGATAATGTAATACAGACTTTACATTCTAACTTTTCAAAGTGTCTTAAATGGTTTGGATTTTCACAATAAAGATTTCCTCTTTTGTTAGGAATACTGATTTCGACTGTATTTCTATACAAATGCAAATATCCTGGATGAGATCAAAGCGTCTCTAAGTATTTTCATTTGTTTTCCTTTTTCCTTACATAGTCAAAGACAGTGCTGTTGGAATTCAAAATTGATAAAAACTTTTATGTGTGACTGGATAGAATTTTCAAAATACACTGTCACTCTGATATTTTTAGCCCTTGTCCTTGACACTGCTCAAGAATCACAACTTCCTTTGATGCTATTGAGTTTCAGGATTTTATTTGAGGCAGAAGTAGCAAGTCAAAATACATCAACTTCCTGCCCCAAATTGGGAATTAGAAACAACAGGATTTGACGTCAGAAATTTGATGTAATTTTCCTTGATATACGTGATCTATTTGCTATAAAGAGATTCTTGACTCTCCCAACTTACCCTGGTCAGAAGCTCATTCATTTCCATCACAAGCGTGTTCAGATTGCCTTCTGCCAATTGAATGAGCCTCTCTGGGGCCCGCTGAGGTGAGAGCAGGTGCTGAAAAAGATTTCATTCCATATACATTTTAGTAAATGGTTTTGCGGTGATCATGGGGTTGCACATTTAATACAACAGTTTTACTTTATATACAAAGTATTTTGCCTTCTTGCCTTCAAAGAAGAGATAAAGAAACCATTTCAACTGGGTGTGTGTGTATTATATATATATATATATATATATATATATATGTATATTTTACATATATGTATACAGTGCTATGCAGAATATCCTGGCAAGCAATGCAAGTTGCAGTCATTTATTGAAAAATTAGTATGTACCAGGCTTTCCCCGCCCCCCCCCCCACTTAATTCTTATAACAGTTCTATGAGGTAAATGTTATTTTATTTTGTGTCTGAGGAGACTCTGGTTTGAAGAAAGTTAAAACTTGCACAAGATCACATGGCTAATATGGGGTAGAATCAAGATGAACTCTAATTGTTCAAGGCTCCCATTTCAACCAACAGAGATACAGTTTACAGGAAAGAGAGAGAGGAGGGGCCTGGCCAGGCACTCACAGAGGGGCCATTTTCTTCTGTTGAACACAGTCAAGGTCCCAGAACAGTAACATTAGACAGGGTCACCCTGTGACAGTGATATATGAAAGAAAACAAGACCACTCCATAATCTTGTCTAAGCACAGACAAAGCCGTGGTCTCAAAGGTACCAAAAATCCATTTGCTGTCAAACCTGAGTGAACACTGACCCTTCGATCATTATAGCCTTAGCCAATCTGTGTTCTTCCCTCCTTCTCCATAAGATTCATTAAATAATCCATTACCCCCACTTCCCAATACCACCCAATCCAGCCCAAACCCCTGCTTCCTTACCGCTGCCCCAGAACACCTAGCACAAACCCAAATACTCAGTCTTTTCTATGACCTTCTTATGGAGATACGCCCACACACCCCACGGTGGGCATTGTCCCTTGTTGCAATGAGCTCAGAACCACAACCCTGTTCTCAGTGGTCTCGGGCTAGAACCAGACAGCACTGACACAGAGAAAGGAAACAAACAAGGAGGTAAAATAATTTGCTTACTATTTTAAAATATTAACATAGGATCCCAATATCCGGGTATTAAAAAAATTGTAGAAGGACACAAACCCAGATTCAGGGAAGACTGGAATTGAAGGAAAATCAAGGTGGTTTTGATCAACACTCAGCCAGTACTCAGGAAGTAGAGGACTGTATCTCTTGGCTCAGGGGTGGCCACAGACGAAAAGCTCTTCCATTAGGGCCTTTCACTACTTCATCTAGTGCTTATGTAGTATTTTCAAAATTGTTTATTTTTTCTAGTTCTATCTCCTTTCTTTGTATTCCTCCCATGTATAGTAGTTCCCCCTCATCCATGGGGGATATGTCCTAGGACCCCCAGTAGATGCCTAAAATTGATCCTATTGAACCCCAATATACTGTTTTTCCTATACATATGAGCCTAGGATAAAGTTTAATTCATAAATTAGACCCAGTAAGAGATTAACAATGATTAAATAGAACAATTATAAAGATATACTGTAATAAAAATCATGTGAATATACTCTCTCCCTCTCTCAAAATACGTTACTAGACTGTATGCACCCTTCTTGTGATGATGTGAGATGTTGAAATGCTTACATAGTGAGGCACTGTGGCATACATGAGGCTACTATTGACCCTCTGATGATAAGTCAGAGGGAGGATCATCTGCTTGTGAACCATGGCTGACTGTGGGTAAATGAAACCATGGATAAGAGGGGACTAAGGAAAAGAACCAATCAGCATCTTCCTTATTAAAACTCCCATCACTACAAGGTAAACTCGATTCCTCTGTCTAGCTTTCAAGGTTGTCCTTCACATCACCCTGCCCCACTCAAGTTTCTAGCCTTATCTTTTGCTAGCCCGCGTGCCTTCTCATGTCTGACAGACATGCCCTTTGAATTCACAGCTCTGCCTTGGCTCACACACTCTCTTAGACTCCATGGCCAGAGTACGGACCAGCCCAGGGCCAGGGAGGCCTCATTGCTGGCAGGCTGGGCTGGGCCCTTCCAGGCAAGTCACTTTCTCTCTCTGAGTGTGACAAAGGTAGTTTCATTTTCACCAGCCCTAGAGTCATAGTACCTCTCTCTACTCAAATCCTGGCTCTGCATTGAGTAGCCCTGTGATCTTGGGTCTCACATGTAACTTTTCTGTGTTTCGCTTTCCCTACTTGAAAAAAAACATGGATGCTACAATACTTCTTTCCTACCTCTCGGAGTTTCTATAAGATTTATGTATGATAATTAATGTGAGACTTTAGTCAGTTAATTGCTTCACACAGAGATATTCATCAATGAGTGTTAGCTGTTTTTGCTGTCATCACTATTGGCTTCCTCTTCTGGAAAATAGGACTAATATAATAGTTGCCTTGAAGGCCATGGTTCAGATTACAGAATATACTCCCTAGAAGAGTGTCTTCCAGTGTCTAGTGAATAAACCTTAGGTTTTTCCTCCAGTTCTTGCCAACATTTCTCTGCCTATTAAGTCGTGTCTATCCTACAAGTTCCAATACGAATTACACTCTCGTTAATAATGCATCCCGTGGTTACTCTGAATATTACCTGTTTCTCCAGTCTTTGTGAAATATTGTAAGTCAAAAATTTATAAAACACATGATGATTATCCTGATTCTTAAATTACTGCTTGAACCACATGGACTGGAAGCTTCCTGAGGGTAGTGACCACAGCATAGGAGTCATAAAACTCCCCGGGAACCACGCACAATACCAAAACATTCCAGAATTTCTCAAAAATACATGATCATTGACCAATAACATATCGGGAGTCACTTTCCATCTTTTTTCATCAGATAAAATCCCAATTTCCTTAACATTTCCTCCTCTCCCACCCACTGCCAAAAGTTTTAACAATGTTTTAGAATAGTGTTTTTCAAATTAGTTCTCAGTGAAGTGTTTTCAAAGGTCTGCTAGCTCTCTAGTACAAAATTTTAATCTTGTGTTTTCATTTTGACAGGAAGCTTAAATGTTAATGTAAGCGTTTATGGAATTTAGACTGGGCTCCTGAGAGACAGATCCAGCCATCTGATCTCAGCACCCACCTCTGCACACGTGTCTGATTGTGTGGTGGATTGCACACGTAAATCATGTGGCCTTGACCAGTGATGCCAAGTGTCATACTATGACCCCTTGTGAGGGGGTCTGTAGTTCCTACCATGGGACGGTAGGGGTTACATGTAAGCTACCTACTGATGGAAGAACCTGTGTGGAAGTAGTCAGGGTCACATTCTTGTTGCAAGCAGCAATTTGCTCTCAGCAAAAATTACTTGCTACTTTATATTAATGTTTTTAATTTTAATTTTATTGGCTTTTTAGGCTTTTGTGAGGATTAATGTGTTTTGGTTTTATAGAGCTGTAAGTATAGGGAACTATACCTGATTTTACGTTGGTACATATTTAAATAACATAATAAAGCTGATTTAGGCCAAGCACTGAGGACACATAAGCCTCTTTCCCTTGATAGCAATCTGTTATAGTATAATACTCAAATTTGAAAACCACTGGTTTAGAAAGTCTCTGAATTTCCCTCCTGGTTGCTTGCCTTGATTTGGAGCGATGGGAAGAATATTTACCAATTCTGGCCACTACCCCTTGGGAAGCTTCTGTCATCTTTTCCCTAGCTCTTGCCGTTACTGCTCCAACCTACCTTTAGTTCTTGAGTCATATTTTCGAGACCATACAGCATTTTATATGGGGCAGGTAGTGGGCCAGTGAGGTTGATACTCATGGCCATCTGCTCTAGGCGAGCCAAGTCACCAAGAAGAAGGCCCGTGCATTCATCTCCACAAACTGTGAAAGGGAAACAACAAGGAATATTTACTTCTGTTAAGCATCCCAGGCAGATGTTGAAAGATCTCAGCTATGAAATATTTTATGGCCCAAGTGTAATTCCACGAGAGATGCTGCTACTCATCTTCGATAACTAACGTTTTCAAATAGATGATGGTTGGAAAAAAAGAGGAAAAGAACAACAAATGAGCAGACATGACTGTTGGTCAGAAGCTGAAATAGGGACAGGGACATAAGCTGAGGAATCAAAGAGGAGGAGCAAATGGATTTTGAGAGGGACGAGCATATTGTAGAAGTATGAGAGGTAAGACAAGGGATATAGCAATCCCCGCATAAGCGATCTAGAAGGCATCTGTAACTAGAGAATAAAACATGCTTCTGTGTCTAAAACTGTTATTTAAATATACTGTGCTCCCCTGGAATGCCCTGGAAGACGCCTATAGCAATTGGGTCTTCAAGTGTTTCACGTACCATGGATGCCGCCTATCCCCAATTTGTACAACTTTTCCACTTGACATCTACTGAAAGGAATTTAAAAAAAAAGTCAAAAGAAAGAACTTTTCTTTTTATAATTTGTGTTTTTTGGCTCGTGATATGTATGGATTTATTTACTTATTGACGTATTTGCCAACTTTTCCTCTTTAGCCTTTCAACACGTTATGGGCCATCATTACATCCACTCCCACAAATTCCTGCTTTGCTAATTAACCTCATCCAGTCTTGTGGATAAATAATTGCTAAGGGCCAGAAAAATGTTATTCCTTAAGTAGCCAGAAGTGCTAATGTTCTATGTGTAATCTTCTCGATAATTAGGAAGAGGGAGTATTTAAGCTTGATGTGGTGGAAAGGGGCTGGTAGTAGAGTTAGTAGAGAGGAAAAAATGAAATGGGTGATTTTTTCATTATCAGATTAATTTCACAAACAGTAGAATTTCTAAAATAAAAATACATGAATTCTTCTGGATTTCAAATATATACATATTCAGTTTGACATTTTTAGTTCCTTTTTTTTTTAAATTCTTTGCAACAGAGCAATGAGGTGTAGCTTCCCCATGCCAAGGAGCACGTATATCATATTTATGATATGCATTCATGTAGACAGTTATAATTTCTGGCACATATTCAGCAGAAGGAGGTATCAAAACTATGCACATGAGAAGAGAGGTAAATGCATACATAATATGGCAAATACCAAGAATTGGAATAGCTTTGGACTATGCCCAAAATTGGCAAGAATTCAATTAGTCCTCTAAATAGCACTCCCCTGAGCTGCCTAATGGAGAGAAAGCCATTAACTAAAGCTTGTAAACAAACCGAAGTAGTACAGAGGGTGACTTTTTGATAGGACAGCAGTTAGAGGTGAGTTATAAGATCCCTTCACAGGGATTCAACTGCCCCAGCAGGGCTTTCAGTGAATCAGCCCCATACAGACGAAACTTGCAACTGTAGGGTGTCACCTGCAGGAGCTCCACCAGCTGAATGAACAAAGAGGCTTGGGAGGCAGGAGCTCAAATGTGGAACTAGCGCTGTATTTTCTTCCTCTTCTGCCAACTGGATTGAAAGGGAATTTGCTCTGCATGGAAACTCAGTGAAAACAACAGAGCCTTGTGCCTTTCTGCTCCCAGTTCAATGCGAGTGCTTGAGAAGCTTTCACACACCTGTCTACATGAAACAATTACAGAAAACACAACCTGCACCAAGATTAGGTGCCGAATTGACTCTGTCTAAACATCAACACACAGTCTAGTTCTCAAACGTTAGTGGGTCTCAGAATCATCTGGAGAACTTTCTTAAATCACAGAAGACAGCCATACCCCTTGTGTTTCTGATTTAAGGGGCAACTGAGTTGGCTGGGTTCTGATTCTCTGAGAACGTGCTTTCCTCTTAGGTGAATGCTGATACTTTTGGTCTGTACAGCACAGTTAGGTGGTAATGAGATTGGCAGTGGTGCCGTCACCTGGGAGTTTCTTAGACATGCATAATCTTGGGCCCACTCCTGATCTAGTGGCTCAGAACCTGCATTTTACAAAGATTCCCATGCGACCTACATATGAATGCACTGCTGCAGGTTGGTTGGTCTCAATTCTGGTTGTACATTAAAATCCTATGGGGATTTATAAAATACAGATATCCAGGTACTTCCCACTCCCACCTACAGAGCATCTGATTTCTTGGGTCTGGGGTAAGGATTTAAAAGATTACAGATGATCCTATCACTCAGCTAGGGTTTAAAACCACCATTGCAGATGCTAAGCTTTAGGGATGCTCAATCCTCAAGATGAAAGTTGTCATTTTGCTTGTTGCTTGTTGTTTCCTCTGCCTTGGACATTTCTCCCTCCATCTTCCTCTATGTGGCTCCTGGATGTTCAGGTCAAGGGCTCAAGTATTACTTCCTCAGAGGGGAAGGCCATGATGACTCAAATGACTATCCCCACCAATCACTACTGCATTCATTCCCTTGGTCTGTTATCTTAACACTCATGTGTGTTGAGCTATCTCATTATTTTATTTATATATTGCCTCTTCCACACCAGAGAAGAGACTTTAAAAACCTTTGGTCATAGTGTTTAAGGATAGTGTCTTGCACACAGTAAACATAGTAAAAAATCCATGCTTACTATTATCTTTGTGAAAGAAGAGCCAAAAATATTTTGGAGAAGAGCAGAGTATTAGAGGGAGAGAATAGAAAGAGGGCATGAGGGAGAAGAGGGAGGGAGAGAAGAGTGATCAAACAGGGAGGGTCTGAATGGGAGGAAGTGATAATGAGTTAGGAACTGGAGAACAACACAGATACGTGAGGAACAGGAGAACAGAATAAAAAAAATGGTAAGAGAAAATTGTCTCATGATTGGAGAGGCAGAGACTGATTAATGTCAAGATATGGCTGTTATGATACCTGTAAAAAGTAATTCAGGTTTTTGTTTGTTTTGAGGTAATTTGGTTTTGATCCAGGAAAGAGTTATTGGAATAGAGAAGGGAGGGGAAGAAAAAAAGCTATGAAATGTTATCAAGAAAGAAACACAGATGTGTTACTGACCAGATAAAGGCAATGCTCAGTTCTGGAGTGGATTAAAAACGTCACCACTTCCTTCCTGTTCTCCCATTAAGAGGTAGAGTCCATTTCCCTCCCCTTAAATCTGGGTTGGATTTTGACACACTTTGACCCAAAGAGTGTCTCAGAGAAGTACCATGTGACTCTTGAGCCTCAGCTTCAAGTGGTTCAGCATTTTCTGCTTTCACTTTCTTGGAACCCTGTTGCCTTATGGATAATCCCAGATGAGTCTTCTTTTTTTTTTTTTTTTAAAGATTTTATTTATTCATTTAACAGAGAGAGAACACAAGCAGGCAGAGAGGCAGGCAGAGGCAGAGAGAGGAGCAGGCTCCCTGCGGAGCAGGAGCCCGATGCAGGACTCGATCCCAAGATGCCGGGATCATGACCTGAGCCAAAGGCAGTTGCCCAACCAACTGAGCCACCCAGGCATCCCCAGATGAGTCTTCTTGAGGAAGAGAGGCAGCTGTGAGTAAGAGAAAGGTAGGCCTGACCATTCCAGCTGAAGCCCCATCATGTGAGTGGGGATATCTGAGACTCCCCAAGCATGATAATGAAAGAACTATCCATTGGAGTCCAGCCCAAACTGTCAACCTACAGAAACTTGAGGATACATCCAGTTGTTTTAAGCTATTGGATTTTGGAGTGGCAGCAATACATAATTAATACACTTGCCCAAGTTTTGCAAATGTGATTTAGAGTTCAAATTCAAGTTCAAATAAATAGAGTTCAAATTTACAATTTGCAATTCACAGGTTAAGATCAAGTATTCTTGTTCTTAATTTTATTAAAAGTTAGGAAGGATACAAAGGTTCCTTTCCCACTGAGGCCAAGCTTATCATTGTTATAAAGTTCCATTCAACTTCTAGTGAAGATGGATTTTGGGCAGATGCTCCCAGGATGTAAGCAAAAATATGCTATTTTTACTTTCAATATCTTGAGAGATACTTCATAATAGGATGGCTCACCATGCTTTTTAGGGCAGTGCATTCTTCAGGAATCCTTTCCTAGCCCTTTCTCTAAAGTATTTATAATTTATAACCTACCTATTTCCAAGAAGAAATTGAGTCAGCTCACTGATAATAGTGTGGCTAGAGGTTCCTCACTGGTGGCTCCAGAAATTTCCAGGGAAAAGTTTTCTCAGTTTTTACTTCATATAAGAATAATTCAAGCACCAGAACGCAGAACTAGATCTGATTTACTGTAATACACTGCAGAGTAAGTTGGTGAGCTAGAATGCCAAGCAACATAATGAATACTGATTTTTTTGTCATTCATTCTACCCCCTGTCCATTTGTTTTGGTTCTTCATCTTCAGATGTTGAAATAAAAATGTATTTAATTGCTCTTTCAAGGACTCATACATCCCATTTTATGTCTCTGTGTCCAAAGGTCTATTATTGTCCCATGTCTCATGGTCTCAGTATTTGCTTTTTAAGGAACAAAGTAGAAACGCATTTCCATAAGTGAAAGGTAAGTTTTATAGTATGCTATAAAGTAATATACTAACATCTGTCCAAATGGGTCAGAAAGACTTATGGATATGGCAGCCATGGGGATTTTTCCAAAACTTCTATATAAGTCTAGTTTATGCAGTTAGATGATAAACACATGGGGAAATGTGCCTTTTACATAATGGTTTGCTATTTTATCCTAACACAAAATATTTTACTTATACCACAAGCTACTTTTATTTGTCCTCAAAAAGTCTGAACTGTCTGGCAAAAACATGGATGCAAATTAAAACCGCATTTAATTCACTCTGAGACGGAAGATTTGGAAGAGTGTACAGAGACATGTAATATTCACATTATGTAAACAATTGTTCTTTGATAAGGATGCAGTAACTGCTCGGTGAAAATTAATACCTATCTTATAATCAGGACCCCCAAAGAACCTCTTCCAACCATTCTATGCAGCAAGAGATAAGGTTATAAAGTGAGATCCTGGCTAAACTGCATGGGAACAAAAGCAAATATTTCAAGACTATGATTATATTTTACATGACTAAATGTTTCTGAGGCTTTGCCTATAAAAGTGTCAGGATAAATTTGTGCCTAATATTAACAAATGCAGTACTAAATTCAGATCGTTATAGCTGGGCACATGTAAAGGACAAATCATGCTGCTGATATTACAGATCTTTCTCTTAGCAATTAGTACAAAATACTGCATTTCTATCAGAGTCCCCCATGCATAATAACTACTGGCTTACTGTCACAAAAAAAGTCACACACTACATCCACACCAAAGAAGCTGAAGCTGAAATGAGTGCATTGAGTGTTTTCGAAAAGGCCAAACCCATTAACCAATTTTAGGTAAAGATACATAAAGTGTCTGCTCTAATAAAATAGGGATAAATGAGTAAATATACATTTCTAACAAAAGACAAAATTTGTGTACTTATATTCATGTTTTAATTTAACTCTTTCATATTAAGGCCATTCATAGTTCCTAGGATATGAATTTTATATTTCTCTCCTTTCTTTTTCCCCTTCAAGAAGAAACTTTTAGATTGGCATATATTTAGGGCTTATTATTACGTAGAAATAATATCTTCTAAAATAAAAATTTGGTTTTAAACTGATTAGGAAGGCTTTTTTTTTTTAGGAAGGCTTTTTTTATTTTTTTGCCTATTTTTATGAATAAAGGGAAAGGTATTCTGTAGGCTTAGATGAAATTGATGAATTTGTTCATGCAACAATTTATTTTATATATTATATATAATTTAGATATTTAATATATTGTGTAATATGTAGAAGTATAATCATACAAAAATATATAATATGAATAATAAATTTATGATTAATAAACAAATTATATATTTATATGTTATATAATATAAATTTTATATCTTAATTTTAACTTAATTTTAAAATATTTTTGTATGAATTTTATTTAATATATGTTAAAATTCTTTACATCATTGTGTGTATATATATAGATATACATAAAACACAAGTTCAATTTGCTTAAGTATGGTATAACTGTTCAAAAAAAAGGGTAACTTTTTTATAAGCACTATAATAATAATGAGATAGTAACTTCTCTCTATAATAATAATGAGATAGTAACTTCTCTCTATTGTGTACATAGTACACAATGTGTTCTTTCCTGCCTCCATTATGTCATCTACTGTTCACAGCAATTCCATAAAGTGCTATTAATATCCTCATTTAAAAGATGAGTAAAATATGGGTGCCCGGGTGGCTCAGTTGGTTAAGCAACTGCCTTCAGCTCAGGTCATGATCCTGGGGTCCTGGGATTGAGTCCCATATCGGGCTCCTAGCTCCACGGGGAGTCTGCTTCTCCCTCTGACATTCTCCCCTCTCATGCTCTCTCTCACTGTCTCTATCTCAAATAAATAAATAAAATCTTAAAAAAAAGATGAGTAAAATAGTCAAAATAATTGTATATATGAGTCTATAAATATCGCCATGTGAAAACTTAAAGAGAGGAGAAAATATAAGGTGGTCATAAAAGGGGTTTTCAGTGAGTTGAAGAGCCTAGAATTAGAATTATAGAAAACCATAAGTCAGCCTAACATATATTTCCTCAAAAACTGATGAGTTGCACAAAATACATTTTTGGTAAAAAGTGGTCAAATAATAACCATGATGCTAATAATGCCTAGAATTTACTGAGCATCTATTATGCTTAGGTACTTGGCATATGTCTATATAGTATTTTCTTTCTATCTTACAAATGATGGATGATGTTTAGAAGAGTTGACTAAATGGTGTTCACACAACTTGTTTGTGGTCAGCCAAGGATTTGAACCTTCTATAAACACATCAAGACAGCATGCTTCCTGGCATCAGAAGATTGCCTGCATCTTAGACACCACAGAAAAGGCAATTACATTATCTTACGTATAAGACTTCCTCTGACTTGAAGATCTTATGATCCTATTGTTCTTTGAGGTCAATGAATCTTGGATCTAGCAGAGTAAAAACTGTAATCAAATGGAGTTTACGCTTGGGGCTCCAAGATGGCAGAGGAGTAGGAGACCTAAATTTCATGTGGTCCCTGGAATTCAGCTAGATAGTTATCAAACTGTCATGAATACCTACAAACTCAACAAGAGATCAAAGAAAAGAATAGCAGTAACTCTATGAACAAAAAAAACGACCACTTTCTGGAAGGTAGAAAATATGGAGAAACGAATCTGAGGCAAAATACAGGAAGATAGACTGTGGAGGAGGGAGCTTCCATCAGCTGGCTATAGACAGTAACAGAGCAGCAGAGCACAAAGATGGAACTTTTAGATGTCTCTTCTGGTGAGAGACATTGCCCCAGGGCTAAGTAAGGGGTGGAATCCTCCCTGGGACAGTATGGTCTCAGGACATTCAGGGTCACGAAAAGACTGATGGTCCCTGGTGTGGTAGAACTCTCAGGCATAGGAGTGGGGCAGCCAGCAGGAAAGACCAAGCCAAGGAGTGGGCTCTCAGCTCAGGGTTGCCATAACTGTCATCCATGGCACAGTTGGCCATACCCCCTCCGAGAGCAGGAGCCCAACAAGTGGCAGATCCAGGAGACTCCCCTTCCCCCCTACCCCACCAGGAGAGGCAGCACAGAAGTGCACTGCAGGAATCTGCTGCGTTTAGAGACTCCAAATGTGGTCATGGGCTAGAGACAGAAATGCTCAGTCACAGGCCAGATGAGCACAGAGTGCATACAGAGTGCGGCAGGGAGAAAGGAGTAATTGACTGCTTTTCTCTGGGGGCATATTGAGGATGGGGCCCTGAACTCTCAGCTCCTCTGGGGCCAGACATTGGGAAGCTGTCATTTTCATTCTCTTCCTCCAAAGCTGTACAGAAAGCTTTCAGGGAACAAAAGCTACTGAGAGCAAACCCAAGCAGATTACTTAGCCTGGCCCCTGGAAAGGGCAGTGCAATTTTGCCTGAGGCAAAGACATTTGATAATCAGTGCAACAGGCCCCTTCATCAGAAGATCAACAAGAATATCCAGCTAAGACCAAATTTACCCATTAATGAGAACTGAAAAACTCTAGTACTAGGGGAATACGATATATAGAACTCATGGCTTTTTCTCCATGATTCTTTAAGTCTTTCAAAATTAATTTATTCAATTTTCTTTATTTTTTTCTCTATTTCTTTATTTTTAAAAAATTTTTCTTCTTTCCTCTTTCAACCAACTTCTTACCAATTCCTTTTTTAAAATCTTTTTTTAATTTTCATTTTTATAGTCATATTCTATCCCTTTGTTGTATTTGACCTTATTTTATTTATATAAAATTTTATTTATATATATATTTATTCTTATACATTACTTATATATATATTTATATTTTTATAAATAAATATATAATATTTATATAATAAATATAATATATATTTATATTATTTATTTTATTTATATATGTAATATATTTATATATATTTATATAATTTATATTTTATATAATAAGTATATATTATTTATATAAATATAATGATATAGACAATCTGGAAGAAATGGATGCATTTCTAGAGACATATAACTATCAAACCTGAACCAGAAAGAAACAGAAAACCTGAGCAGACCCATAACCAGCAAAGAAACTGAAGCACTAATCAAAAATCTCCAAAGAAACAAGAGCCCAGGGCCAGATGGCTTCCCGGGGGAATTCTATCAAACATTTAAAGAAGAATTAATACCTATTCTTCTGAAGCTCTCCCAAGAAACCAAAATGGAGGGAAAACTTCCAAGCTCTTTTTATGAGGCCAGCATTACCTTGATCCTAAGACTGACAAAGACCCTACTAAAAAGGAGAATTACAGACCAATATCCCCGATGAACATGGATGCAAAAATTTTTACCAAAATACTAGCTAATAGGATCCAAGAGTACATTAAAAGGATTATTCACCATGAACAAGTGGGATTTATTCCTGCGATGCAAGGTTGGTTCAACATTCACAAATCAATGAGTGTGATATACTAGATTAAAAAAAGAAAGGAAAAGAACCATATGATCCTCTTAATAGACGCAGAAAAAGCATTTGACAAAGTACAGCATCCTTTCTTGATTAAAACTCTTCACTGTGTAGGGATAGAGGATACATACCTCAATATCATAAAAGCCATCTATGAAAAACCCACAGCGAATATCATTCTCAATGGAGAAAAATTGAGAGCTTTTCCCCTAAGGTCAGGAACACGCAGGGATGTCCGCTATCAACACTGCTGCTCAACATAGTCCTAGAAATTCTAGCATCAGCAATCAGGCAACAAAAAGAAATGAAAGGCATCTGAATCAGCAAAGAATTCAAACTCTTACCCCTTATAGATGACATGACACTCTATGTGGAAAACCCAAAAGACTCCACCCCAAAACTGCTAGAACTCATACCGGAATTCAGTAAAGTAGCAGGATATAAAATCAATGCACAGAAGTCAGTTGCATTTCTCTACACCAACAATGAGACAGAAGAAATCAAAATTAAGGAGTTGATCCCATTAAATTGTACAAAAAAAACCCATAAGATATCTAGGAATAAATCTAACCAAAAAGGTAAGAGGTCTGAACTCAGAAAACTATAGGATATTTATGAAAGAAATTGAGGAAGACACAAAGAAATGGAAAAATGTTCCATTCTCATGGATTGGAAGAACAAATATTTTTAAGATGTCTATGCTACTTAGAGCAATCTACAAATCCTAGAGGAGAACACAGGCAGCAACCTCCTTGACCTCTGCCACAGCAACTTTTTGCTAGACACGTCTTCAAAGACAAGGGAAAAAAAGCAAAAATGAACTATTGGGACTTCATCAAGATAAAAAACTGCACAGGGGCACCTGGGTGGCTCAGCTGGTTAAGCCTCTGCTTTTGGCTCTGGTCCTGATCCCAGAGTTCTGGGATCAGGTCCCACATCACACGCTACACTCAGTGGGCAGTGTACTTCTCTCTCTCTCATTTGTCCCTGTTTGTGCTTGCTCTCTTTGTCAAAATAAATAAATAAACTCGATAGAAAGAAAGAAAAAGAAAGAAAGAAAGAAAGAAAGAAAGAAAGAAAGAAAGAAAGAAAGAAAGAAATCTTCTGCATAGCAAAAGAATTTCAACAAAACCCAAAGGCAAACTACAGAATGGAAGAAGATATTTCTTAAATGACATATCGGATAAAGGGCTAGTATCCAAGATCTGCAAAGAACTTAACAAACTCAACACCCAAACAACAAATAATCCAGTCAAGAAATGGACAGAAGACATGAACAGACATTTCTGCAAAGAAGACATCCAGAGGGCCAAGAGGCACGTGAAAAAATGCCCCACATCACTTGGAATTAGGGAAATACAATCAAAACCACAATGAGATACCACCTCACACCAGTCAGAATGGCTAAAATGAACAAGTGAGGAAATAACAAATTTTGGTGAGGTCGCAGAGAAAGGGGAACCATCTTATACTGTTGGTGGAAATGCAAGCTGGTACAGCCACTTTGGAAAAAGGTATAGAGTTCCTCAAGAAATTAAAAATAGAGCTACCCTGTGACCCAGCAATTGCACCACTAGGTATTTAGCCGAAAGATACAAATGTAGTGATCTGCAGGGGCACCTGAACCCCACTGTTCATAGTAGCAATGTCCACAATAGCAAAGCTTGGAAAGAGCTGAGATGTCCATCAACAGACAAATGGATAAAGAAGAAGTGTGTATGTGTGTATATATATATATATATATATATATATATATATACATACATACACACACACACACACACAATGGAATAGTACTCACTCATCAGAGAGGACAGATATTTACAATTTACATCCATGTGGATGGAACTGGAGGGTATTATGCTGAGTGAAATAAGTCAACCAGAGAAAGACAATTATCATATGGTTCCACTCATATGTGGAATATAAGAAACAACATAGAGGATTATAAGGGAAAAGAGGAAAAAATGAAAGGGAAGTCCTCAGAGAGGGAGATAAACCTGAGAGACTTTAAACTATAGAAAACAAACTGAGGGTTGCT
This sequence comes from Nasua narica, assembly GCA_028533885.1. Classification (NCBI taxonomy): domain Eukaryota; kingdom Metazoa; phylum Chordata; class Mammalia; order Carnivora; family Procyonidae; genus Nasua; species Nasua narica. Next base: position 30,439,211 of record CM052802.1, read on the forward strand.
GGAGGGGAGGTGGGTGGGGGGATGGAGTAATTGAGTGATGGCCATTAAGGAGGGCACATGATGTGATGAGCACTGGGTGTTATATGCAACTGATGAATTATTGAACTTTATATCTGAAACTGATGATGTACTATATGTTGGCTAATTGAATTCAAGTAAAAAGAAAAAATGTACCTAGAGTAATAAAACAAATGTTATAAAGGATTAAAAAAAGAACTGTAAAAAGAAAATAAAAACAAAGGCCAAAGCTAGTAGAAGAAAGAAAATAATAAAGATTAGAATAGAAATAAGACAAACAAAAAACAATAGAAATAATCAATGAAATCAGGAACTGGTTCTTTGAAACGATAAAAAAAACTGATAAACTTTTAGCCAGATTCATCAGGAAAAAAAAAGAGAATCCAAATAAATAGAATCAGAAACGAAGGAGGAGAAATAACAACTGACTCTGGAGAAATACAAAGAATTATAAGAGAATATTACAAAGATTATTACAAAGAATATTATGAAAAAGTATATGTCAACAAATTGGACAACCTAGAAGAAATGGATAAATTCCTAGAGACATATAACCTTCCAAAACTACATCAGAAAGAAATAGAAAATCTGAATAAACTGATTACTAGTAATGAAATTGAATCTGTAATAAAAAAAACTCCCAAAAAACAAACGTCCAAAGCCAGATGGCTTCACAGATCAATTCTACCAAACATTTAAGGAAAAGTTAATGCCTATTCTTCTCAGAGTATTAAAAAAAATAGAAGAGGAAAGAAAAGTTCCGATTTATTCTATAAGGTCAACATTACCCTGATACCAAAACCGAAGATACTACAAAGAAAAGAAAAAAACAGGCCAATATCTCCGATGAATATAGATGTAAAAGTTCTCAACAAAATATTAGCAAACTAAAATCAACAATAAATTAAAAATATCATTCACCAGAATCAAATGGGATTTATTCCAAGTATACAAGAATGGTTTAATATTCACAAATCAATCAGTATAATACATCATATTATAAGGTAAAGGAAAAAAAATAGGATCATTCCGATAGATGCAGGAAAAGCATTTGACAAAATACAATATCCATTCATAATAAAAATTCTCAGTGAAGTTTATTTAGAGAGAATATGCCTCAACATAATAAAAGTCATATATGAAAACCCCATAGGTTCTCATACCCAATGGTGAAAAACTGAGAACTTTTTCCCTAATATTAGGAACAGACAAGGATGTCCATGCTCACCACCTTCATTCAACATAGTACTGGAAGTCCTAGCCATGGCAATCAGACAAGAAGAAAACAAAAGCCAATCATTGGTAAGAAGGAACTAAAACTTTCACTATTTGCAGATTGCATGATGCTATATACATAGAAAACCCTAAAGACTCTACCAAAAAACTGTTAGAATTGATAAATGAACTCAGTAAAGTTGCAGGGCACAAAATTAATATATAGAAATTTGTTGCATTTCTATGCACTAATAATGAAATGGAAGAAAGAGAAATTAAGAAAACCATCTCATTTGCAATTGCACCAAAAATAGTAAAATACTTGGGAATAAACTTGAGGTGAAAGGCCTGTACTCTAAAATCTATAAAACACTAATGAAAGAAATTTAAGATGACACAAAGAAACATCCCATGCTTATAGATTGGAAGAATTAATACTGTTAAAATGTCTATACTACCCAAAGCAATCTACGGATTTGAAGCAATCCCTATCAAAATACCAACAGCATTTTTCACAGAAATAGAACAAATGATATTAAAATTTTCATGGAACCACAAAAGACTCCAAATAGCCCAAGCAATCTTGAGAAGGAAGAGCAAAGAGGTATCGCAATCCCAGGTTTCTAGATATATCACAAAGCTGTAGTAATCAAAACAGTATTGTTTGGCACAAAAATAGGCTCATTGATCAAAGGAACAGAACAAAGAGTCCCAAAGAAAACCCCAAGCTTGTATGGTAAATTAATCGACAACAAAGGAGGCAAACTATACAGTGGGGAAAAGACGGTATCTTCAACAAATGATATTGGTAAAACTGGACAGCTACATACAAGAGAATAAAACTGGACCACTTTATTAGACTATACACAAAAATAAACTACAAATGGGCTAGAGACCTACGTCAGAAACCTCAAACCATAAAAATCCTTGAGGAAAACACAGGCAGTACTTCTTTGACATTGGCCTTAGGAATATTTTATTAGCTATGTCTTCTCAGGCAAGGGAAACAAAAGCAAAAATAAACTGTTGGGATTACACCAGAATAAAAAGCTTTTGTAGAGCAAAGGAAACCACCAACAAAACTAAGACAGCCTACTGAATGGGAGAAGATATTTGTAAGTGATATATCTGATAGGGAGCTAATACCCCAAATATGCAAAATCTTCTTCAACTCAATACCAAAAAATCCAAAGAATTTAATTAATAAATGGACAGAGGACCTGAATAGACATTTTCCCAATGAAGACATGCTAATGGCCAACAGAATATGAAAAGATGCTCAACATCACTGATCATTAGGAAATGGATATCAAAACCATGATGCGATATGTATTACCTTTCACCTGTTAGAATGGCTAGAATCAAAAAGACAAGAAATAACAAGTGTTGGCGAGGATATGAAGAAAAAGAAATGGTTCATTGTTGGTGGGAATGTAAATTGGTGTAACTGATGTGGAAAACAGGATGGAGTTTCCTCAAAAAATTAGAAGTAGAGATACCAAATGGTCCAGCAATTCCACTACTGGGTATTTAACCAAAGAAAATGTAAATACTAATTCAAAAAGATATATGCACCTCTATGTTTACTGCATTATTTAAAATTGCCAAGTTATGGAAGCAACCCAACCCATTAATAGATGAATGTGTAAAGAAGGTGTGGTATATATACACAGTGGAATACTACTCAGTCATAGAGAAGAATGAAATCTTGCCATATGTGACAACGTGAATAGACCCAGAGGGTATTATGTGAAATATGTCAAAGACAAATATCATATGATTTCACTTATAAGTGGAATCTAAAAAACAAAACAAATGAAAAAGTAGACACTTAAATACAGAGAATAAACTAATAATTGCCAGAAAGGAGGTGGTGGAGGGATGTATGAAATGTGAAATAGGTTAAGAGGCACAAATTTCTAGTTATAAAATATAAAAAGTTATGGGTATGAAAAGTACAGCATCGGGAATATAGTCTTCTGGTGAAAGATGGTGACTACACTTATGGCGACCACTGAGAAATGTACCGAATTGTTGAATTACTATGTTGTACACCCGAAACTAATATAATTTTGTATGTTAATTATACTTCAAATCCATCCATCCATACATCCATATTGGCCAACCTTAGCTTTTGAGGTAACTCTTATAAAACTGGAGCACAAACAAAAATTCTAATTAAAATGCTAATAAGATTTATACGCACATAAGATGTGAAAACCAGAAATATGGCATGCATAAAATACACTAAAATAGATAAGTATTAAAATCAAAGCTACTCAAATATTTTATATTTCTATTTTTTAAAAAAGAACTGGGACCACTAATGTAAATTCCCTCAAGACAAAGAAGAACATAACAGTCCTTCCTAAATTTATAAATAACCTAATTTTAGATTAGAATTTATATAATCTCATTATATTTGCTGATATTCCATATACTTTCTACATGGCATTACTGAAGCTAGCAGCAGTTTCCAAAAAAAAAAAAAAAAAGCAAACTGCTTTCCATTTATTGCGCCTGTGAGTAAAAATACTTGAGTTCACTGTCACTGCTTTCAGGACCTGCAGTTCAAGAGAAAGTTATGAAGAAGTCCTGAAGCAGTATGCCCATGGATTTCCCTACAAGCTAGGAAAGAAAAGTCAGTTATAATTCAAGGCCTAAAGTGCCTGTCCAGCCGATTACAAATTCAGGAGGATTCAGAAAAATTGAATGAATCCAGGTCTTTAATCTGTCACAGAGCCTATGCCAACTCTACATAAAACTGAAAACTTTGAGCTGGACAAAATAAAATAAAATATGCCTCCAGGAACTTGGTTGTAGGTCTTCAGTGCACTGACTAAAGCATGCTGAGGATTTTCTCAGCTGCTCTGGACTCCACGGGACAGAGACAAAAACAGCAGGCGAACAGCATAAGGTAGGTAGATAGTGTCAGGAAGAAGGACGAGAAGCATTAGCTATTGCAGAAAAAGGAAAAAAAAAAAGCCAGTCGTTCCCATTGGAAACGAGACAGAAGTGGAAGAGGGCCCCCAGAACCAATGACAAAGTTAGTGTACGTACACACACACTCCATGCCCTCGCGTGCATGCCAATGCTTGCAGCCGTCACACTTCGGCCCTGTGGCTCTGGGGCGGCACGTGCAGAGTCCTGTGATGGGGTCACAGGGGACAGGCAGCGAGCCGTGGGGGTCACACTCACATTCTTGGCAGGAACCTCCGGGGCTGCTAGGGCTGCCTGTATAGCCAGGGGCACACCTGGATTTAAACAGTGAAAAAGCAGAAGAGATTAATAATACATCACATCTCTCAATTGTTGTGTTTGTGTTGTGTTGGATGGAACCAAACTGATACCAAGAGTCAATAAATTTGGGGCCAGTACACTTTTCCTGTAAAGAATCAGCCGGTACCTATATTAGGCTTTTCCAGATCAAGATGCAAAATCAAAATCATTTGGTGAGAGAGAAATACATTTGCAAACATATTTTTGGCTAATGGAATTCAAGACATCATCATCATCATCATCATCATTGAGTACAAATTATTTTGTAATAATGATCTATTAATGTAAAATCAATCTACTAATGAGAAGGAAGTTCTTGTTAAGGTATCAAATTTACTTAACTAGGGCTCAAATTTAGTGCTTCCTATCATCACATTGATTGTAAATGTTTGCCTATAACAACATTCTTAGCTTACAGTGCCATACAGAATCAGGCAATGGGCCAAATTCTGTGGGCCACTTTGCCTACCATTGCCCTAGATCATAAACATTTTTTTGAAGTCTTCTTTTTTTAAAATTATAAATAAATAAAATTATATATTGACACGTGGGCTTTCCTAGATTCATGCATTCTAAAGATCAAAATGACCAAATAATCCAACCCACTAATTTCGGGCAAAAAGAAGCTAAGTGGCAATAAACTATTAGATTTTCTATTTAATTTTACTGGTTTTTCTAGCACATCTTTCCCAAGATGGATATTCCATCTTGAAGTGGGTTAATGTTATAGAAATAAATTATGTAACAATAATTTGAGATATTAGAAAGGAAAACCAACTGGATGAACCCCAAATGAAATCAATTCATTGACTCTTCCACTCATTCACACATCCATTCACCTAAGTACGTACCACTGTGGGTTATGTTACTGGAAATCTGGTAATAACAAGATGCTACCAGGACCATATGCTCTGGGTTGCCCAGGATGGTCCCAAATTACCTGTTGTTCAGTTTAATTATTAAAACACTTCCTATCTCTCTGTAGAGTATCCCAGTTTGGACAATAAATTATATATAGTCAGCTAACTATAATCAACTCCCATAATTTTTGTTCCAGAGACAAATAAGCATGTGAGGAAGTTGAAAGACAGTAGGAGGCTGAAGCCAAAAATTACAAATATTAGACAGATTATCCTGAACTATCTTCAGTGGAAATGTGCACAGATGATTATGAAAGTTAATATATATTGTGCTGGTTAGAAAAGGCAAAGCAAAAAAAAAGTTATCTGTAACTAAGCTTTTACACATTTGTGGTTCTGTTATTTTATTTTCAACATAAGGTTATAAATGCTCGATGAAAGTATCGTTTAAATAAGTCTACTTAAATTATTTCTTAACATTTGCAGGTGAAAGAATTCTATTCTAAGCAGATTGAGATTGATTAAATGTTCAAAGAGTTAATTACAAAAGTAACAAAGATAAAACATGGGGAGGGGTTTCCTACATTACAGGGACATTCAAGACATGTAAGCAATTTTAGACCTGAGCTGATGAGCTTAGGCAGGTCGTAAGGTGATAAATGATTTAAGAAGCTCTCAGAAGTGGAACAAATTCATTTGGAAAGTTACAATAAAAATTTAACCAAGACCTTTGGTTTAATTTAGCTGAATAAAAGCAATTTTTCAGGGAAATATAACTTGATCATTCATATGTTAGAGATGATAGATGCACAGCTGTAACAACATTTGAGAACTGCGAAAACAATTCAAGGTATTCACTTTGGTAATATATGCCCTGTTCACCTATATGCTATATGAACTGTCAACTCCTATTTTTTAAACATTAATGGATATGAAAAAAATTAATTTTCTATAATCACTTTGTCTTAAGACAGTAATTATCATTTCACTGCACCCTTCTAGTCTTTTTTATATGCATTCATAGTGGGAACACAGATATATATATATACATGCTTATATAGATAAATGTAGTTTACTACTGAACATTTTTTTCATAAATTACTTTAGATAACAGCCTTGGTGTCCAGGGATGCTTTTGGTCATTATCCTACTGGTATTTACAAGGGAATGAAATGAATACTAGCCTAACCATGAATACCAAAGCATATTAAAATATATATATATATTTATATATGTATATATATATTCAAATATTATATAGCTCTAAAACAAATGGAAATATTTTTTAATTTTGTATTTCTTTGAATTATTTAATTGCTGTTAATTTCTGTTGGCACAGAAATTGTGAATGCACCGTTATATATATTCAAGTATTGGATATTCTGTTTAGAGTTACCACATGCAGAACTATTTGGAAATATAAGTTACAAACCTGTAGAAACTTCATTGACATTTATAAAATTTAAGTTTAATTATTTAGTTATCTACTTACCTCCATTATTAACACAATCATTGCTGGTTATATCAAAACAAGACTTTTAAATGGGTAATAATACAGTTAATTAATAGTGGTTTATATTTGCAAAGAGATTGATAATTTAAGGAAATGCTCCTAGAAGAACCCAGCAAAGGGATGGGTAAAGCAGGGCATGGGAAAGAAAAAAAGAAAAAAATCCAAGGAAATGGTACAATTTTAGGCGATGTCCAGGTCTTAGCCTGATTCCATGGAAAACTCTAGAGCAAGCGTAAGCACAAGCATCTGGACTTTTGTACTCCCACAGTAGTCAGTAATTGGGTATGGACCACTGGCAGAAGGTAGGGTAAATTCTCAGGTCTTTTTGCCCCTCCTATGGGAGAGAAGTCTTCCATGTAGTGACTTAGGCAGAGCACCAATAGTACCCTCTACACATTCAAGCTTCACAGTGTTAGTGGAAAGTAAATAGAGCATCAGTTATTCTGACACTATAGGTAAAAAAAAAAAAAAAAAGAAAAGAAAAAAAAGAGACCTCACTAAATTGGTGGAGCTAGACTGTATCCATGGATAAAAACTTTATATTGTTATCATTAATGCTAAAATTATCATGTGTGTATAATGTAAATAGTTACTTCAGAGATAATACCTAAAACAATGAAAATGGTGGTGATAAACTTCATTATCCAAGATACCGATCTTATGGAAAAAATATGGACCCAGAAGATATCAATCACAACCTTATTAGACAGTCTGAAACTTTGTTTCTTAATTTACCATTTGTATTACAGTTAGGACTCAATTTTTTTTTTAAAGACTTTATTTATTTATTTATTAGGAAAGAGAGAGAGTGAGAGAGAGCATGAGAAGGGAGAAGGTCAGAGTGAGAAGCGGACTCCCCATGGAGCCGGGAGCCCGATGTGGGACTCCGGGATCATGACCCGAGCTGAAGGCAGTCGCTCAACCAACTGCGCCACCCAGGGGCCCCCTTTTTTTTTTTTAAATTGTTTTTTTTTTATAAAGACTTTATTTATTTATTTGACAGAGAGAGAGAGATCACTAATAGAGAGGCAGGCAGAAGCAGGCTCCCCGCTAAGCAGAGAGCCCGATGGGGGGTTCGATCCCAGGAAGTACTCAATTTAATAGCTATATAAATGCATTATCAGATTTTGTTTAAAAAAACGGTGTGGGGCACCTGGGTAGCTCAGTGGATTAAATCCTCTGCCTTCAGCTCAGGTCATGATCTCAGGATCCTGGGATTGAGCCCTGCATTGGGCTCTCAGCTCAGCAGGAAGCCTGCTTCCTCCTCTTTCTGCCTACCTCTCTGCCTACTTGTGATCTCTCTCTGTCAAATAAATAAATAAAATCATAAAAAAAAAATGGTGAACCAGAGGGTAGGTGGGTGGAGGGATGGATTAAATAGATAATGGGGATTAAGACTGCACTAGTAGGGGCACCTGGGTGGCTCAGTTGGTTGAATCTGCCTTCAGCTCAGGTCATGATCCCCAGAGGCCCTGGATAGAGCCCTACATGGGGGGGGGGGGGGGGTTCCTGCTCAGTAGGGAGTCTGCTTCCCTCTCCCTTTGCCTCTCTCCCTGCTCATGCTTTCTCCCTCTCACTCTCTCTCTCATATAAATAAAATCTTAAAAAAAAAAAAAAAGATTCTGGCACTTGTGATGAGCACTGAATGTTATATGGAAGTGTTGAATCACTAAATTGTACACCTGAAACTAATATTACACTGCATGCTAACTGAATGGAATTTAAATAAAAACTTAAAAGAAAAAACTTTAAAAAATATGGCGAGAAGAAGCATTTAAATAATATTTTTTGCTTCCTGGAAAGCAGAACCAAATAACATATAGTTTATTGTTTGTGTTGTTCTAATTAAGAATGCTTGCTACATTTATATTTTGAATTCTTTCTACATTTGGGGGCATGGTGCCATAACTCTCACTCACTCATGGTGCACACAGTTAGTGTTAGCCAATGCTTTCCCGTGGATTAAGATGAGAATTATGTGTAGCCAGGTTTTTATCACTGTTCACTGCTGATAATATACAGACATATAGATAGGTACCCACTAGATATATACATGTGTGCATTAAATATACATACATAGATATGAGCCATATAGATATATAGATTTAAAACATAAATGAAGTAATTATGAAATAAATTTGAAATCTTTGAGAAAGTCTAAATATAAGATGGAAATAAATGACCATCTTTGGAGAAAGTCTACAGATATAAAAATAAAAAATAGTATGGAAAGCATATGAACTATTAGAGAAAATGAAAATAAATTATGAAAATAATGACTACATTTCTACTGTGATCCTTTACTAGATGACCTCTAGGCTTCATGACTGCATACCGTTCACAGTACTGGCCTTCGTATCCCCGTGGACAAGCGGTGCAGCGGTAATCATCGAGGCCTTCCATGACACAAGAAGGGCTAAAACTGAGTCAGAAAGAAAAAAAAAAAAGATTGTGAAAAATCTTTTAACCTATTTGTTTTATACATTTAAGTAATTCTGTCCATTATCCAGATGATTGGAACTTATTTGGGGGTAGTTGGAAAGGGCATATTTATAATTATGTATAAGTTTCTAGTCAAGGGGTGGCTATCACAACAAAATATTACCAATAATAGTTGACAAATAAATATCGTCATTTTTTAATGACTTTGCAATACCTCACACTATGTAAACATTTGAAATTTTAATAATTATATGACAACCATAAAAATATTAACCATCCAGCAAGTATCCTGTTTCTCATGAATTGAAAGAAAAATAATACTAGAATTCACACACATTTGTCTGAAAGCAAAATAAGTATTACTGAATATTTTTCAAGTAAAAGAAATGGTCCTAAAAGCTACATAATTTTTTTGGAAAACTCAGCCCAAATTACCACTAGCCCTTCAACACATGAAGTGTGAATAAATATTTCACTCAAAATAAGAGTGCCTTTTCTTATTTACATATGGATTTCAAACTAAATTTATTTTAAACAGAAAGTAATGTGATTTTGTGTGAGGAAAGAAGGGAAAGCTCTCTACGTGAAAATGAATAAGATTTTCTAACAATTTTATGATCTTTTCTATTAAGTAGGTCTTATATAACTAGCTGGGTTCTCACGCCGGCACTGGTAGACCACAGCCAGTCAGCCTTTGCCAGGATTTCTGATCATCTTACCCTACAAAAGAAACACTTACTAAGACTCGAAAACGAACCTGTACTAACATGTAATTTGAGGTTGTTACAAATTTCTTTCAAATATAAGTAGAAGATTCCCACTATAAAAAACTGCATGATGCCTTGGAAACTTGGAAGGAATAAAATAATGTATTTGTTGCAAAATGGTAATGCTGCAAACATCCTTTTTCTTTATGTTGGTCTGCTAAAGAAGTTGATGCTGAGAAAGATATATTGTGTATAGACCAGAGCCACAACTCCTATCAGTCAGGTGCTATTCTGACCCTCTTTTAACTGTCTTCTAGTACATTGAATCAATGGTACATGAATGAGTAATAAACTCTAATCTTTGCAAAGTATGTGAGCAAACTGATCTACTACTCACAAACTCCTTATCAAATTTATTTTTTGCTTTTACAAAATAGATCCACAAATACATAATTGACACATTCTGGCAAGCTTTTAGGTCTCTCAGTTAAAGCTTGATGCTGAGAGCATCTGTACACACACACACACACACACACACACACACACTCATATATCACATTTTGAACTCATATATATATGAGCTATACACACACACACACACACACACACACACACACACACACACTTGGAAACGAGATTTTAGACATTTCAAAAGAAACTCTAGAGAGCCAAACTAATTAAATTATAATCCTTTACAGTAATATATCTGTCTCAATTACTATGCAAGAATGTTATAATTCTCCTTGAGTAGTTGATATAAACTTCTTGGAATTATGATACTATGGTGTATTGAGCCCTTTCCTTAAGTCACATATAAGGACTTATGAGGAGGGGGTGGAGATAACAACTTACTTTAAGTTAGAGTTGATTCTTCTTTGCTCACAACTCCCTCATCTACTTTCCATTCCCATATCATCTGCAGGGCCACTCAGAAATCCTTGTGCCTTCTCTTGGCGGCCATCTTAGACATTTCCTTATGGCTGCTATTTCCAAATTTGCGTCAAGCGAATTTCTAAGATTTGGAGTCTAGTTTGTGTTGTTCCTGCGGATACTATAGAGCTGAAATGGCTTCCTGGATCCCACCCTCTTCTCCTTTTTATCCCAGTTTGCTGCTTGTTCTTTTTCAGTCTCTTTTGCTGAATATACATCATGTCCTTGACCTCTTTATGTGCCCTACACTTCAGTCTTCAGATTTCTCTTACCCTGTCCTGCCCTTTCTCCCCTAAATGATCTCATTCAGTCTTAAAACCTTTACATCTACCCTAACAGATCTAAAACTGAGTTTTCCCCTCCAAAACAATCCCACTGACCTTTCTATAATTTTCCCTATCTCATCCATGGTCACTCTATACTTCCATTTGTTCAACCATAGGCCACAGAGTCAACTTTGTCTCCTTTCTCTCACATTTCACATACACTCTACCTGAAACTGCTGTTCCCATTGCCATCACTGACATCATTGCATATCCCTGGCCCAAGTCACCCCTTGCCATTGGAAGACTGTTAGCAGTTAGGACATTTCATTAGCCACTGGAGCTTCCCTGAGTCATATCTTGGTCACGTTTCCCCTGACACCATTCCCTCTGTGCCAGCTGCCCTGGGTCCATGCTGTCTGACAAGCGTGAGCCAGTCTCCAGGCCAGTGTACTTGTTTTACCCTCTGGTGGACTACTCTTCGTCCAGGCAGTCATGTGGCTCTCCCCATTTCTTCCTTCCTCTCTGCACCAGCCTTTGTTTATGAAGCTCTTCCTGAGGCCCCTGATTAACAGGGCACCCCAGTCACTCTTAATTCACAGAGGCTGCTCTATATTCCTTGGTACCACTTGTACTGCCTGATATCACATTATACATCTACTTGCGTTTTGCTCAGCTTTATCGAAGTATAATTGGCAAATAAAATTATAATTAAAGTGTGCATGGGATTATTTGATATACATAGATGTACACACTAATTAATGCATCTATCACCCCCCTATATCTACCTTTTTTGGGGAGGAGTGAAAACACAAGTTCTATTTGCTTAGCAAGTTTCAATTACACAATAAAGTATTATCAACTACAGTTACCATGTTATATATTAGATTTTAGACCTCATTCATCTTGTAACTGAAAGTTTGTATCCTTTCATCAGCCTCTCCCAATTTCCCCCACTCCTCACCCCCTGGCAATCACCATTCCACACTTGGTTTCTATGAATCCCTATTTTTAAAAAATTCAAAATGTAAGTGAAACCACACAGTTTCTGTCTTTCTCTGTCTGGCAAAAGTTGGCTGGCATGTTTGGGAAAGAACAAGGGACTCTAACGTGACATCACTGTAGAAGGGAGGAGAGGGCACTGATGGGGAAAGATGGTCAGATTGCAAAGGACTTGAGAGTTTCTTCTATTCTGCTGAAAAATATCTCACCTTTCCTTCAGTGGGTGGTGGAAAACCCCTGAGCCACACTGCACTGTAATAATAGTTGACAGTTTGTCATATTTGTCTTCGTAAGAAATACTGAAATAATGTGTGGAAGGGAGTTAATAATCATTCACTATGCCTTACTCTTTACTTTTCATTGGCTGCACAGATCCAAGTCGCTGAAGAGAGGTATCTCAGCCTCCTCCAATAGTCAGAATTTATTTTTATATCTTGGGAAGAAGGGTCTCTCTTCTTTGCTCTGGCTGGTTTATTTGCTTTGTACTTTAACTCTTCCCTTCCCACACACAGATCTTTGCTTTGTTAATTAATGTGCCAAGCTTTGGGTGGTAATATGAGTGGGTCATGAAATCACTCTAGTGGGTTTGGACTAAAATTTCTTCTAATAATGTGGGAGAACAAAATTGAATAAAAGTTATAGGATATATACATATTTACAAATATATTTTATGTTATATACACAGGAGTTTTGCGTGTACCAAGTTAGGCTATAAAAAAATGATTTCTTACAATGGTTGCAGTTAAGAAAGCTTGAAAGCTACTGCCCTAGCCACTTGGATTTGGTATTTTGATTCCTAGAGGGTCCTTTCCATAAGAATATACTTAAATTATACAAATCACAGAAAACAAAAATGAAAACCCACCTTTCTATTAATCCTGCTAACCAATCAGGTAGCACTCTTTCTTTTTCCTTCTTGAGAATTCCTAAAGCTATAAACTCACATCCTTGTCACATAATATCTGTTTCCTGGATTGACTGTTAAAACTCCTTCATGACCCTCACAGGTCATGGCTCCCCTATGTACTCAGGCTTCTCTCACAGCAGCTGCTTCTCTCACTGGGGGTATCCTTAGCCATGTGGTCTCCATTCTCTTGCCTCCCTGACAGTTCCCATCTTGGCTCATCTCTCTTTTCTAGTTTCTCTAGTGTAGGAATTCCGTCTTTCCTTCTTTCAGCATGCTCTCCTTGGGAAACATAACCCCGGGAAGTCATATTCAATTTTAATTCATTTATTAACATATCTCTTCCTTCATCTGCCCTTCCAATTCTATTTCCATTTTCTGTAGCTATTTGCATTTTCCATTTGGACAGATCTTTCATATCAATTTTAACCTACTTGGAACATAAATTGTCTGTCCTCTGCAGCAGCTCTCTCCTGGTTTCCCTGTTTTGGTTAATCACACTACCATTTTTGAGGTCAACCTGGCTAACAACCTTTGGCTTCAACCCTGTCTGGCCCAAACCCCTCATGTCTAATTAGTTAGCACTCCTGGAGAGCTGCATTCAACAACGCTCTCATACTTGTGCCCTCCTCTCCCTTCCTGTTACTATGACCTACCTTTATGTTCTCATTATCTATTGCCTAAGTTAGTGCAATAGCTTATATTAATTGTGCTCTTCGCTTTTTTTCTTTGCCTGTTTTAATTCATTTTACTTAGCTCTCCCCTAACAGTCTTCCTAAAGTGTGGCTCTGGCCACATTAACCTTTTTGTTTGTTTTAACTAAAAACTTGCAGTGTTTCCTCATTACAGAGAAAATTAAATAGCAATTTCTTAGATGAGTATTCAAGGATTTCTATAGCACGTACTCCATTCTCCTGCTCATTTCATCATCTCATTTTCATCTATTTGAACTCCATTCTCCAAACTCTTACTTATTAGTTCTGAAATGTGAAGAACTGTGTTTTCTATTTTCTAAGCTTTTGTTCATGTAATTTCCTGCTATCTCCACCAGTAAAAACCTTTTAATCTACTGTTTATGATCTATTATAAATGCTACTACTTCTTTCAATATGTTCCTGAAGCTTCCAAAATTAAGTATAGTGTTTTGTACCTTTGAAGTCCTTTTACATTTAAGTTGACTTCTCTTAAGACACACATTTTATTGTGAGCCTTTTCAACAGATGCTATGCTTCATTGTTATCAAAGAAGTTATCAGTTAATTACTGAATCTAATCCAATGGCTCACATTTTAATAACAATGCAATTAATAACATTCTCTTGTTTAAATCTAGTCATCAGAGGGAGATTAGGGAAAGGAAAATAGAAATAATATTATTTTTCATACACCTACCACTTGGTACTTGTATGAACAAAAAGAACATGTATTTTATCCTTGTCAATATCTCACTTACCTAAAAGTTCACATCTGACAAAAGACTTTTCATTCTCGTAAGAAAAAAAAAAAGAGGAGCTTTCAGAAGAAAGGGAGACAATTTACGTGAAAATATTTTCAGAATGTATATAAAGCCAATGATGAAGGGAAAAAAAAAAAAAAACCTGAGTCAGCAGGGGGGAAAAATCTCTTTATCTCAATTGCTTTGTGGTTCTCATATACTTAAGGAGTCCAGGATTCTAATTCTGAACAAACTGCTCTACATTCTTTTCAAAAGCAGATTCTTAGAGGAAAAAACTGCCCTACCAGGTAGAGATTGAAGTCTATAAATCACTTATTCTTTCAAGTATAGACAGACTTCACAACAAGAGTTTTCTTCAATATATAAACCAATGCAGAATGTGCAGACAGCACTGAAATAAGATATTCTGATTTTTGTTTCCCCTTATGGCTGTGTTTCCATGGTACCAAGCTCAGGCCATCTTAACAGAATGGGAATATGATTCTGGGAAATAAAGACTTATTTTGAAGCACAAAAATAAGTCACCCTCCTTTAATTATTTTCTTAATAATTCTTTACAAATTGTGAACTAAACACACAAAACAAGTGGAAGGAGTCACAAAAATCACATAATATGCACCGAAACAATCCTTCATAGTTCACTTTATGGCAGAACCATATGTAAATATAAGACACTTATATAAGTATATAAAATTACACACATGTGTACATATATCACTTATTTCATAAACATAAATTATGTCAATATTAGCATTTACATTTTAATTCGTATTATTTACTTGGGACAGACTTCTAATAGAAAAATAAACCACAGAGTATGATGTGCTCACTTTTGTCATGTTTTTATATTGTTTAAAAAAATGTCTATCTTAAGCTGAGATTTTGTCTACATGGGAAAAATAGTTAAATCATAGAAAGCCCATGTGCTACACAGATGGTGCTACTGATTGGGAATTATGGTAATATTTCTTCATCTTACTTGTTGCTGGAAGAAATTAGAGGGCAAGCACATTGCTGACAGTCATTTGGCAATCCCCTGACGATTCCATAATATCCAAGAGCACATCGTTCACAGAAGTCACCAGCAGTGTGATGTTGACAATTCTGTAAAGGAAAAGAGAGAAATTTGTTTTCATTGACTGAGAGTTAGAATGTAATCTGTCATACAGCTCTTCACCTACGAGTATGTGTGGTCCTGTGAACACACACAGACACATATCATTGAAAGAGTTCTTGAGATACACACACACACACACACACACACACACACACACACACACACTTTAGAGAGAGAGGGAGAGGTGCATGTGCGGGGGGGGGGGTGTTGGGGGAGGGGCAGAGAGAGAGAGAAAATCTTAAACATTCTCCATGCCCATCACAGGCCCTGACTCAGGGCTTGATCTCACAACCCTGAGATCATGACTCTGAGATCATGACCTGAGCTGAAATCAAGAGTCAGACACTTAACCAACTGTGCCACCCAGACACCTCTTGGTATACGTATTTTTAAAGTTCTTTCATAAGAGAAACCAATACCAGGCTCTTGTAGCTATACTGACAATAAGAATTTCCTTTCTTTTTTTTTCTGTATCAATCTCTGTATAAATTTTTCTCTTACTGATCTAGGTAACGTACTTCACACATTCCCTTTTTTTAAGATTTTATTCATTTCTTTGAGAGAGAGAGAGAGAATGAAAAAGAACAGGAGTGGGGAGAGGGTCAGAGGGAGAAGCAGACTCCCTGCTGAGCAGGGAGCCTGATGTAGGACTTGATTCTGGGACTCCAGGATCATGACCTGAGCCAAAGGAAATTGCTTAACCAACTGAGCCACCCAGATGCCCCCACTTCACACATTTCTATAATTTATTATATCATCTGGCTATTTATGTTTCTTCTAGAATGCTGTTAGATAAGTACTAAAAATCCTGGGACCTTGGTGAATGCCTGTCAGTGGACTTTCGGAAACCAAACCAAGGTGGAACACATAAATGTTTTAAAGGGCAACAAGAGGCAAAACAAAACAAAACAAAGGTCACCCTAGTTACTACACTAAGAATGCTATACATCTAATTCTTGCCAGATGTTGATAACTCTTTAAAAATAGAGAGGACCCAATCTGAAACTGGGCATCCCACGTCAATATATTCTTTTTCATGTTCGCATAGTAAGAGGCACTTGGGTTATATGCTTTAAGACATTTCTATAAGGAAATGAGAATAGTTTCAGAATAGTGCATAGTTTTGTAATTAAAGTTCTCATAAAGCAAAACACATTGCAATAATTCATGCAATGAGGACTTAGGGAGAGCTATATGCTATGCACTGAGAGGAATCAAGTGAGAGGGAAAGGTAAAATGATAATCCAACTCTACACTAATTTACTTCTACTTTGGGAAAATTATTTTTAAAAATGGCAAATAAGAAACAAGGCAGCACGAATGCAATACTGACTGTTGTGTACAGGAAATGTGATACTTTACTTTGAGAGTTGAGAAAAAGGAGGAAATAGGAATATGGACTTACATTTTAGCTTGATTCTATAACACAGGGTTTGGAGTCGTCAGAAGGATGACCTCTTTTTTTTTTTTTCTCCCCAAATTTGTTTATTTTAATTTTTCAGTGTTACAAGATTGATTGTTCATGCACCACACCCAGTGCTCCATGCAGTACGTGCCCCTCTCGATACCCACCACGAGGCTCAGCCCCCCCAACCCCTCCCCTCCAAAACCCTCAGTTTGTTGCTCAGAGTCCACAGTCTCTCCTGGTTCAACACCCCCTCTGATTTCCCCCCATTCGCCCTTCCCTTCCTTCTCACAATGCCCTCCATGATTTTCTTTATACTCCACACGTAAGTGAGACCATAATTGCCTGTCTCCGCTTGACTTATTTCACTCCGCATAATCTCTTCTAGTCCTGTCCATGTTGATACAAAAGTTGGATATTCATCCCAGAAGGATGACCTCTTATAAACAATATCAAAAGAAAAGTTGAGAAGCAAAAAAAGTCAGTAATAAAATAGCTGTCTATGTTATGGAACTGATCTGAGCAACTCAGCTGGAGCCACGGAGACACCCGTGGGCTCCATATTGAACTTGGCCCACATCCCATATGCTAGGCTTTTGGCTTCACTCAATCTAGGAGCACATATTTACTTTTCATATGTGTTCTAATGGCCAAAGTTTCGCATTGTATGTGTGGTCATTCACAACACACACTAACTAAAGTCACTTCCTCTACACTGGAATTATAAATGTTTTTTTAGAACTTCTCTTGACTCCTTTTTCAGAGTCTTTGCTCTTGCATAGGGTGAAATCATGACATTACCATGATGAATTTTAGGCCACTGTTTTGGTTTTTACATTTTGGGGGCTATATTTGAAAACGCGTTACACCACTTACAGAAGCCTTTTATAATAATGTAAAACGAATCCAGTTTCTTATATAATAGGATACTAACCTCGAATATGCTCAATCTCCACCACACTCTCAGCAGACGATAGCCCCCTATTTTCAGAGAAGAGGAAGCATTCATTTGAGTGTTCCATCAGCTTCCCTCAGCGAAAGACTTGCCATCTGTCTTGCAGTACTTTCCATCCTTTTAACATTTATTTCTGTCCATAGGAAGTGGTGTTTGTCCTTTGTCTGAAGCTACTCTCTTCCTAAACTGGATTCCTTGCCTTTCTGCCTCCCCCTTTTCGCCAGCATCTGCATTTTTCCCTTTGCTCATTTTCCCCATTAGCATTTGAGGTTGGCCCAGACTTCTCTAGCTCAAAAATATCTCTGGTGCCTCAAGTCTCTGGAAATTTCCATCCTATCTTTGATAAGCATTTTAAAAGCATTGTTTACATTCCTGATTTCTATTTCCTTATCTCCCTTCAGCTCTCCCTACTTTAAAAAAGTCTTCTCATGTTACCCTGACTCCAGGCTCACTGGTAAGATCTTTGTTGATAAATCAAAATTTCCTGACAATAGTTAAGTCCTTATGGTACATGGATTTTCTGCAGCAGCTAATATTTCTGGCTACTCTTTGAAATTTCTCTTCCTATGGTTTCTTAAATGGTATGATCTGCTAATTTTTATTCTAACTCTATGGCTACTCTTTCTTATGCTCTTTCATGGATTTGTTCTTTCCTTTCTGTATCGTAAGATTGGTGTTCTTGATTCTAACTTTGGCTCTCACCTCTTTTTTTTTTTCCTTTTCCCTACACATTTTACCTTGGTGATTTCACCCATTACCATGACTTTAGTTATCATCTATTTGCCAATTATCTAAATTTTATATATTCAGGCCAGATGTCTCTAATGAGTTCTAGACTTACATTTCCAAATGCTTCCCAATAGATCTTACTGCATAACAAAAGCATTTTGAATTTGAAATATCAAAGATTAAGCTCATCTCTCTTTAAACCTGCTAATACTTCTATATTGTCCATTTCATCTGGGGTCACTATCATCTGCTCCATTGCCCGCCAGCAATCTAGAGGCCTCTCTCATCCCAGAGAGCCTGCTTGATCAGGGTGTTCCATGATTCTACTGCTCTCTGTTTCTTTACTTCCTTGTCTCTACTATTTTTATTGGGCTACTCTCATTTTTACCTGGTTTATTGGAACAGAATTTAGCTAAAGATCCTGCTTCTAATTTTTTTCTTTTATGCAATGATTTTCCCACACTGCAATCAGAATGATCATCTTACAGAACTTATCAAACCATGCCTTTCTCTTGCTGGAAAGCCTACATTAATTCTCCTTTGCCCTCAGGATGAATTATATATTTTCCAGTAAGCAAGAAAGACCTTTATCATCTCCTTGCTTACCCCTCCAGCCTTATCTCTAGTCACTGCCACTTTCGAATGCTGTGTGAAAGCCATATAAGACCATCTGAAATTCTCATATTATGTCATGCTCTCTCTTTCCTCTAGGACTTCTTATATGCAAATCCCTCCTCTTACCTGGTAAGCACCTATTCATTCCAGCTCTCATTTTAAATGTTATTTTCTCCAATAAACATTCCCTGATGTCCTAAGTCTGGGCTAAATGCTCCTTCTAGCTCAACACAGTGACTGAAACAGTAGTCATTTGATGACTATTCTGAGTGATTGAATGCACAATACAGGAAGTATAGATGAAACTGGTCAATCTTTCTTAACATGAAAATGGCCAAGTTTCAATCTAATAACTTTACAGAAATATGGTTAATAGAACAAGATAATTTGTTATATTCTGAATTAGGATTTCTTGTGTAAGTACCATGATCTTCTTTTATTCAGCCATCCAAAAGAACCAGTATTTTAGCAATAAAATAGCCATTCTATATTTAAGAACAGCATGGCATGAGATAATGGTTCTGAGATAAATTACCCATAAATTCTGGGGCACCTAGGTGGCTCAGTGGGTTAAAGCCTCTGCCTTCGGCCAAGTCACGAAGTTGGCTCACGGTCCTGGGATTGAGTCCCACATTGGGCTCTCTGCTCAGCAGGGAGCCTGCTTCCCCCTCTCTCTCTGCCTGCCTCTCTGCCTACTTGTGATCTCTTTCTCTCTGTCAAGTAAATAAATAAAATCTTAAAAAAATTACCCATAAATTCCAATCTACATCATTCATCAAGGTGTCAAATTGTGAGTTAGCTGGAGTGTGTTTTAAGACCATATGTTATAGTTATGAGAATAAACATGTACCCAAAAAATACACAGGATCTTGAACAATTATCTGCATTTTGTGTTTGTATAAATAAACCCACTGCATAATGAATTTTTAATGTAACCTAATATAACATTAATAATTGACTCAAAACACTTAAAAATAATGTTGATCATTACCAGAAATACAGAGATTCAAAAATATGGTTTGCTGCTCTTACACCTACAACTCTATATAATTTCTTCACGGATCGAGCAAATATTTTAACCTTCTCTGGACAGTCAATCTTTCACAGGGTTGCTGACATACTAAACTTGGTTAACAAAATCAAATGTTCTGTTTAGGTCCACAAACACAACACATAAATCATGATGCTATTTTTGAAAATTTTGACACAAATCTTTCATATGACTTTCCTCTCTACTTTGAGACACAATATTCATCTTGAATAGAAATTAATCTCTAGGAAAATTTCCTGTATTTTAGATGTCTAATGAGAAGTTTATATTCTCAAGAGTGGAAGTATGTTTTTTAGTACATTTTCAATAACAGATTAGAATGTATGATATTCGTGGGGTTTTTTTGCACATGGAAAACTGGTGGTATATATTCCTTCTACTACATCAAAATAATATAACATTAATATTATATAATACTTTAGATCTGAGGTGAGAAATTGCTTAATTTAGCCCTCTTTCCTTAAAGGGATGCCTACCCACTTTTTCTTCAATACATTATTGGATGAATGGATCCTTATAAGGCAGCCCTTTTCATCTTGTACAATTATAAGCTATGAAGTTTTTCCTTACGTTGAATGAAAACATGTCTCATTCTTATTTTCAGTCAGTGATCCAAGTTCTGCCCTCTGAAGCTACGAAGATTAGGTCTAATTCCCATTTCCCAAGGCAAGTACTCAAATGTCTACAAAATACAATTACTTCCTAAATCTCAAGTTAAACATTTAATAATCTTGATCACTCAGAATTTCTCTTAAAATAGATATTAAAGTCTCTACCTGTGACTTGCAAATACAGTGACTATACTCCCTTCCCTGATCTGGATCTTGCTACATGACTCTCCAGTCAAGTAAAAACTCCTATCTCACAGGAATTGCTACTACACATAATTTCCTCTGCTCTTTCCCTAAACACTAGAATATAAGCTCCTAGAGGGCAAGGCTCCTGCATTCTTCATCTCAGTTCATCTCTTTTCATCAGCTACCGCAATACCTGCACATCGGAAATATTTATTAAGTGCCACAAGAATGAACGAACAAGTGAGCCTATCCAAGTTCAGAATATTTTATGTTATTTCATCTTGTTAATTCCAGTTCATACTTCTACCTGCCAGGCTGTTTTAGCTTCTTTACCACCATCTAATACATTAGGTAACACTTGTAGTTTTTTTTTGATACATCTCATCCAGATCACTGATCACAATTTTGAACAGGATGGGGTGAAACACAAAGCCTATGTCTCATCATTGGAGACATCAACCTAGAACCCAGCACACATTCTTCGGGTGTAGAGAAACTTCTACAGTCATCAAATTTGTTAACCATTACTATCTGGCCCATCTCTTCAACCTTGGTTGTGAAAATATCATGAAACATTCTGTCAAATGCCTATTTAAACAAACCAGAGTTTGGATCATAGATCTGATCTTTAATGGCTTATGACTTAAGCAAATTATTTAATTTCTGTCAGTATTAGTTTATCAACTATAAAAGAGGGAACAATCCTATCTACCACATAAGTTTACTGTAAGAATAAATGAGAAAAAAAATCTATCTACAGCTTTGGTCCTGGCACATATATAAATAGGGTTGAGCATTTGGGGGCTGTTACTATTTTTGCTGAATTTGAGATATGATATATCACATTTTCTGATGAATATGATATCATAATGGGATTCAGGAAGGATCTCAGATATTATACATATAGTAACCCTAGCAATAAGTCTGATATGTTTTATTTTGGGTGAACCTATACTGATTTCTAATGAGGACTATTTATATTTTCTACACTTGACAGATTTTAGTTAAGTAAGCAATACTTAAGTTTTACTGGAGATCAAAATTAATGTTGGCTATATTTTACTTTCCTTTATAAACCTGAAGTGGCATTTCATGGCTTTTCATCCTATGGCAAATTTCATATTTCCATGTTTTTTGCAAATATTTTTCATACATGGCTCTTAATCATATTTGCAGATTTCATCAGTACTCTAGGAGAGAATTCACCTGGGCCTTCAAAATCAAATCATTTAATCAGATAACAGTGTGTTTACTCTCTCCCACACTCCATAGATAGTATTTTAGGGTAGATTTGAAACCTGATTCTAATACATTTTAGCTAAGGCTCTATAGGTTAGTTAAATTTTCTAAGCATTAATTTTCAGAGTTGTAATACAATGCTAACAATCCCTATTTTAGTCAGATTTTTAGATAAATTCAATAAGATAGGGTTTACAAAGTACCTTAAAAACAGTAGATTTTAGTGATGAGTCTGTTTACCAAATATAGGGCTAACTGCTTAATCACAAATGCTGGTGGTTTCAGACAACAGAGCTGATCAATAATGATTTTTCTTTTCTTTATAAAAAAAGAAATGTGATAGAGTGAAAATAATATTTTCACAAATTATTTGGTCTTCAAAAAGTTATTTGAGTTTGAGAATTCAATATTCCCTTTAAAAAATTTGCAAAAGTAATACTAACTATGGGGGTGCAGATACAGAGAGCTATAGATACAGATATAGACAGATACAGATGTGTGTATTATATCAACTTGGAAAAACTATCTATCTATCTATCTATCTATCTATCTATCTATCATCTATCTACTTACCCACCTACCTACCTACCTGAGATTATCTATTGGGTGTATGTGTGTGTACTGAATGGCATTTGTTTCCTCACCTCTGCTTCCCCCTGGCTTGGGGTTCAAGACCATATAGGTTTTGCTCTTCCATTTTGAGGAAAATTTTCCTTAAGGGACAATAGTACTGAGCTAATGGTAGTAACATGTCTATGTGTAGGATATATTAATGCCTAGAGTGAAGCAACAGTTCTCTGAAAAGTATCATTAGGAATTATGAAGAGAATAGTTACAAAGTGATGTGGGTTTTATTTAAAAGTTGAAAAATTTAAGACTGTAAAGTTTTCTATAGTATTATTCTTCTCTATTCCATATTTTTGGAGAACAATATAAGAAAAAAGTGAGGAATTCTAGCATAGCACTGATAGTGAATTTTACATGTTTTGATTAATTATCATCTGATTGATTCTTAGACTTTAAATGGTGAATGACATGTACGATAATTACTATCTTCATCATCATTATCATCATCATCATCACTATTACTTCTCTGGAGCTTGCCATGTACTAAGTAGTGTTCTGCACCATTTACACAATATTTCACTGAATCCTTACAAAAACTCTGAGTAGCTACTATTATTATCTTCATTCTATAAATGAGGAAACTAAGACTCCACTGATTTGAGATAATTCACTGGGTTCCCACAGCCCATAAAAGATGAAGGGAGAATTGGAACCAAAGCAGTCTGACCCCAGAGTCATGCTTATGATCACTCTACCCAAAGTTGAGGGCATTGCTCTGTGTAATGGTGTTCACATTAAACTGGAATCCATACTACATATAGAAGAGAAAGCAGTATGCTTCAAGTTTCTTCAGTTATAGCATCAGAGTAATAATAACTATTTCCTATTTGCCTCCTGGGCCTATTTCAAAGATGAACAAAGTTGCCTAAATTCAAAAGTTATATGTTCCCTGAAGGAAAATAAAAAAATTCAGAGCATAGCAATTTACACTAGCTGTGCATGGCTGATGTACACTTGTATTTATTTTTCACTTCATCTGGGGATATCTCAAAAAAATAGATCTGTGGGGCACCTGGGTGGGTCAGTGGGTTAAAGCCTCTGCCTTCGGCTCAGGTCGTGATCTCGGGGTCTTGGGATCGAGCCCCGCATGGGGCTCTCTGCTCAGCGGGGAGCCTGCTTCCTCCTCTCCCTCTGCCTGCCTCTCTGCCTACTTGTGATCTCTTTCTCTCTGTCAGATAAATAAATAAAATCTTTAAAAAAATAGATCTGTAGCACAAAAATAGCTATAATAACCAATTGTTCTTAAGAGGACAATATAAAGACAACAATTTGTATCCTAAAAAAATGAAATTAAACTGTATCCTTTATGAATGTTTTAAAATTAATCCTATGGGGGCTCCTGGGTGACTCAGTCAGCTAAGGGTCCAACTCTTGATTTTGGCTCCAGTCATGATCTCAGGGTGTTGAGATAGAGCCCTGTGTCGGGCTTTACACTCAGAATGGAATCTGCTTGAGATTCTTTCTTTCTCTCTCCCTCAATCATGCTTTCCCTTTTTCTCTCTAAAATAAATAAATCTTAAAAAAATCATGTGAATTATACATAGCCTGTTAAAAAATACCAGTGAAGATTACATAAGAAGGAACAGTGCATTTAATTTTCACTTAAGATATATAAATTAATCCCCTCTCTTGAAATTATTGAATTTTACAAGCGAGCAGATTAAAGAGAGAATACTACACTGAGCATATAGTAATTATTTCAGGAATTCAAGGATGGTTAATAGTACTCAGTTATTCATCTAGTCAATAATATCATTCATCATTCTGTTTAGGGTAAAAAGAAATATACGATCATATCTAAAATGCATATCTTTAATGCACCTTTACCTTTACTCCACTCCTCACAAATAAGCCCATAATCAGTTTCAATATCCTATCTTGATTGAAAGGGAGTATCTTTAAGAAGTCAGGGATAAAAAGAGGTTTTCTCAACATGATAAAGAATAATTATCTCCAGCATACTTTGTGGCAAAAGACTTGAGGCATTCATATTAAAATTAGGAATAAGATAGGAAGCTGATCACCCTCTTATTTAACATTTTTAGAAGACTTAAGGCAAAAACATAAACTATTATACCAGATATACCTTCTGGCAAGAAAAAGCACAATTATAATTATCTGTAAATAATATTATTATAAATATAAAAATAACTGAAAGAATCAACTGAGAAATCTCTAGAACTAAAAACAAAGTGGTTAGATATCAAAAATCTATTTTGTTAATGTTTATCAGTAATGACAAGTTAGTAAATATATCGAAACAAAAAATGTATTGTTCATCATTGAAGTAAAAATGTAAGATATACAGAAATAAGTTTATTATAAGAAATGTATAAATTATACAGGTAATATTAAAAACAGTTTACTGAGACACAAAATGCTTTGAATAGAAAAGAGCATTATACTCCTGCATTGAGGGAAGATGACTGGATAGTGTAAAGACAGCAATTCTTTACATATAGGTTTAATGCCATTCCAATAAAAATCCCAGTAACATTTTTTGGTGAAGAGATTGAAACTGTGAATCAAAATGTCATCTGGAAGAATACATAATTATGTCTAGTCAACAAATAAGAAAAAGAAGAAAGGGCCTTAGTTTACTAGATTTTTAAAAAAATATTTTTTTTATTTATTTGAGAGAGAGAGAGTATGAGCAGGGGGAGTGGGTGGAGGAGAGGCAAAGGGAGAAGCAGTCTTTCATTGAGTATGAAGCCCCATGTGAGGCTTGATCCCAAGACCATGGGATCATGACCTGAACCAAAGGCAGACACTTAACTGACTGAGCCAGGTATCCCTACTTTGTCACATATTATAAGTTAGTATAAAATGAAGTTGATCAGAACACTGTAATAAGAACTAGAAGGTAAATAGTACAGAATAGATGATCCTTTAAACATATCTTAATATGGATAAAACAAATTTGTATATATTCAGATACCATGATGTATCAAGGAGAAAAGGAAATATTAATACATAAAACTTTCTTTAAAGTAACAGGTAATGAGAATTAAGGAGGTCATGTGATGTAATGAGCACAGGGTGTTATATGCTATTCATGAATTACTGAACTCTACATCTGAAACTAATGATAAACTATATGTTATAAAATTCCATAAAATAAAATAAGTAAAAATAAGTAAAATTTAAAAATTAAGTACTATATATCTCAAGAAAGATATCTTCTCATACCAGAATAAATTCTAAAGAGATTAAAAACTTGGACTAAAATTTAATCACAGACACAATGGTAAATACCATGGTCTCTCAGTGTAGGCCCTGAAATGCATGTGCATCGGTAAGATCACCATGAGAATGAGTATAAGTTAGAGAAGCGAACTGTTCCAAGAATTGAATCCTGCAAACCCCAGTAAGTAGGTTTCAGGTACAGAAGAAAATATAGCAAAGAAGACAGAAGGTGTAGTCACTTGATTTAGAAATCCCTGAAAGAGCATGTGCAGGGAAGCCAAGTGAAAAAAAAGTTTTAGGAAGAATGGGTGATTTAAAGTAGTAAATGCTGCTGATTGATCAAGAAAGATGAAGACTGATAGCTGAATATTAGTTACTGGTTTCAGTATAGTGGTAGGAGTAAAGCCGGATTTTAGTAATTCAAGAGAGATCGGAGGAGAGAAACTATAGAAAGAGTATAAATAACTCTTCACTGTACATAAGGAGAGGAATGAAGAGGTAGAGATCAATAGGGAAAGTGAAATCAAGGGAGTTTGTTTTTATTTTTTATTTTATTTTATTTTTTTTAAAGATTCATCCATTTATGGGATGCCTGGGTGACTCAATCAATTAAATGTCCAACTCTATTCTGGCTCGAGTAATAATCTCAGGTCCTGGGATCAAGCCCTGAGTGGGATTCCATGCTCACTGTAGAGTCTGCTTAAGATACTCTCTTGCTCTTCCTTTGCCCCTCCCCCGCACATGCTCTCTCTCTAAAATAAATAAATTAAATCTTAAAAAAGATTCATCCCCTTATTTTAGAGATAGAGAGAGCACGTGCACATACATGTAGATAGCAGGGGGAGGCAGAGGGAGAGAATCTTCAAGCAGATTCTCTACTGAGCATGGAGGCAGACACATGGTTCGATCCCATGACCTGTGAGATTTTAACCTGAGCAAAAACCAAGAGTCTGTCACTCAACCAACTGAGCCACCCAGGTGCCCCTATTTTTGCTTTGTTTTTTGTTTTTATTTGTATTATTTTTTAAGATAGCAGAAGAACCAAAAAGTGATGGTGCAAGAGAGAAGAGGAAATAGGGACGGGCAGAATAATGTCCTTGAGCAGCAGAAAGGGCTGGGATCTAGAGCATAAGTGCTGACCTGCTGACCTGGTCTTTTCAAGAAACAAGAAAAGTTCATCCAAAATGATGGAAGAGTAACTGCACACAGATGCAGAAAGTGGGTGCATGTAATAATGGAGGATCATATTAGTTTTCTTCCAACTACTTCTAATCTTTCAATGAAATAGAAGCATGACCACCTATTGAGAGTAAGGCTGGAAAAGGATTGGGGGAGGGGTTTAAGGGCTTGAAGGTAAGATATATTCATCCAGAAGTGAGGGAGAGGAAATGGACTGAAATAAAGTTATACGATTACAGAGCAGCACAAAAGGCCAATTTGAAGTGTGCAATAATGAATTTACGGTGAGACTAGACAGCATAGTTATCTGTTTTTCAGCAGCCGCGTTCAGCTTAGAAGGCGCAGGTATGGAGCAGGATTTAATGAATGTTAGACTTAACTGAGTGAGAATAAGTAAAGGAGTTGCAAAAGAAATGAACATTACAAGGAAGTGATACTAATGAAGGGTCATTAATATTAAGCTGGTTGTGAAAGTGAGGGTTTGAGGAAGCTAAGGAACAATAAAAAGGTGTGGGCATCAATGGTGACACCAAAAAGTTGGAACTGATATATCAAGAAGTAAACTGGAAAGAAAAGAGATGGTGCCTGAAGAAGAAGACAGTTGACCTTGAGACTGTGGAGGCATTGCAGTTTCTCATAATGGCAAGTTCTGGAATAGCACCATGGAGGGAGGACAAGAAGCAGAGTTAAGGGCATGGAGGAGCTAAGGTCATGAACATTAAAATCATCAAGAATTACGATAGGAATAGTGCTAGAGAGAATGGCAAGGATACAGAGGTGGGTGACCTTCAAGGAATGAGGTGGGTGACCTGAGGGTTAGTAGAGAACATTGATGAGCAGGTTAGTGGGCAAATAGATGACGGCATGTGAGTCAAAGCCACATGTTGTTATAGGTGAGAAAGGAGGATGATAGGAAAATGGCTCTGAGTACCAAGGACGCCTGCCTACCTTCAGACTCAGGTAAATGAAGAGTATGAGGCAAGAGCTACCACTTGGAAGGCTCTAGGGGGAGCAGTATGTCGGGGACAGCAAAAATGAAGAGAACACTAAATGAAGAAGGAGAATATGTGGGGGATTTTGCTGAGTTTCTACCTTGAGTTCCAGAAGCCTCACTATTGATGAGGAGAGGTGGGAAACAGGTTTAGCAAATGTGATGTCCAGATCTGTGTGAGGATTAAAGTCTGGGGAACTCTATGTGGTGACATGGCAAATCTAAATTTCTTGAGAGTCCTGATTGTTCCAAGATAGATAGCAGTGGTAGAGGGCACTCTACCCTCTATCTACTCTACCAGTGGTAGAGGCTGCTAGCATGAATAGAACAACAACAAAAACAAGAGCAGCTGGAACTCTACAGGAAGTGGTTAAATTATGGGATATCTAATCAAAAACTAAACACTTCAAAGAGCATCCAGCCACATAACACATTTGTAATAGGTACATTTAAAAAGCAGAACATAAAACAGCACCTATGGTATTATATAAATCTTCTTTATAAACACATGCATAAAATCCATGGAACTCTAATTCCTAAAATAGTAAATGTTCATGTTGAATTTTGGATGAATTTTATCTTTTTAAATATTTTTTATAATTCCAAATTCTTGATAAGTTTATTTTTGTATGTAATCAGAAAAAAAAAACCCCTCATATGATTTTTAAATCAATCGTAGTGTCCTCAGGTGTTCTCCTAAAATACTGTTAATATTTTATTTCTTGACACGAGCAGTGGCTTTTCCAATGATCAATTTTTAATTACTTTAAAAAATGTATAATATGGTAAATGTCTTTTTTCCCACGTTTTATTTCTCTCTCTCTCTCTCTCTCTCTCACACACACACACACACACACACACATGATTAAATTCCCAGCCGCTTAGATCACTCGCCTCTGCACATGGCCTCTGAGCACATGGACCTTATTCAAGAAAGACGCAGGTAAATACCTGGCATTTGGAGGTTTCAGGGTCACACAGGGTGCTGTGTCCGTTACACTGACATGGAACACACGTGCCCAGAGTTGGTCTAGGAGTGTGGCTCCCCGGCTCAGACCGCAGTCGATAAAATCCTGGCATGCATGTCTAAAAGAAAATGAAAGCAATTAGGACAGTCAAGTTATGAACCTTGGTTTAGCAATACTTGGGTTCCTTGGTGGTGAAAAGAGACTTCTTTCCCCCTACCTGCATTAAAGGCAACATCACTTACAAACACAAGGGCCAGTTTTGATTCTTAATGTGTATTTCTGTGTGGTCGTTAATGTATACAGGAAGCATCCGAGACCTCAGACCTTGGCAAAGGAGGAGTGTCATTTACATATATCGCTCAATCTGAAAAAGCTTCAGATAGTCTTTTTCTCGAGAAAGAGGTTTGTTTTTTAATTAAATTGTCATTTGGACTAAAGAGAGAATTCCAGTGTCCTTGACAACATAAAATCTGCTTCTGCTATGCTTGATGGATAACTAGCTAATGTCCAATGAGACTCAGAGCAATATTAAATAAATAGAAAAGTGTCATGGTTGCATTTTTTATATCGATATAATGTAAAGACGATAAAAGCAAGAATCTCAAAATTCTCATGTCTTGGGAATATTAGGCCACCAATAAAATTTATCTTTCCCTGATCTATTTTTTTCATTTTGCAATAAAAATCTGAGAGCAAACAGAAAACTGCTAGCAAAGCTGACATACGCAGAATCAAGACTTCCATCTTCATTCGGGTTTATTATGCAAATGTATCAAAAAACGTCTCTGACTTTCGGGAAGGAAGCCCATAGCCTTGAAGAGGTAATGAGAGCAGTCTTGGGTTCCAGGCTCAGTCCTCTTGATATGCAGAGCTACTGCATTTATCAGACCTTGGTTGATTTATGAGTGAGAAGTAAGAGTTAGTTCTTCAGAAACCAATGAAGATTATAAAAGGTCTGTTTTAACATCTTGGGTAGATAGGATTTTTTTATTTCATAGGGTATCTTACTCCCATTGATGAATGATTGCTGAATAAGCAGGAAAAAACCATATGCATTAAGGACTTCTTAATGCCTCTGCTTTCTTTTGGTTCTGGACTAGGTCACCTAGAGCGGTGTTTGCAAAGAGGCTCCTTGGAAAAAGAAAAAATCAATAGTCAGGACTCCCTTGCTTATTTTGATTTGGATACTGCAAAAGTACCTCAATTAAGAATTCAATTAAGAGTTTCTCTGCTTTTATCACAGCCTATAAGAAATTTTAATGAGATTAAATAATGTCCCAGTTTTGAGCAAGCTGATAAAACTGGGAAGAGTACTCAATATTTTGAGTCTGATTTGTCTTATGGTGGACTTCATCATGTATTTTAATAACTATATTTATGTTACTTAAAGTCAAGGTTCATATAGCTATTGTTACCAAATAAGGTTTAGAAATTACGGCTGAGGAATTAATTTAAGAAACTAAAGAAACCATTCAAAGTGTATTTAGAAGTATTTCACAGTATGAGTTGTTCTAGTTCTTTAACATAATGATTATAGAATAAAACTGGATTTTCTTTACATGGATTTCATCCTGGGCTACCTATATAATTATTGTTATCTTACTGCTGTATTTGCTTGTGTGTGTGTGTGTGTGTGTGTGTGTGTGTGTGTGTGTGTAAATGTGAAAATCACACAGATAATTTTTCTGGCTCCATTTTATACCTCAGACAGAAGTTTAAAACAAGTCTCAGAAGAAGAATAAAGTTCAGAAACAGGACTTTTCATTGAGGAATTACATGAAATTCAGTGTTATAAACTGGCATCTGAAGGTGAGCGGGCAGGTGAAGTTTACTCTAACGCATACCCAATTACCCTTATTACCATAACTCTTCCTGGGAAACAGAGCAGGACGAAGCAGAAAAGCCCCTGTCATGGGAGTCTGAGCCTGAGCTCTCAGTGGGGCTCTGGGTGGAACCTTCTAGGCCTATCTTTGTGGTTCCCAACCCTGGCAGCACATAAAATCATCTGAGGAGTTTTATGTACTGATACCCGGCTCCACCTCCAGAAATTCTTTTTTTTTTAACTTTTAAATTTTTAAAGAAGATTTTATTTATTTATTTGAGAGAGAGAGAGAGAATGGGGAGCTAGAAGACAGAAGGAGAGAGAGAGAGAAAGAATCTCAAGCAGACTCCCTAACTGGCGAGGAGCTTCATGTGGGGCTCGATCACAGGATCCTGAGGTCATGATCTGAGCGGAAGCAAGAGATTTGGATGCTCAATGGAATGAGCCACCCAGGTACCCCCACCTCTAGAAATTCTTATTAAATTGGTAGAGAGTAGTGCCAGGGTTTGTTTTAAAACTCCTAGATGGGTCTAGATGTGCCTGGGTTACTCAGTGGGTTGAGCCTCTGCCTTAGGTTCAGGTCATGATCTCAGGATCCTGGGATCAAGCCCCACCTCGGGCTCTCTGCTCAGCAGGGAGCCTGCTTCCCCCTCTCTCTCTGCCTGCCTCTCTGCCTACTTGTGATCTCTTTCTCTCTGTCAAATAAATAAAAAAAATCTTTGAAAAAGCAAAACAAAACAAAACTAGATGGGTCTAATAAGCATCCAGAATGGAGAATCACTGGCATGTTCCTCATTCTCTGATAGTAATGTGTGCCTTTTAAAGGGCATACAGACTCTGACACTGTGGCACAAATAAATACGGAGGCCTTGATTTTACCAATTAATTTTTTTCTAAGGGACTGAGGCAAGTTGCCTGGATCATTGAGATGTGGTTTCCCCACCCCACAAATGAGCAGGGGTATTAACTCAGATGATCTGTGAATCTTTTAGTTCTAACACTGTAGATTAAATTTTATGTCCTGATATATTAAATTTCTAAGATTTAGCAAAGCAAGAGACAATGCAAGAATTAGAACCTTAAAACAATCTTTAAAGGAATTGGATGTATTTATTACATCCTAATCCCCTCCTTTGTTGGATCCCTTTTGTATTTATTCTTTCCAGTTTTTGATAATTTTGAGAGTCTTTCGATATCAGATGTTCTCAGTGAACTGAGGCAACATTTATGAGAATGACTATGCTTGAGTTGGAATAAAAAGAGGAAAGATAATAGCTATTTTTTCAAGCCCTGTCTACAGTTCTTTCTGAAACAAAATGGAGAATCTAAAAAAAGCAAATAAACACTGTCCCTTTTTTCCTTACTCAAACTTTTCCAAAGTTCTCTTTCCCTGTGCTAAAGTTATTCATAGCACAATTGTCTTCTGCTGTCCTCCTATCTTTATTTTCATAATATGGCATCTCATCAAAATGTTTGAATCTCATTTGCATAAAAATGTGGGAGGATGGACAGAGGATAGAGAACCCACAGCTCCAGGTGCAGAGTTACACAACATTTCCCACCTCTCTCCTCAGACTTGAACAAGAACACTCGTGCTTGTTGCCAGTGGAAACCCTATCTTATGTCTTCACACAGGTTTCGCAACCAGGCAATCCTCTGTTTCATTCTTGTTCATCGCTTACTAACATAATTTTACGTAGGTGTTGAACACTGCGGGCTGCACTTACCTCACCTGGGACGTAAAGATGTCATAGAACATCAGAGTTAAGGATGTAAGTGCATCTAGGTTTTTTGAAACAGACTTAACCATGCTCACATTGCAGTTCTGCTGTTTTCTAGCTCTTTGGTCATGGGCAGGTTCTCTAACTTGCCTGAACTTCCATTTCCTCATCCATAACATGGGGATCATAATACATACTCAGTGTTGGTGTAAGTATATTAGGAGACGTGCTTGGTGTTTTGTAGGATACAGTAAGCATTCAGTAAACGGTAAGTTGTTTTTTCTTTTATAAGGTTGTTGTGAGGATTAAAGAAGATGATGTATGTTTAGTGCTTCACGTACAATTAATCAACAGAGATGCCTCTATTCCAGATAATTTTTTAAATACAGTCATTGAAAACAGACTAAAAACAAAAACAGCAGTAGCTGTTTTACAGTGCATTGGGTAACATAATATCCAAGCCTGCCTACTTACCCATACCAAGTGCCTTAATATTTTTATGCACATGAAAATAATCTTTGGGTCTTCCACGTGTACTAAAACTGGTAAAGGGTATCCCAAGCAATGTGCGTATGGAGGGAGAAATGTCTATTTTCACTATTTTGTCTTTTGAGTTTTATGAGTTGATAATAGGTGTACATTTTGGGGAGATGTAAAAAATTATTTTTAGTAGCCAAAAATTACACTTCTTTTTTTTTTTTTTTAAAGTTACAGCTTCTGAATGGTGACCCAGTAGACAGCTGCCATTCAACGGTAGCCAGAAGCCCTGTTATAACATGAGGGGGAGGAGACAGAGGCTGAACCGCAAACATATGATCTAGAGATCATCTGCAACTATTTGATCAATATTATCTTCTTGCAGAGAACCACATACTCAGTGCTGACTATTTCCAGTTCTACATTACTTGAGCTTAGGTCAGTTTAGGACAGTCAGGCAATCATGGGAACTCAGACAATGGTGAGAAATGGCTGTAAATTCAGTGGCTCCTACACCAGCAAATGTGGTAAGGAAATTGAGTCTTTATTGACTTCTAAAGGTAATCTGATCCTTACTCTAAATCATAGATTGTAATAAGTGGATATTTCTAGAACTAATATTCTCAGGGAATACGGCTGAAGCATCATAAGATGACAGGTAACAGGCAAAGGCTAAGTGTCTTCAAGTTGGCTATATTTTCAGCAGTAACTAACACTTAATTCTATTTATTTGCAACCACATTTTGGGTAAAAACAGGAAATGAAGACCTTGTAAACACAAATGTCTCTAGAATACCATACATTTGGCAAAAATATAGTAAAGGAATTGCTTTGTGTATTCATGACCCAAAGCATATGTTACTGGAATGGGAGGTATTATTTCAAAACTGTCCTTAGCTCTTGCTTTGATGATTAGATTTTATGCTTGGGTAATTGCACTTTAGAATCAAGATGAATTATAAATAAGATGTATAATGGATTAGAGGCAATAGGATGTGGAGAACACCTCAGGCACCTTTTTATGAGAGATAGGCCTTTATCCCCATAATCTCAACACTAGGATATTACTGTAATTATTGTCTGTAAATAGGAGCTTAAGTGAAATTCATAGGACATGGGTGAAGCAACCAATGCAGATGCTGGTTTGTATGTGTTCCTAGTTTTCTTAATCTTCTTCACTTATCAGTTTATTTATTTGTGCTAATATATATTTTCACATAATGATGGAAAATTACTAAGATTAATGGAAAAGCATGTTTTAGAATATGCTATTGAAAAAGCCTACCAATCACAGCAAAAAGACTTTTTAACATTTAAAATCTGGAATGGAAGGTAGACTGCATTAAAATAATTTGCTACTCTACTCACACTTTTATTTGTAAGTGAACAGTATTCTTTTAAATACATGCAAAAAAAAAAAAAAAACGAGATGTGGTAGCTTTCTCTTCAAGACGGCTAAAGGTCAATCTTGACTACTTACTCAATACCTTTCATAGCAAAATAATATTGCAGAATCAGAGAATTTTAGAACTTCAAACCCAACCTGTTATTTTATAGATTGGATAACTATAGAGCAACTAAGGCCTATAACAATTAAAGAATTGACCAAAGTCACACAGTAAACCAACAGTATAGGCATATGCTTCTTGGGACAAAATTCCACTTGTGTAGAAAAATCTCAAGTTCTTTCTGTCTTCTGTCTTTAAGTCTTTCCTGGTCATGGGTAAGGTAGCCCCATTCACTGTCTCATTGTTCACATCTATACTGTGTGTGCATATGTGTATTTCGGTTCATTGTGCATCTAAGTGCAATAGATACACGTACTAGTATGGGTACAAGTGCATATATGTATAGGTAGGAGTTATGACTTCATAATGAGGTGGGTTATTTGATTATTTATTAGATCAAAATAGACACATTCATAGGAATATTGCCTTTTGGAACAGCCACAAAGTTGCAAAATTATTCTAAGTATGTTTCACAGATATTTGCAGTTATTTTATGAAATTGTTCTCTGAACAACATGGAATTTATATAACGACAATGAAAATGATTAGCACTTCAGTTTATAATAGGGCTTTCACACATATATTTTGTTTTGTTTTAATTATTATTATTATGTTATGTTAGTCACCATACAGTACGTCATTAGTTTTTGATGGAGTGTTGCAAGATTCATTGTTTAAGTATAACACCCAGTGCTCCATGCAATACATATTTTCATTTAAATCAATCCTCATGATGATTCTACAGGTAAAAATCCTAAGGGCCAGTAACAAACACTGAAAGGCCCGTCTGAGTGGTGGAGTTAGGGAGGATTCACTAAAACGAAACTCCTTTTCTTTTCATCGTAGCACGCTACAGCTCAAGATATTTATATTCATTATTTTTAAGTTACTTTGGTTTTGAGCTGGTGCCACCACCACCTGCTTTACGAGCCATACTTAATAAAACTCCTCAAATCCTAATACAAAAGATGCATACTGTTTTCTATAAAGAAATCAATACATGGATATATAACTAATTATTCCATAATAGTACTATTAACATCTACCAACGTTGACTACTACCAGGCACCGTAACAGTGCTTTAGGGTCATAGCTCATTTCGTCTTCATAGGATTCATCAGTTGCCGGTAGGACAGGTATTAAGCATATCTAACTAGCTATGTCGTGGTCCCCAACCAATCTGCCTACCAGGAAGGCATCTCTGCTGCAGGGCTGGAGAAGATCATGGACGCCCTTCCTTTGCCTTTGGTTGCTGCAATCTGGGGAATCCTATGGGTCTGCAGGAGATGGGCGAGTGTGGTGGCAGTAAGGGGCTTGGAGGTTTACCAGCTGAAGCTTAAAGAGGTTTAGTAAATGGTAGATGTTGAAGCTGAGATTCCAACCCAGGCCAGTTCTCATCCATTCTACCTTTCCCTATATTACACTCTTCTTATTAATACTTAATATTCACATAAATTAAATAGACTTCCAGAGGAGAAAGATCTAGAAAATATGCCAGTTCTAAAGATAATCAAGGGAAAATCCCAGAGAGTAAAATAAGCAATTTCAAAAAATATAATGACTGGATGATAGTGGCATTGTGGGAACAATATACATCCTTCTGAGAAGATTATGTTGAAGGAAATGGTCTGCTATTCAGTGCCTACATTTTGTTATGTTCCATATAAAAATAATCTTTCAAAACCCAATATAATCCTATCTCATAATCGCTGCAGCTTAAATGTCTTTAGCCATTCAGAAGAGGTGCCGAGAAAATAGCTCAGATATAATAAAGGTGCCTTTTTTTTTTTATAATAAAGGTGCCTCATGAAAACATTCTTATTTCCTGACTGCTCCGTATTTTTACAAATCTTTTAATTTTCATCAAATATTTCCCTTCAGATGTGATTCCTACTCTATAGGAGTAGGATCACAATAACATGTCACAATAACATCATTCTCATCTTACAGTGTCTCAATCTGTGAGTGGAAGGTAAAAAAAAAATAGGTTAAGGATATGCAATCAAGAAGGAAAACTGATTGCAGCCAAGATAGTTCTGGAAGTTACTTCCATTTGGCTGTTTAGGTGAGTCGAGCTTACGCAGGTTAGCGGTAGCCAGCTTACCTCACAAGACAAACCAGAATAGCCTGGGGGACAATCACATCTTTCTATCCAGCGAGCTGGAGGCGTCACCGCTGTTATGTCTCCTTGTTCGGCTACCTCCAGCGAGATCTCAGAAATCCTGCAAATGGTGAATATACTTAGATTATCACACCAGTAAATTAAGCTAACGTAGTAAACACCCAATCCTACAAAAAGAGTCTTCTTGGGATTTCGTCAATAACCTCAAGCTGTCTTATGGTTTTCAAGCTGCCTAAATCCCGGGGACTCACACGGGCAACATCATATCCCTGTGTCTTGGCTTCCTCAAAGGCTGAGATTACACATTAGCAAAATATTCACATAAATCATGAGGAGTTGAGTAAATTAGATGTCTGATGTCCTGTTGAGAAGTTATTATAAAGATCTTTTCCCCCACATTTTAAAATGTGAGTGGCTTCAGGTAGCCATGGGCAATTAATTAGACATTTCTATTCCCTCAAACAGACAAACCAAGGTCATTCCCCATTAGAATATCTCTCATAGTCACTAGTGAAATGCTTTTAATTTACAACTGGCCTGATTTCCTCCTCTTGAGTCTCTGAATGTCCTTTCAAGAACTTTAGAAAATTGTCTAGAAAACGATTGAACATAATCCAGTAATACTGATCTTACTGGGTAAAGGATATGGAACCTTTCAAATTAGTGACTTTATTAATTTTATTAAATAAATCCTTCAACTAACCTAACTCACCCTTCCTACTGGTAGAAAGGTCCTTATAGTCGAAAAAAATATATTCCCGGTGAAAATGTTGATACCTTTTACATTCATTTAAAATTATGCATTAAAAAATATATGCGGTCCATAAACTCAGACTATTTCATGACTGACTAACTGGTAACATGAAATGTTCTGCAAATAAACTTTTAAATGAGAAAATGAATAGTTTTGCTTCACTAAAAGTCACTTCCAATAGCTTAAGGAGCTTGAGTCATAAACTTTATAACAAGCATAGGTTGGTTTTACTGACACTGAATTATGAATGCACATCCTGACTTCGCTAGATTGTAATCTGCACTCTGAAGATCAGCCGGCCTTTATGAAACACATGTTCAATTAAAATTCAGATTTCACTCTCCCCTCCTTCCAGTACACAGAGCAGTTTGATCTATAAACAAGCCACTCCCCTCCCATAAGGAAGACTCTACCTTCATGTTCCCCTGGATTCTCCATGGGAGTGAGAAAGTAACTTGAGGTTTGTTCATGAGTCCCCTCCACTGGCATCATGGGGTATTTTATAACAGGAGTGACTAGCATCATTGTCCCTTCTCTCCCACATACACGCACACAACAGGCTAGTGCGCATTTCAAAAAACTGAGTAAAACTTGAACTGTGTGTCAACAACAGCTATTTCTGCAATGCACCTGGTTTTTCTCAGGGGATGAAAGAGCAACTGTTTTGCTTGAATCAGGGATTTGGCCAAACTCAAGCTTCTATTTAAGTGAATACTGAAATGCAAAGTTGTTACATCCTTGAAGCCAATGTAAGAGAAGACAAAAGTGAAGAAAAAAAAGGCAATGTCAGCGTTGACATTGTATACAAAGTCTCAAACTACACTTAAAACTCTCAAACTCTCTGCTTCTGAGACAATCTTATTTGTAACTGAACAAAATGCAGGGTTATGTTCTAACTATCTTAGAAGAAAGATTCAAATATATTTTTCACTGTTGTCGCAATTCCACTATGTTAGAAAATTAAGTGTTGATCCATTGCTTTATTTATTCTTATTGTTGATAGACAATGGCTTTAATTATTGAGCCTGAACAAGTGATGTATTTATTTATTTATCCTTAAGCTTCACAAAATTATCTCTTAAACCAAAGAATTTTAGTTAGGGAGGTGTGTGAATAATATAAGAGAAAGGATTTACAGGGTCCGGGGTGGGGAGAGAAGAAGACCAAAATAAAGGTGGTTTTTTCCCCCATAAAAGGGAATCAGTATGAGAGAAGCAAAGAAAGTATAATGAAAAACGCATGACAACATTGTTTCTATCAGTTCCACTAACAAAATGTTCCATGTGCTACCAAACTCACTGCAGAATGGAAGACTTTGCAAAATAATTATTTATTTCCACCCTCACAAATTTACCTGCTGTCTTCCATGACATACAAACATGCCTTGGCTTCTGCCACCTAATTTACACTTGATACTTTAAAATAATTAATGACATTGCTGACAGTTATTTTTGGTACAAGCCATTATTTTTTAATTATTTGACATAAAATAATCTTAGAAGTGAGAAATATGAAAAGAACACCAAAGAGATACAGATTTGAAAGTGAAGTTTGATTTTTGATTTATTCTTTTACCCAAAGTCCCTACTTATGGTATAATCAGAAGAACAATATGGATCTTTTGCAAGAAAGAACAAAAATCTTCTATGTTTAGTAGAGTTTAAACATCTGAAATATGGGATTTATATATTCATTGGTTTGCCAATAAGAGACTTCATAATTATTTTGTTTTATTTTGTCCTACACTGACCTACAAATTTATTATATAAGGCTGTTTTTAAGCAGGAAATAACGGAGAAACTGACATACCAGAGAAAGTGAGACTATGTATATGAACTCAACTCAACTTTCTGCCTCCATGGTAGGAAATTTAGCTACATGTAAGCAATTTCTCATTTTATCTTATTGGATAAACTGTCCTTTCCTCTGTAGAAAATGATCATATGTGCTCATGTTGAAATCTCTTGGCTTCTCCATTATTTATTTTTTCTTTATCCTATCCATTTTAATGTACATCTTGCTCCAAACTCCTTTCCCTCAGGGTTTGTGAACATGTTTACTCCTCACTATCTCATTCCTCCCTTTTACATTTATGTTCATGGAAAATAATAGGCTAATCCCACACTCTTAGGTTCACTGTGTCTCATTCATAGCTCAAAACTCTGAGATTGGCTCCAAGATTCTACAAAAATTGGTATTATGAATGGCACCTGTACGATCCCAAGTGTCAGTCTCAAAAGCTTCATTTTAATTGGCCTCTTTGGGTTAGATGAAACTATAGTCCCTTGTAGTATTCTCATCCTTTGGCTTCATGACATCACATTTATTATTACTATTCTTCTGTTCTTCTCTATTTGGTGGGATTCCCAATCTTTTCACATAATGATGCACAGTGAAAGGGACAATATTGTAGGGCACACCTGGATGAACCTCGAGAATGCTCATGGTTGGAAAAGATGAGACCAACTTGACCCTGGCTGGCTCCCCTGAAAGTTGAAGGTCACTTTCTCAGCAATCTTGTAATCTTATTTATAGCATAACAGTTATCTATCTCTACTCTGCAGGGCTTTTTCTTCTGAATTTCTGAATGGCATCTAAAACTCACCAGGTCAAAGGTAAATTTGATGTCCCCCCGCCCCTTAAACTTGCTTCTCATCCTATTGTTATTGTGGTGGAAAACAGTAGGATCTTTCACCAGGTGACCTGGAAGCCATCCTTGACTTGTCTTCTATCATCACACTCCCAAACCAAGCACTTCTAAATCTTTCTTGTTGGGTGTCTTATTGATCTTACCTATAGACTCTAAAATAAGAATTGAACTTTTATCCTATTATAGTTTACCTGCTTTGTCTCATGATATTTCCGTAAGTTGCCTTGATAAGAATATAATGAATATCATATAGAATATCCAAGAAGTCTTCACGGGTCACTGTTCTACTGATTCGAGGATCATCACCATAATATTTCCATTCTTTCTGTTAATAGAAAAAGAAACCACTTTGATGGAACTAAATGCAAAACCATTGCCATCCTTGCACCAAACTAATAAGCTTACCTCTGTCATATCAATTTCATGCCGTGTCAGTTGGCCAATTAGAGGAGCGGCCATATGCCTGATGATAATTCTAGCATGCGTCGGGGTACCACCTCGAATGATAACTTGAGGATTATATGTAGAAAAACCTGTCTCTTCCCGAGCCTCAAAATAGATCGCATACTTGAGTTTGCCACCATAGGCCATCAACTGCCAAAATGAAATGAGGAATGACACGTCAGATAAAGCTCCAAATGGCATGATTCCAAAAACATATTTTACTTTGTTCTCATATGACTTTGAAGTTCTCGTCCTTACCTTCTTTCCTTCAAACTGTTCTGGAAGTTTCCAATAAAAGGGTTCCAAACGGAGTTCCTGTCTCACCAGGTCCATGTGTGCCACGATCTCTGGGTGTTGAAAAACGATGCCTTTGGTAGTGGTGTGCTGCAGGGCTTCGTCCACCAGGGGCAGGATGGTCTGCTCTGACTTCAGAGTGACCTACAGGGGCATCAAACACAGCAGGGGGCTGAGCGCTAATCTTTTGCACCCCTTGAAAACTAAGTTAGAGACCTTGTGTCTCTCTGTAGCCTCATTCTCATTCTGTGGAGGTGTTCCAATGAAAAACAAAACTCGTGCCCTGTGAGCCACCAGAGCAAGGGATGAGTCTTTCTGCCTTGTTTGCTCAGTGAAAACTACAACATCTGTGAAAACTGGTCTTTAACACTAATAAAAGGTAGAATTTAAAAGTGGGAAGAGTTAGAGAAAAATGAAAGTAGGAATGAACATGCTGCCACCCTAAAAGGCTGTGATGCTCTAAGACGGGTTCGAGGGAACGTGCAACAAGTTGTGGTTTTCATGAGTGCCTTAGCACCTGCCAGCATTCATGCCCGGGTGCCCTAACTCTCAGAATGTAACTTCTGCTCATCCCCAGACCATAATGCCTCGGTTACAATGGGTCCCTTTCTCCCTGGGCATCTACTTTCTTATCAACAATAAACGAGCTATTTTTAGGAAGAAAAAAAAGACATTTATTCCAGCTATCTAATGTCACATGGCCCCAGTTCTAAATGTGCACAGGGGAAAAGCTTACTTAAATGTTTTCCCATTGCATCCTATCCCTCAATGCCCGGCTCAAAGATGCCAGCAGGAACTGACATTGTACGATTACATGGCTCAGCAGTTCCTTACTCACCCACGTGCGGATCAGTCCTTTTGCTTCGGAGCACTGGGTAGTAAACCCAAAGCAATAGCAATTGCTGCAGCCAAGTGGGTTCTTGGCATCAAGTCCAAATTTCCCCGGCCGGCACCTATCACAGTGGATGCCTTCTACATTCACCTAAAGGAAGAACAGAGTTCCTCAGCATCCATAATGAGCTTATGAGAGAAATAAACTTGAGAATGAGTAATGCTTCTTCCTAATTAACTGAAAAGGAACACTGAGTAGGAGACTCACATCTCAAAAGGTGTATATAGTTAATTTCATTGTTGGCATTTCAGAAGTCTAAAAAAGGCTTTGTTTATACATAAATACATTGCAGAGGCTATTGTATATTGGTTTTAAGGTCTAAACAACACATTTCCTAACATCTGCTGTGAACAATAGGAAAGAGGAGAATTTCCAAAGCAAAAAGAAACATTGATTCTCAGACTGTGGTGTGATACAAAGTTTTAAAAAACAGGCAGGGTGTTAAAATATAGGCTTATAGAACTATCATTCTATAGTGTATATATGCACACCGAAAAAGCTGTCATTTTCCTAAATTCTGAAGACTATTTTAATAATTTTTCCTCTATCCTCTGTCCCTCTTTGCATAGAATTTTTTTCTTGAAGAGATACCTCTGACACAGTCTTCACTGCATTTATCCTGGGATTGATTTTTCAGAAATATCTAAGGAGGAAAAAAATCCTTCTTATCTTTTTTAATTGGCTGTTTTTCTACATCATTTAACAATATTAATGAGCTGAATTTTGCACGTAGTCGCTGTTTGCTATGTCAGTGTTAATACATGATGAAATTTTACTGAACTTCCACAGCAGTAAATATATTTTTCAGTGTACAGTGATTGTGGATTAATTTGAAGAGAAATAGCTTTTTAGAAGCCCTATTAAAGAGCTGTGATTTTTCTCTGATGATGCTTAAGAGAACTGTCATTTTTTTCCTTCCCAAATTATTCCTGTTTATGCAAAGCAAATATTTAAAGAAAAATTCAACTTTACCATTAAAAACATATCATCTCTATCGACTGGAAACAAAGTCAGATTTGGGTTGAAAATAAGTTCTTAAAGAGCGGTGCTTATCTGTATGCCAATGAACATATATGAATAAAAACTGTGTCTGGCAATGAATTTTTGTTTGTCTATTTCTTTAACGTAGTGAAGCATGAGTCATGACCACTGAATGAAGTCAAAAGTGGGCAACGGAAAGAGAACCCAGGGAAGGTTTTCCTTTAGTGTATTTTACAGGACACACCTTACAGGTGCACTGCCCAGTCTGATCAATACAGGAACACTTTTTAGTCTCTGAGTCACAGGTCCTGTCATCAGTCCCGGGCAGGAAGCACTCGCAGGGACTGCAGTGAGGGTAATTCCAGTGACCTCGGTTGCACTCTGTACATCTGGCACCAGAGAACTTGGGGTGACAGCTGCATTGGCCCGTGTTTATATTACACTGGAAATCCAAGGATCCCACTGAGCTGCAGTTACAAGCCTATGGAGGAGATAAAAACAGCAACCATTAACACCACTTCATGGGAAATAGCTTAAAATTTTAATTCGAATGTTTCTATGCTTCCATTAAACACATATTCATCATATGTCTATTATATGCTTTGTACTGTGCTAGTTTGGTCACTTGGGAAACATCCATGAACATAACATTAAAATTGCCTCCTGCATTTACTAAAATAGATGAGGGTCCAGAAACCATAATCCTATTGAATAAGAGGGAAAACATGTAGGTTTTTTTGTCTTTTTGTGGGAAGGAGAAGGTAGGTATAGGTTTTCCTCAACCACTTTTTGTTTCGAAGACTGAACTTTAGACAGAATTATTTTACCTTATCATCTCATTTTTACAGAATTTAAGCTCTAAAGAGGCTTTTCTCACAGTCTAACAGAGGGAGACAAGGGAGTAAATATATATACAACAGGATGAAATAAGAATTATATAATAGGAGAAGTGTAGAATCTCTGAGGACATACAGAGAGCCCCAAACTAGATTTGGGGAAGCCAAGAGAACTCAGGAAAGTGACATCTAGTTGGAATGTTGTTTTCTGGCATTTTGTTTTGCAGACAAGCCTAATTTGAGGTGGTTAGCTGGTAACTTATTTTCTTCTTCCTAGGACTGCATAGGATTGTTCCCTTTATTTATGTAATTCAAAAATTTGCTAGAATTTTTAAAAGTTTGAGTTTTTTTACCAACTTACTGGAATCTGATGAGTTCTTTCAGTCTGAGAATAGTATTTTTTTCATTTAAATTTATTTTTGATTTTTACTTCTGTCCTCACTTACCCATTTGCTTCTTCAGGATCACCAGCATTCTCAAAGTACACTGCTTTGGTCTGTCTGCCCAATCGGTGATACCCGAATGTTCTCTGTAGCGGTTCTCCTACTTGCCTCTCGGATTTGTTGACCATTTTATGCCCATTTTACACAGTGAAAATTCCATTGTGTGTACATGCCACCAATGCATTTTTAATTAAATACTGCATTTTTAGCTG
Organism: Nasua narica; assembly: GCA_028533885.1. Taxonomy (NCBI): domain Eukaryota; kingdom Metazoa; phylum Chordata; class Mammalia; order Carnivora; family Procyonidae; genus Nasua; species Nasua narica. Next base: position 30,483,813 of record CM052802.1, read on the forward strand.
ATTTTCAATAATTTATTTCATCTCACTCAGTTTCAATTTGTGCTCATCTGTGTGTCTTTTTGTCTTACATTAAGTCTTTCTGCTCTTGATTTACAGAGCTCATCTCTCATTACGGTTTAATGAAAATGCCAAGCAGGTTTTAAAATGCCATTTAGGATCTTGGAATAAATCATTTTCAGAGATCAGCAGTAGCAATGGTCCATCTACAGTCTCGGAGGTCTAAATTCCCTCCTTCCTTGCCCTGCTTTATGATACTCTGGTTGGATCCTGTAGACAGTTCTCTCTGGTTAGGTAGCCGAACACCCAGCTTAGTCAACAGTGGGCCCTGGAGAGACCCAATAAGACCACAGTGATCTCCTGCCCTGGGTTCTGGTTCTTCATTACTATTGTCATTATCACTACTTCACTATTTAGTATGAGAACTGAGTAGCCCAGACAGAATCTCAGCTGTGCCCTCAGGCCACTCTCTCCCCACAGGAAGCTTTCTGAGTAGCTCTGGTCTGCACGTGTGCTCTGACCATGACGAGCAGCTCCAATATGCAACAATGGCTGACAGCATCTATGGACCAGCTCTTGCCCACAAACTCTGTTCACCCTCACTCAGCCTAGAAACAGTAGCTACTCTTTTGTACGTGTTACTTCAGGTCCCCCTACATCCTTCCTTTATGCTTTTTTAGTAACTAGCCACCTTTAACCAGTTAACAATTCTTTATATTCTACTTTCCCTTTGCAACTAACCGTTATGTTTTCTGATGTCCAAGGGAGTGCTGACTTGGTACCCACGTGGGTACCATCTTTCTTTGTGTCTGAGTTTTCCACCATGCAATGTTTGTATGTCATCAATGACTGGATTCTTTTTGGTACTTTTTTATTACCCTTCTTAGATCTACATCTGTACAGTTCGATAGCCGACTTATATGCATTACAACTTGTCAAACTCCCCGATCCAAGTCTGGCTGGATATCCCTTTGCATTTCTCATACTTTCATTGCTCAGCTTAATTCTTATATCCACTACTACCAGGGATATTCCTGCTTCTGCTCTTGCCAACAGTAGTCTACTGATGAGACTACTCTTTCTAGAAAGTGATGTACACTCACCAGTTTCCATCTATCATCTCTTTCCTGTCCAAACGTTTGGTGAAACATCTTCCCAGATTCTGATATTAAAATAATCACCAAGTCTTATCATTTTTGATATCTTTATGATTAAGTAGTTTCCTGTATTCAATGCTATCCAATAAAAAAAAGCTACTAAAAGTTATTTTAAGTCCAAAGACCCCAAATGTGATTATTTATTATATTATATTATAAACATGGACATAGTTTCCTAAGCATAGAATAACCCACTGCTGTCACTCAAGTAACTCATCCTTACAGGAACATCAGACGTAGGATGAGATTTCAAAATAAGATTAGGAGTGCCTGGGTGGCTCAGTCAGTTAAGCATCCAACTCTTGATTTTGGTTCAGGTCATGATAACTCGGAGGTTATGGGATGGAGCCCCATGTCAGGCTTCATGCTCAGCACAGAGTGTGGTTGTCCCTCTCCCTCCCCCTACCCTCCCTCTGTCTCTCCCAAAAAAAGAAATAAAATCTCAAAAAAATAAGAACAATTAATTCTTTCACTTAAATGACTTTTCCTTGACTCACTTAAAGAAAATGGGCCATAACCAGAAGCAGAAAATTATGATATATTATGGAAACTATAGTCATGTAATACATTTAAAATATCTCACAAGACATTCTTATCCTTTAACTAAAATATGAAGTGTCTGCTACCCAATTTATTGTATAATACTGAAGCACTAATTCTTAAAGACTAGATGACAGTCCAAGTAGACATTGGGGCTTTTCTAAATTGGGAAGTCTATTCAGGAAGTTATGGTGGAGAATAAAAGGGACCATTAACCATATGTTTAGATAGTACTATAGCCAACATCAAACTTAAATCATAATTAGATGTAATGTTTGTTTAGCAATAGAGGATTTATGCACTATTCCCCTGCTAGTAGGAAAGATGGCAGGCTTTGTATTCTATTTCAGTAAAAGCTCAAATGATGTGTGCGCTCACACTTCAGCACAGAGAAATTACCCATGACACAAAGAAAAAGAAGCTATAAATCTCAAATCACTGTTCATTTAGATTATAATCATCCAAATTTTTTCAATAGTAGAATACATGCTCATAAACATCTGTGAGGACTCTATGAATTTTTTTTGTAATTGTTCATAATGATTAAGTGTGTAGCTATTCAGAAATTCAGATTTTTAACAGTGGTTCAAGGTAATCAAAAATTTTCAATCAACTTCAATCAACATAATGTTTATTCAACAACCAGTAAAAATAATGGTATCAAATATAGAGCTACTTTTTTTTTTTTAAGGAAATTTGGTCTATATTCCATTTTGATTTATATCCTGATTAGATATCAGCTTTAATTTCAGGAGATTATTAGAGTTTGGTCACACCACAGGATCTTGTGGATAGAATGGAACCCTCTTAAGTTTCTTTAGGATTTATTCATGAGTCCAAGGGATGGGGTAGATGCTTAGATTCAAAGTTGAACATGAAAAAAGTCAGTCATAGAAACTGATAGCACTGTTCATACTCACAAAAAGCTTTGAAACTCTTGAGAAGTGTTTGTTTGGTTTCCAAAAATGTACTTGAAACTTAACAGTGCCTTTGGCACTAGAAAAATGAGTGTCCTGTCTAGTTTTTTATTTAAACATATGACTAAATGAAGTCATATCTTTGAACCTCCTTGAACAATCATCAATACTTTTGTTTTCCTCTAGATTATGTATTCTGGACAAGTGTATTCAAATGCTTTACCGTATATGTAAAGATGATTAGAGCCTGCATGTGTGCTAAGTCAGCAGAAAAAAATGGTTTACATCTCTATAGGGCACTACCATGGAGTCAAACAGGCCACATTTGGTCATCATGTTCTAATATTCCTCAAGCCAATGTGACTGAATGGTATGACTCTCATTAACATCAAAATGCCCTTATTTAGTGCTCTTAATGGACAGGTCAACCCTAATCTTATTTGATCTCTGTGTTGCATTTAATACTAAAAAATATTTCTTCTTTTTAAACAGTCTTTTAGTTTTTAAAGCACTTATAGGGTTTATCTTCTCTCTTTTAAGCTGTCAAACTACAAAACCAAAAGCTAAAAAATGAAAACTAAGAAACAACTATTTTCAGACATTGGATGCCAGGAACCACAGGACTATGATTTCTGAGAGAAGGAAAGCAAATGGAACAGGGCATGAAAAATTTTCTAGGCTGCAACCCAGAAAGGGGGGACTCGAATAAAGCCAGCACTATAGCTGGATTGAGAAACACAGAGTTTGGAGAAGCTGAGATAGAATTTATGGGGCCAATAGAATATGTGTCTAAAAATGAGAAAGTCATACACAGAGAGTGTTCCAGAGATCTGCAGAAGGGTCCCCTTTAATCTTTGGCTGAGTACTGATCTGTGTATCATGGGATAAAAGTCTATGTGGCTGACGGGAAAAAAAATCGGAAAGCCATAAACTGAAAAAATTCCTAGAGATCACAGAAAGCTTGAAATAATTAATATTCCCAATAGCCAGAGTAGAAAGATAGAGTAATGCACTGGGTAGTATTCTCAATGCATGTAGCCCCTTACTAGTGGAGCTAAATGACCCCTGGATTAAAGCCTGCTCTAGACCTCCCAAAAACAAAACAAAACTAAACCAAAAACTTAAAAGCAAAGTTTAAAAAGATCCAAGTATCAGTGAGTAATTAACCTGTTTGCCAAGGTAAAGTTCAATACTCTTTAAAGGAATACAATGAAAGCCAATATGCAACAATGAAAAAATGTACATCTGGCATCTTATTCAAAATTATCAGGCATGGAAAGAAGCAACAAAATATGATTCATAATCAGGAGAAGAATCAACCATTAGGAATAATATTGAAATGAAAGAAATGGTGGAATTATCAGACAATCATATTGCAAAAGCTAATATTTATAAATATTATAAATATTCTAGAGAATAAATGGAAATGTGAATATAATGAGGAGAGAAATGAAAGATAAAAATATACAACTGGAAATTTTACAGATGAAAAATTTGAAATGAAAAAAATATAACCAACTAGATTAAAAACAGATTAGAGAGCACAGGAAAAAATTCCAGTAGATATTGACACTTAATAATAGAAACTATCAAAAATGAAGAATACAGAAAAAATAATAATGAAAGAATAAACACAATCTCAGTTAGCTGTGGAAAAATATGAAGTGGACCAACATATATACACATAATGAGTTCCAGAAGGAGACATGGGGGTAAAGGACAGAAAAGCATTTGAAGAGGTAATGGCTAGAAGTTTTCCAAATTTAGTAAAAACTGTGATCCCACTGATCCATCAGGTCTAACTCACCACATAAGAAATAAACAAGAAAACCAAAAAGACAGCATAATCAAATTGCTGAAAACCAGGATTCAGGATTTTAAACCTAGAAAAAATATCTTTGGAAACTGAAGGAAAATACTGTTTTTGAACATACACCGTTGAAAGAATCATTGTCAGTAGACCTGAAATACTAGAAATAATAATAGCAATAATTAGGAATGTAGCTAATGGAAGAAAAAACACGATACGAAATAGTAATATGTGTGTAACAAAGGAATGAAGAGCAGGGAATACATGTGGAAAAACAGAAAAGCAGCATTTTTGCCTTTTAAAAAGATAACTGACTATTTAAATCAAAATCCTAAGATTATATTGTATGACATATAATATATAGAAGTAAAATGTATGATAACAGTAACAAAGGACAAGAAAGGGAGTAACAGAAGAAGGCAAGAGCAGATAAGGCAAAACAAGCAGCAAAATGCAGGCTTAAGCTAATCATACTGGTAATTAACATTAAATGGAAAGGTGTTAAATAAGCCAATTGAGATTGGAGCAACAACAAAAATTTAAATATATTCTATCTAAAAGAAACATTAAAATATTAAAAAAGAGATGGAATTAATGATAGCCTGGAAAAATGTAAACCAGACAAATACCAATCAAAAGAAAGATGGGTATTAAGGAGGACGCATGTTGTGATGAGCACCGAGTGTTATATGCAACTAACGAACCACTGAACACTACATCAAAAACTAATGATGTACTATGTTGGCTAACTGAACATAATAAAAAAAAGTTTCTTAAAAAAAAAAGAAAGATGGAACCATGGTTATATGATTATCAGAAAAAAATATTCTTCAGAAGAAACATTACTTGGGATAAAGAGGGACATTTCATATTCATAAAGGCAACAACTTTTCAAAAAGATATAATAATCCTAAAGGAGTATACACCTAGTAATCTTATCACTCCAAAATACATGAATTAAAACCTGAGAGGACTGAAAGAAAAAAATAGACAAATCATAACTATAAAAACTCTCAGTTATTGATAGAATATGTACACAAAAAATTATTAAGGATAACTGACTTTTATGGATTTCATCAATGATACCAGTTTACACATTGTTTGCTAGTACACTAATCAAAATGGACACTATTATAGACATAAAACAAATCTCTATAAATTAAAAAAACTGAAATAATCCAAAATATGTTATCTGTATTATAATACAGATATAACAGAAGGATACAGAATTCTTCTAATCAATGAATCACAAATAAATAATAAAATAAGAAGATTTTAACAATGAAAATTTAAGCAACATATCAAAATGTATGGGATGTAACTAAATTAGTGCCTAGGAGGAAATTTATAACATGAAATGCTTATATTAGTAAAGAGAGAGAAGTGGGGGAAATCGGAGAGGGAGATGAACCAGGAGAAACTATGGACTCCAAGAAACAGAGTTTTAGTGGGGAGGGGCATGGGGGGATGGGTGAGCCTGGTGGTGAGTATTCAGGAGGGCACATATTACATAGAGCACTGGGTATTATATGTAAACAAACAATGAATCTTGGAATACTGCATCAAAAATTAATGATGTATTATATGGTGACTAACATAATAAAAAAAAAGAGAGATCTCAAGTCAACGATACAAACTTGCATCTTAAGAAATTTGGAACACAAGCGAAAATTAAACTCAAAGTAAACAAAAGGAAAGTTTATTTTATAGTTACCAAATTTATTGATTAAAGTTGCTCATATTATTTTCATATTATTCTTTTAACATATGCAGGATCCTTATGATGTCCCTTCCTTTATTCCTGATTTTGATTCTTTCTTTCTTCTCTCTTAATTTTCTTGATCAATTTTCTTAGAGTAGTACCAATTTAATGAATAATTTCAAAGAACTATTTTTTGGCCTCATTGTCTTTTTTCTAAAGTATTTTTGTTTTCATTGTTTTTCATTGATTATGCAAACTCCTTCAGAAACTATGAGAAAGTTTCCCAATCTATTTCATGAGGCTAGCTGTACCCCAATAACAAAACTAGACAATGAAACTACCAAAAACCCCCAAACTATGAGCCAATATTCCTTATGAACAGGGACCCAGAGATCATTAACAAAATGCTAGCAAACATAATCCAAAATAATTTAAAATGGATAATCCCTCATGATCAAGCAGGATTTATCTGAGGATTGTAAAGTTGGGTCAACATTTGAAAAGCAACTAATATGATTTACCATATTAACAGCTGAAAAAATCGTAAGATCATCTCAATAGATGCAGAAAATGCATTTGACAAAATTGGACATATATTCTTGATAAAAGTCATTAATAGATTAGGAACATGAGGAAAATCCTCAAACTGATGAAGAGCATCTGTAAATAAAATACAGCTAACAACATACCAACATTCTGAATTGTAAAAGATTGAACGCCTTCTACTTCATATAAGAAATAAGGCAAGGTTATTTGCTCCCAGCAGTGCAAGTCAACATTTTACTGTAATAGGTCAAGAAAATGAAACAACATTTACACGGGTTGGAAGGGAAGAAGTAAAACTCAATTTGCAGATGCTATGATTGTTTACACAGAAAATCCTAATGAATCTACCAAAAAGAAACTAGAATAAGCATAGCAATTTTGCAGAATAAAAAGTTAATATATAAAAATAATTGCATTTTTCAATGAAACAAATAATAACATTTTGTAAAAAACATGAAGTACAATGATAAATTTAACAGAACATGTACAAGACTTGCACACCAAAACCTATAAAACATTGCTGAGAAAAAAATTATAGACAACTAAATTAAAAATTATGTCATATTCATACATTGGAAGATGCAATATTCTTAAAATGTTTTTTCCCAAATTGACTCGTAGATTCAGTGTAATCCCAATCAACTTCTAGAAGGCTTTTAATTAAGAGACTGAAAAACTGCTTTAAAAATTTATATGGAAATGCAAAGGAGCCAATGTACCCAAAGGTATTGGAAATGAAAAACAATTGGAGAGTTTATACCACCTGATTTCACACTATGCTAGAAAGCTGCAGTGATCTAGACAGTATTGTGTTAGTCCAACGATAGACAGATCAATGAAACAGAATAGAGCTCAGAAATGTATGAGGGACATATATGGTCATTTTATTTTGACCAAAGTGATTCAATGAGGAAGAATAGTCTTTTAAAAAAATGATATTGGAAAAATTAGATATCCCTTAAAAAGTGAACTTTGACCATTACCTCAAATCATACAGAAAAAATTAACAATGAAAATGGAATGTGGACCTAAATGTAAAAGTCAAAACTGTAAAACTTGAAGAAAACGCAGAAGTATCTTTAGATAGTGACTTAAGCAAATATGTATTTCTTATAAAATAAAAAGCATGTCATGAAAGGAAAAGACAATAAAAACTAGTCTTCATAAAAATTAGATGAAGATACTAGAGAGGGAATAAAATGCAAGCTGTATAGTGGGAGAAAACAGTTATAGAATATATATATATGTTAAAAGATTTGCATCTAGGATATACACAGAACATTTACAGCATATTACTGAGAAAACTAATAACCCAAAATAAAAAGATTTGTATAGATACTTCACCCAAGAAGATATATAAATGGAAAATAAATAAAATTATTCCCAATATCATTGGACATTAAAGCAATGCAAAGATATAAAAAAAAAACAACACCCAAATGAAGTATTAGGAAGGATGTGGAGTATTCTTGTGATGAGAAATGCAATTATACATCTACTCCTATGCTTCTGACTTACACACCTGTGTTCATAGCAAAATTATTCATAATAACCTCACATTAGAAATGACCCAAATGCCCATGAAATGGTAAATAAATAAACAAGTCATAGCATCTCAGTTAATGTAAAATTATTAAACAATTAAAAATGACAAGCTACTGATAATATGCAACAGTATGGATGAATCACATAGGCATTATACTAAGTAAAGGAAGTCAGACCAAAAATAAGCCCCCCAAACAACAACATGGACTATGGCTCAATTTATAAGAATTTGTAGAAATAACATAAGACAGCACTAGAAGGAGAAACTGTAATTTCTGGTGCTGATTTAGGGGAAGGCAAAGTAGACTACAAGGGGACATAAGGCATGATTATACAACTGTAATCACTGCTCAAAACTCATCACCTTAAGTAAGTGAATCGAATTTTATTTAATTCATATCTCATAAAACACTGATAAAAATCCTCATCTCATCACCTTTCCTACCTAAACTTGAGTCTCCTATAATCCCTCTAGCAGTAAATAATACTCATCTAACCCTCCAAATCTATGAGTTTACCAAGCCCCCCCAGCAGTGACATAGCCTACTCCGTCTTCGTGGAGACTCACTGACTGGGTCCATACTTCTATCATCTCTCACCGATACAACTGCTATAGCTCTTATGTATGTAACATAACATTAAGTAACTGGAAATGCCACTTTCTAGGGTATGGCCATGGGAAAAATGAGGAGTCTTTTGAGCTTAAGGCTGTTAATAGGACTCCACAGAATCCTCTCAACTGCTTCTTAAAAATTAAAACCTAGTCATAATTTGGGGGCAATTACTATAGATTTTTGACAAATTCCTCTAATTAGTTCCTAATTTCCTTGTACTTTGCAGATGGTTCACTGTGTTTAGGTATGAAGTTGTTCCTGTTTCTGGTTTTATTATAATTTTTCCTCTTTTTTTTGCAAGTATCATGAATGAAGATACATAAATGTGTACTGACTTCATCATATCTCCTACAGGTAAAATGTAAGATAGCGATCCATATTTGCAATCACTCTTTGCTGATAGTTCTATGTTGTTTTATAATATAATACTGGCTTTGACATGCCTAACTATAAAGCTTTAACAAAATAAATTTCTTAAAACATGATTGGATAAAATAAAGCAATTAACTCACCTTACAACCAGTGGTGATGCTGTGGCCCCAGGTATTAGGTGCACATTTAGAACATTTCTCTCCAATGGTATTGGGAGGGCAAATGCACTGACCAGTCTTTGGGTCACAGTTATTTCCCAGATGGGAACAGGCACAAGCTTCACAGATGAAATGGAAAGAATAGTAAAATAGTAAAAATCTGATAGAAGGCACTGAGTTTATGTTGGGATTTGTTGTTTATTTTCCATATCATGGTTAAGGATCCTTGTTCATCTTTTATATCACAGTAAAGTATTTTCCACAGAGGAGTTGATCAATAAAATTATATGGTATTGCTTTTAATAATTTCAAAGGTAACATATTCTTGGTTTTCAACTAAGTTTAAAGAAAGAAAGAAATGGAGTATCAGATTCTATGCCAACTGTATCTAGATATTTTGAAGGTCCAATTTTTGTTTCTATAGTTATTCTAAATTCAGAACTAATTTTTCTGTGCTGTATAGATTAATATTTCCTTCCTGTTGCTGACTCTGTTTTGCCATAAAAACCAATAAGCTCAACAGGCCTCTTAAATTCAGTATATCGTGTAAATAGTTATAATTGCCATACATCAGAATATTTTAGTTTTGCAAAAATTTAAAACAACTGAGTTATGTAACTGTGTGTGTGTGTGTGTGTGTGTGTGTGCGTGCGTGTGTGTGTGCCTGTGTGTGTATATGAAGATATTTTTGAGTTTTATTTACTACCAGCCCATTCTTTTCAATAGACTTTTAATTTTCTCAGCTATGATATATGAAGAGTACAGATTCTCAAAGAATGCAAGACTAAGATTTGAAAAAAAGTGATTTCAGAGGCGCTTCAAAGTCATCTAAGATGAGCAATGTACACTACTTATTATTGTTGACTCAGTATGTTTTAGTGCAGTGTTTCAAATTGAAATGAAAGCAAAGAGAGAAATACTACCAGATACTCACTCATACAGAAGACAAATGTTTTATGAAACCTTTGCATTGGTTATATGATGATTAAATATTTAAATGAAATACATTTAGAATATTTGAGTAAATTCAATTTTTAACTTTTTAAAAAATATTTATTTATTTATTTGATCGAGATCACAAGTAGGCAGAGAGAGGAGGAAGCAGGCTCCCTGCTGAGCAGAGAGCCCGATGTAGGGCTCAATCCCAGGACCCTGAGATCATGACCTGAGCAGAAGGCAGAGGCTTTAACCACTGAGCCACCCAGGCACCCCTGAGTAAGTTCAGTAAGTTCACAAATATCATTGTTCACAGCATTCCATAGCAGCTCTGAAAAATGTTTAGTATAATACTGGACATAAACACCAAATAAAGGTTAGCTGTTGTTTTTGTTATTATTATTGTGTTAATAGTTTTAAGTCAAAGGACTTAGTTTGTATATACCATTTATTAAGAAGAAAAATAGTTTATTATTATGTTCAAATTTATGTGCTAAAAAAAGTCTTGGGAGAGTTCAAATTGTTACTTGTAAATAGAAATTCTTTAATCAGTGGAAACATAGAACTGATTAGGGAGAAGATTTGAATGGTTAGCTAGTTTTTCCCTGCCAAAAAAGAATGTTTTCCACAATTCAGAAGACTAATAAATACTGATAATAAACATAATAATGATAAACACTTACATGGTGCCTACATGCCAGGTAGTACCCTAAATATTTTAGAGCCATTAACTCACCTAATTCTAACAAAAACCATGAGATAGATTCCATTGTTTTCTTGATTTAATAGATGAATTTTGCAGAGAGACAGCAAGACCCAGTCACATAACTAGTTACCCAGGGAGCCACTAAACTGATTCAAGCTATTTGGTGAAAGTCATACCCTCAATCATAATGCTATCCTGCCTATTTGGGGCTGTCTTCTATCTTATTTCTCTGGATTTGAATGCTACTAAGTTTGTATTTCTAATGTTATCACCATTTCATGATTTTGGATAATGTCCTTTGTCTTACTTATAATTTCTGATAGTGAATATATTTGAATGCACAGTATCATTTCATTAAGTCACATTAACTGGACACGTCAGTAACAGTTGGATTTAAGGAACAGTAAATTTTAGGGGCGCCTGGTTGGCTCAGTTGGTTGGGCATCCAACTTGGTTTCAGCTGGGGCTGTGGTCTCAGAGTCCTGGGTTGAGCCCCGCCTCAGGCTCTGTGCTCAGCCAAGTGGCTGCTTGAGATTTCCCCCCGCTCCATTTTCCTTCCCCTCTGCTCCTCCGCCACTCATGTTCTTTCTCTCCCAAATAAATAAACAAAATCTTAAAAAAAAGAACAATATAGTTTAAAATACATTTTAATTTTTAGTATATATAAATATTGACTTAGGGATCATATATAGATTCTGAAAATATCTACAATCATAACTTTCAGAATAACATAATGGCTTATCTTTATGATACAAAGTATACATTGAAAGTGGTTGAGAATATCTAAAAGGTATGGTTTTTAAAACAATTTGAGATATTACTGCTCCCACTTCTTACATAAGTTTGCTACATGTCAATAATAATGTTTTAATATCTTATCACGCACTTACCATGGTACTGAGAGTAGAGGAGTATCATCAGTGTTGAATCTGAGTTTAGTAAGCAAAGGTGATACTCAATCTAGTGAATGTTGGCATAAGGGTCAATTCCAAATTAGGGGCATATAAATCAAGGCTAATGTTCAATTTTCACTTTCATCTATAGTAAGCTAATTCCTATTTCCTTAATTCATGATTTGTGGGAAGAACATGAGAACACTGCTTATGGGAAATCATGGTTAGAAACCTTCCTTCATTTCTCCAAGAACTAGCAAATACCTAGTGCTAATCTGTTTCCTTCTTGGAACATCATAATTTTCAAGGCACGTGAAAGTAGATGAAAGGTTTTTTTTTTTTTAACCTGAAAACGTATTCACTTCTCTGATTCTTATACCAATTTTGCAATAGAAAAAGGGAACACTGAACTGCATTAACTTGAGAGTGAAGTTTAAACTAAGAGAACAATGGCAAAAAGAAAAACTGAACATTTGACTTTCAGGCTATAGCAGCCGTTGAGTGGGACGCAGCAGAATTGAGCCCTGTTGATGGATTTTTTATTGAGTCTTGCAAGCAGTCATTTATAGGGCAATGTTTCACACTGCAATATATTTTATTTGTTAGTTTATTTAAAATAAATATAAATTACTTATTAGGTTAAATCTTTTGGATCGTGTATTAGTCGTCAAGGTGCCTTTGCTTCCAACTCTGGAAATGCAGAAGAACGAACTGCTACAGTTGCCAAAACGCCAAGCCCAGAGAATGAATGTGTAGGGCTTAGTCTTATTTACAGACCTGTGCAGCCTCCTTCTTGGAAGTTGAAATAGCCATGGGCACAGCGGTCACATTTCTTTCCTGTTACTCCAGGCTGGCACCAACACTGACCGCTCTCTTCACAGTCGAATGATTTCGACCCAAAGGAATTGCAGTTGCAGGGAACACACCCCCTTCCCGATTGTAGGCCAAAGGTTTCAGGCTGGCATAGAAAAGGAATGAGAAATATTAAATTTAAATTAATTAACTCATTATGAAACAAGATGCACAACACCGAAAGGTGAAGCAGGAAAGAGGAACCTATGGGTATCGAGGTTCTTCACTGATGTTAGGACAATGAGGTTGTAATTTAACCTAATGGATCCTTTTCTATAAAATCCAAAAAGAAGAGTATGATTACTTTAAAATTTTATCAAAAAGTTTACAGCAGGGGCGCCTGGGTGGCTCAGTTGGTTGGGCAACTGCCTTCGGCTCAGGTCATGATCCTGGAGTCCCGGGATCGAGTCCCATATCGGGCTCCCGGCTCTGCGGGAAGCCTGCTTTTCCCTCTGACCTTCTCCCCTTTCATTCTCAGTCTCTCTCTCTCTAATAAATAAATAAAAAATCTTTAAAAAAAAAAAGTTTACAGCAGAATTAGGGTACTATCCTTTCCGTCTGCTATATTTTCACCAGTCTTTCCCTATACTTTCCAAGATTTTAACAGCAATGTGGGGAACTAAGCTATGGGGTGTTACTTATATTTTAATTGAAAGATTGTTATATTCCTCATAATCTGAATTGATTAATTTGAGACCTTATGAACTCCTTCTGCTTGTTAAAAATGTTTTTGATATTATTGACCAGAAGCTTACAGTTAAAATAAATGTTTTTCCTCTAATATTTGATCTAATTTTTGTCATCTTTCCATAAATACTTCTAATTATCATTCTAGGGCTCACATTATAGATATAACTTACAGATTTGTGCCTATGCTGACAAAATAATTGGTTTACAAACATCTAGTTTCTGGGGTTTCATTTTAACAACTGAAATTGATTCGAGAGGACACACATCAAAGCACCAGATTAGGTAAATGAAAGAAAACTTTTATTCTCTGTTGAGTTATTCTTAGGCATATCTCTTATCTATGCACAACAAATAACTTTTTATGATCGTTTTCATTACTAGCTTTGGCTTGAAATACATGTTATCTGACCTAGAGTGACGATGTTATTTATTTGACAGAGAGAGAAAGATCACAAGTAGGGAGAGAGAGAGGGGGAAGCAGGCTTCCTGCTGAGCAGAGAGCCCGATGTGGGGCTCAATCCCAGGACCCTTAGATCATGACCTGAGCCAAAGGCAGAGGCTAACCCACTAAGCCACCCAGGCACCCCTGAGTGATGATGTTAGAAAGTGTGGATGGATTAAAAATTACTTCTACTAGAAAAATGAAAAGTGCATATCCTACTTAAAGTACAACAGGGTTGTATTTTTAAAATATGAAGTGTGTCATATTATTATGATATTTTAATCTGAAAAATTAGTCTCAGTAATTACTTCTTTGTAAAAAATAATTCCTACTTGGGATTATTAGACTTAATAGTTACTTCCTGGTATGAATAAATCTTGCTATTTAATGGGAGCCACCCAAAGAGAAACAAATAAGGCTCATTATATATTTTTGCCATTATTGTTAACAGTATGAAAAACAGTTCTAGGAAACAAAATCACACTGAAAATTACTCTCTTAAAATGAGTATAGCTAAGAACAGTTCTGGTTTTTAAGTATAAAATGGGTTGATGGAGTTTAATAATCATTTAATCTTTGTATTTACTGCTGGCTTTATTTTTATTTCCAGTTCAAATTCAGATGTCATCATATGATTAAAGAAGAAACTGCGTTTGTGTAATTGCTATATTGTACACCTGAAACTAACATAACAGTGTATGTATATTAACTCCACTGGTACTGAAACAAAATCTTAAAAATAAATAAAGAAGAAAGTATCAATTTTAACAAATTACTTAACACATGATTTTGAAATTAAACTTCATTACATAAGGAAAGATGAAGACATATATGATTTTTATTTATAGAAAGCAATTAGCTGTAAAATTCTGGATACCTGAGCTAGAGAAATAATCAGAAATTGGGAAAATGGTTAAAATATGAGCATGCCCATTACAGTATTATTTATGAGAGTAACTTCTCAATGTTAGAAAGTTGAATAAATTAAATTATGATACATTCATGCTATAAAATAATATGCCAACATTAAAATGCTGTGTTGAAACAGTTTTAATAAGAATATGCTTGGGACATAGCATTATGCAAAATTTCAAAAAGCAGAATACAAAAATATACACACTATTATTCCAATTATATACCTCTAATGACATACACACCACTCAGACACACACAAAAAGAAACATACATACATAGAAAAAAGACTAGAACATACTACGCTAAAATTGTTCCTAAAAATTTGAATCATAAATATATTTGCATTTCTTATGCAAAGTATTTTGCATATATTTCCTAAATTTTCTTAACTTAGAAATCTGAATTGTAGAGAAAATATTTTAAGTTCATCTTTATTTCTTAAATTTTTTTTCACTTGGCATATCTATATATCTTTAATGGATATATCTATATAGTATTAAATAAACGTCCAAATTATAGTTAAGAAAATTCCAAAGTTCATTATGTAAAAAAATATGTAAGAAGAAATATCTCTACCATATTTTTCAAATATTTAAATAATGTAACTTTAAAGAGCTTAGTTACATCATAGAAACAAATTTCAGCAACAAAATTTAATTAATTTAATGTACAAAAATTTAATTCAGAGACTAGGGAAAAATCTCTGTAGTAAACAAATTGAAAAAGTAGACATTTCTAGTCAGTCATCGAGGTTAATGAGGTAGAACGAACATGGGAGACAGTCCCTATCCAGTGTCAATGGGAAGTTTGACGATCTCCCAGAAATTATTTTCACTTGGGGTAATAACGACAATGAGCACTTATGTATCGTGCTTGCTGGGTGCCAAGCACTGTTCTAAAGTCCTTTGTAAACATGAATTTATTTAATCCTCCAGAAAATCCCAGAAGGTAGTTATTACCGTCACCTTTCAGCAGAGTGAGGAAACTGAGGCCCAGAAAGGTCAAGTAATTTGCCCAAAGTCACCAGCTCGCCAATCGCAGAGTCAGGATTCCAGGTGAGCCAGCCTAGTTTCAGAATCCGTGCTCTTTACTCTCATACATACTGTCCCAGAGGAAAAATGGTCTCAGGACAAAACATCACCCTGTACAAAGTGCTATAGGATATGTAGGAAGAGGGTAGGAATAAGGGTTGATTTCTGCCAAATTCCTATTTTGGAGATATTTCAATCAGTTCCTGTCCCTTTCTTTTACTTTACATGTATGCATTTGTCTTTTTTTTTTTTCAATTTGTTTTTGAAAAACAATCTTTTAAAAAGATTTCTTCATCTAATAGCAACAATAATAAGGACAGTAATAATATCTAACATTTACTAAGATGCAGGCCTTCTGCACTGTTCCCCTGACAGTCCGCAAAGGGCCATGGAGGTGCCTGGACAGGTCTCCCTACGAAAGACTCGGCAGCGGGAACGTGGCGGGCTGATAGCCTCCAGTTTCTTCTCTGGTGGATCCACTGGAGGAGCTCACACCAGGTCATGCTTCTCCAAGTCAACGACTGATGACAATAAAGACTGGAGTCTTCCTGCCCAATCCAGGAAGCCTCTAACGGCAAAGGGGTGCTCGGGCACTCCCCTTTGGCCTGGCATGCCTGTGGCGTTTTGGCAGAAGGCAGAGAATGAGGCTTCCCCACCCAACTTTTCCTTCCCTTTCTCCTTTCACTTCCGTCCGGCCTGCACTACAACAGAAGGCTCCCTGGGCGTTATGCTCTCTCCTCCTTCATCTTTCATAGGCACTTCCCCCCCAAATCTCTTTGCATTTGCTTCTTGAAGGCTCCAACCGACACAAGCCCTACACAGTGGGTCCCACTACAGATGAAGCAGGTGAACTACAGAAAGATCGAAGGAACTCTCTTACAGCTAGGACGTGGCGAGACCGGGACTGGACCTGAGGTGGCCTGATATCAGAACTAATGTTCTTTAAATGCCAATAAAGAGCCTAGAAATAATACATGCTTTTTTTTTTTTTTCTTCTTTTCTACTCCTTTGCTTTTTACTTTACTCTCACCTTCTCTCTGTTACCTGCTGCTCCCCCCACAGGCGGTCATTCTTTCCTGGCAAGTCTTGTCTGCTATCACTCTGCAGTAGGATCCTAGACCTAGTTTTCCCCCTTCCTCCTTCTTTCCCTCCCCTCTCCCCCTTTCTCTCTTCCTTCTGGCATTTGCTTTCTTTTGCTTTTTAAGATGGGGGTGCTAAATTTCTGGGGTAGAAAACATGCTTCTTTACTTTATGTATGTGGTACATTTGTAGGATGTAAAAATGTGTGACTTGTGGTAACTATGGGTAAACTTAGGATATGGAAAAGTCACAAAGTCATCAATTATGATGAAATGTTAGCAGAATGTCAGACCAATGGGCTACATTTTCTTGGGAAAGTCACTTTCTCTGCCGGATCTCCCTTCATTTGCTCATTCACAGAAGTCAATTTGCTCCAAATGATGCCTGAAATTCCTCCCACTTCTAAGATCATAGGTTTCTACAAATAAGCTTTCGTTTCTCCAGATTCGTGGTTAGTTGAGACTTTCATGAAACTCGAGTATACTTTTAAAAATATGCCGATATAGCTCCTTTCAAAAGGCTAGGCTGGAAGCAGAAATTGCCTCGTGTTTACATTTGCAGCTGGCACACTGAGCAACCACGATAGGGGAGCAAGGCCATCGGGGAAGGTCCGCGGCAGCACACGGAACACGACATGCGGAGGCACGAGCCATGCAGTGCCTCGGGGATTACCGGAGCGGGGGCCCGATAGGCTCCCCGAGGGCACCCGCTGGAGCTGCTGACAGCCCACCTCTGGGGAGGCCCCAGCACCCGCTGCGCTCTCTGTGACCGCTCCTCCTGCCGCTGCACCTGCGTGCTGAGGTGACACTGTCGCCCTAGGAAGCCAGATTTACACGCACATCTTCCTGTCCCATCACACCGCGGCGTCACAGAGCCAAGGGGACTGCAGTCACATAGCACACAGAATTGCTTCTCTGGATCCCACCACATACCGGGCTTTAAAGCCAACCGAAAATAAAATGAAACAAAGGAACAAAGGAGCATGTGATGTTATTCAAGAGATCAACACAGATGATCTTTTCTAACTGACTACAGAGAGGCCAGTTTGCCATCTGAGAAATGCTTGGTCTGTTTAACAGTCTTTAGCAAAACATACATATTTACAAGAAAGAGGTAGTGTGGCTCCATCGCTCTCGTGAAGGGATGGAAGGTACTCGCCGTCCTGAAGGCGGGGCGATATGCTCCGGAACAGAGAGCAACATGCTTGGATTTTTTTTTGTTTGTTTGTTTCCTTTTAGAAAAAACGATGTCCCTAAAAATATATGGATTAGCTTCTCTACTGAAAACTTTAGTTAAGTAGAGTGCGCACTGGAACTAACTTTTAAATGATAGAACTAGAGCAAAGGGTTTGCTAAAAACAAAGGGTGTGATGCATTTCATTCTGCCAACATAAGAGCAAAGCGTATTTTACTCACCATAGACTGGGATTAAACGGATACACTATTTGTTTCAAAAACATCTGAATTACAGTAACTATTCCACAAATTCACTGCCAAGGAAAGATACGTTGAAAGTCAAAAGCTAGCGTACAGCTTTTTTTTTTTTTCTATTTTGGAAAAAAACATTTTAATGATCACAGTGATGGTACATATAAAATTGGATAATCCTGAATTCGTCTCTCAATATATTTAGTATGCACATGGTTGAAGACTAATGAACATTTTCAAGGAGGAAGTGATTCTTCATCAGCTCCTACTCCTTACCTTACACTCATCACACCGCCGTCCCTGCACATTAGGTTTGCATTCACACTGTCCAGTCCTGACATGGCAACTCTCAGAGAAGGAGCTGTTGACGTTACAGCGACAAGCTGCAAAAGAGAAGAGTGATCTGTGGTTGGGAAAACACTTCCTGGGGTATTAATAGGCTTGTTAAATAATATCCCCCAGATGGTAACACTAGAACTGAGTATTAGAATAGAATGCTTTCTGATTTGCTAGGTCTTCTGTTAGGCATTGTAGCGTTCCATTCTCACAACCACACTACAAGCTGTAGAGATGATACATGTAAAGCTATTTCACATACATCACAGCACAATATGTTGTTAAAACATTACTGTAATCATTATTATTCTAATTTTGAGTGAATTATAAATATTATATAATCTATATTATCTAATATATAAATATTATATAAAATATATATGTATAAATGTATAAAATACACACACACACCCACCTTTAAGATTAGACAAGTATGTAAGACAGAACTAAGTAGACATTTTTCCGAAGAAGACATCAAAATGGCCAGTAGACGCATGAAAAGAGGTTCAACATCACTAACCACCAAAGAAAGGCAAATCAAAACCACAATGAGATATCATCTGATACCTATTAGAATGGCTATTATCAAGAAAACAACAAATAACAGATGCTGGCAAGAATGTGGTGAAAAGAGTAGTCTTATACACTGTTGGTGGGAATGTAAATTGATCCAACCACTTGGGAAAACAGGGTGGAGGTTCCTCAAAAAATTAAAAATAGAACTACCATACAATCCAACAATTCTACTATTGGGTATATACTTAATGGAAATGAAAACAGTATTTCAAAGGGATATAAACACTCTTATGTTTATTGCCGCATTATGTACAATAGTCAAGATATGGAAATAATCTAATGTCCATCAAAGATGAAAGGATAAAAAAAAGGTATGGTGTATATACACAATGGAGTATTATCAAACCTCGACACAGGAGAATATTCTGCCATTTTCAACAACATGGATGGACCTTGGCCACATTATGCGAAGTGAAATAAGTCATACAAAGAAAGCCAACTACTGCATGATACCACCTATATGTGGAATCTGAAAAAACCAAACCCATAAAAAATAGATGTTAAAATGGTGGTTTACCAGGCAATGGAGGGTGGGGCATAAAATTGCTGTAGTTTAAGGGTTCACACTTGTAAGTAGTAAATAATGACTCGTAAATAAGCTATAGTGCTCTAATACACAGTATAGAGAATGTAGACAATATTGTATATATTGTGTAACAGAATATTGCCACAATGTCAATCATATTGCAATATATAAGTATATCAAAGTTACATGTTATATACCTTAGATTTACACAATGTTATGTGTCAAATATATCCATTTAAAACATATATAAGATGAAGACACTGTTTCAAGTGTATTAGATATATACCATTATAATTTTTAAAAATCACTTTGTTTTACAACTTTGATACTATTTCCAATACATTTGGTTTAAGTAATCTTTTGTCATTTCTGTGTTATGAAGTTGTTTGATGGTATTCTGAGATATATAATAAATCAGTCTAGAAATTAAAGGGTCTTTTCACAAATAGAACATAATTAATGGCTCACTCTGTACTCTACAAGTGTATTTTTAATGGTATATATAATTGCATTGATACCAGAATAAAAATGCGAGGGGGAGATGACATAGGAATTTAGAATATTCATAGATGTTTTTGGCAAATGTTGTACAATGCCTCATGTCTGGATACTTTGATTTGAGCACAACTTATAAATACGTTATGAATAGCTACCCCATCGGTCTATGCTATTTTCCGGTTCATCTCACTCAAGGTTCTACTTAGTTTTACCACTTTCCTAAAAGCAGCTGGATTTTTCACCCAGTAATTTAGCCTTCAATGTCTGCTTACTTGATACAAGTTTGGTGGCCATTGAGGAACTGGTCTTAGCAAAAGCTATGATTTTCCCTAGGGAATAGTGGAAGCATACTGGATAGCAGGGATGTGAGAAAAAGCTATAAAAATATTTTCTGTAAATATCTATTTCACCTGCTACTAGAACTGTTGTATATACACTCAATTTCTTTTTAAAAATAATTTTTAAAAATTTTTTAAAAATGAGAATAGTTGACATGCGGTGTTACATTAGTTTCAGGTGTTCACCATAGTAGTTCAACAAGTTTATACATTATACTATGTTCACCACAAGTGCAGCTGCCATCTGTCCCCATACCTCCTACTAAAATATAATTTTAATTTCTTTATGTGAGTCTCATATATATTATATTATAGTTCAATTTTTAAGATCTCACATAATTTAGAAGTCATTTTTTATTAGAATGAAGAATATAGGATTAAATTGACCATACATTAACATCATCTTAAAAATAACAAAAGCAGTTGTAGGATACAAAATCAATGTACAGAAATCTGTTGCATTTCTGTACACCAATAATGAAATGGCAGAAAGAGAAATCAAGGAATCGATCCCATTTACAATTGCACCCAAAAATCAGAAGAGACCTAGGAATAAGCCTAACCAGAGAGCTAAAAGATCTGTAGTCTGAAAACTACTGAACACTTATGAAAGGAATTTAAGATGATACAAAGAATGGAAAAAACATTCCATACTCGTGGAACAGGAGAACAAATATTGTTAAAATGTCTATACTGCCTAAAGCAATCTATACATTTAATGCAATCCCAATCAAAATGCCACCAGCATTTTTCACAGAGCTAGAACAAACAATCCTTAAATTTTTATGGAATACAAAAGACCCTGAATAGCCAAAGCAATCTTGAAAAAGAAAAGCAAAGCTGGAAGCATCACAATTCTGGACTTCAAGTTGTTTTATAAAGCTGTAATCAGCAAGACAGTATGGTACTGGCACAAAAACAGACACATAAATCAGTGGAACAGAATAGGAAACCCAGAAAAGGACTCATAACTATATGGTCTACTCATCTTCAACAAGACTGGAAAAAATACCCAATGAAAAAGGACAGTCTCTTTAACAAATGGTGTTGGGAAAACTGGGCAGCAACATGCAGAAGAATGAAACTGGACCACTTTCTCACACCAGACACAAAAATAAATTCAGAATGGATGAAAGACCTAAACTGAGACAGGAAACCATCAAAACCTTAGCTCTTTGATAATCTCTTTGATTTCCAAATAAAGCTCTTTAGCAATCTCTTTGACATTGGCCATAGCGACTTCTTACTAGAAACGTCTCCAGAGGGAAGGGAAACAAAAGCAAAAATGAACTATAGGGACCTCATCAAGATAAATAGCTTCTGCACAGGGAAGGAAACAGTTAGCAAAACTGAAAGGCAGCCAATGGAATGGGAGAAGATATTTGCAAATGACATATCTGATAAAGGGTTAGATCCAAAATCTATAAAGAACTTATCAAATTCAACACCCCCCAAAATGAATAATCCTGTTAAGAAATGGGCAGAAGATATGAATAGTCATTTTTCCAAGGAAGACATTCAGAAGGCTAACAGACACATGAAAAGATGCTTAATATCACTCAGCATCAGAGAAATACAAATCAAAACCACAATGATATATCACCTCACATCAGTCAGAATGGCTAAATTAACACCACAGAAAACAACAGATATTGGTGGGGATGCAGAGAAAGGGGAAGTGTCTTACACTGTTGGTGGGAATGCAGACTGGTGCAGCCACTCTGGAAAACATTATGGAGGTTTCTCTAAAAGTTAAAAAAAAAAACTGCCCTCCTACTAGTTATTTGCCCAAAGGATACAAAAATACTGATTCAAAGAGGGACATGCACCCCAATGTTCATAGCAGCATTATCAACAATAGCTAAATTATGGAAAGAACCCAAATGTCCAATAAGTGATGAATGGATAAAGAAGATGTGGTATATATACAATGGAACATTATTCAGACATAAAAAATGAAATCTTGACATTTGCCACAAAGTGGGCGGAACTAGAGAGTATTATGCTAAGTGAAGTAAGTTAGAGAAAGACAAATACCATATGATTTCACTCATATGTGGAATTTAAGAAACAAAACAGATGAACATGGGGGAAGAAAAGAGAGAGATGCAAACCATAAAGCAGACTCTTAGCTATAGAGAACCAACTGAGGGTTGCTGGAGGGTAGGTGAATGGGGCTGGGGAGATGGGAATGGGTTAAATGGGTGACAGGCATTAACAGGAGGGCACTTGTGATGAACACTGGGTGTTGTTTGTAAGTGATGGATCCCTAAATTCTACTTCCAAAGGTGATATTATAAAAATAAAATAAAAACTCAAAAACCAAAACAATATAAATTTTTAACTGGCATTTTTAAATGAAATGTATAACCCAAACAATAACACACAGATTTAAAAACCAAAATATATTTCTTTGTACTGGTGTACTCTCCACGAAGAAACCGAGAGGAAAACTAAAATAATGATTTATCATGAATTTTCTCTTCTTGAGGGTTTACTCCCTATACATAGATGAGCTATCGTATATATGAAAAATTATAAAAATAGATAATGTTTTGTATATTTTTCTATGCTAAAGAACATTAAAACCCCTAGTCATTTCTATATGTACCTCATGGCAAGTGGTATACAAATTGGTGATGGTTTAAAAATGTTTTTATACCAAAAAAAATGTTTTTATACCATATTCTCCTCTGTGTTCTGATGCCACAGATCCCCAGTGAGCCACAATAAAATGAGTGGAAAGATCTTCTCAACTTTATGGAGGGAGTTATTGGAAGATAAAAAAAAAAGAGGTCACACAGCCCTAAAAGGAGTGATACATTGTATACACAGATACAACTACTACTGCCAAAGAAGCCACCATGTGTGAACCTCCCAGACCCCCCAGGGCACTGGGTATTCCCCATTTGCTAGATTCTTTAATCCCCACAGAAAATCATGACCCTTGTGTAAATGAGGAAACTGAATCTCAGTGAGGTCAATTATCTTGTCCACGGTCCCATAGCTAGAAACTGTAGATCCTGGATAATGTCTTTGAACGGGAGAATTTCTTAAGCTCCCTATGATTTTACACAGGTAAACCTACAGTGTTTAAAGGCACTTCTGTGCCTGTTGGAAATTCTGCTTCAAAAAAATACCAATTTATAGGTGATAGTAATAAATGCTTATTGTTCTAGAGAGTGATTTATGGATTTTGTCTGTTGTTTTTTAATAAAAGGTGAAAGATTTACTCCATCTGAAGAGAGACCGGAGTATGAGAGTGATTCGTTTTTAATTTCACAAATTGTCATTTTTAAAGGACAAAAATCTGGCACTCGTCTTCCAAACCTACGAAAAGAAAGGCACATTTGTTATTGAAATAGGGTATCCTACCTGGTCTTCAGGGCTTATGGCAGAGACAATAGCAAGACACTACAGTGGTTTCTATAATTTTGTAGTGCCAAAGTCCAAACTAAATGACTGGAAGAATCCCTTCTTACATAATGAAGCAGGCAAAAGTGAACTGTGGGTAGCATAACCTGACCTACCTACAGATTATGGCAGCAGGTGGCGTAAAATACTCAGGTGCTGATGAGGACTCTCATTCCACTGGACTCCGCACAGTAAGCTTTCCCTTGCATATTATGTTACTGCTAATATTAAGCATTAGTAAATTCTATGCAATGACAAATAAGGCAGCGAAGGAGGAGGAAGTTACAGGAGAAATGTACTGATTAACATGGATGAGGTCTTACAATAGCTCATTGTGTGAAAGGAAACATAGAAATATCATTCTGTGAATAGTCCTAAGGTGAAGGTCAATCATTCAACAATTATAAATACCACTGTGTAGAAATATGGGCAGGATTCTACACCTATTATGAAATGCAAGAATGTAAAGTTCACATATGAAAGCATAACAGATGAACGTCCACAAACATGTACCAAAGAAATATTAGGGACAGATAAATTCATTTTAAGAACACGGTTACCATTGAGATACACGAGAAGGATAAATGGGGCTTACCTAATTTCTAAAGTCTTCTCGCCTATTGTGGGCATAATTTATTTTACAAATCTTCATCGCACACGTAAACAAAAATGTGTGCATCATTTGAAAAACAACAACCCTTTGACAAGGCAGCGATTTTCAAAGGATGGACTCTATTCGAACTGAGAAATATCTCAGGAGGTGCGGACTCTGTGTCTAGGCTCAGCATCTACGATATATGTATCCACCTCATTTCCTACCCTCCAATCCCCACTCAAGAACTCATCAGCCGCTTTGAGGTGCAATGCATCAATTCTGTCAGGGGTGTCAATAGTTCAGGACTTACGTTGACAGTTCTTTGCATCAACGGCGTCTCCGAAATACCCATCAGCGCACAGCTCACAGAAGCGGCCTGTTGTACCTGGCTTACATATCAGACAGGAGCCAGACAAGCTGTCACAGCTGCCAGGGATGGAGAAGTCAAGGTTGTCATTGCATTGGCATGGCTGACATGATCCACCAGGTACAGAAGGTTGTCCAAAATAGCCTTCTGCGCACCTACGGGGAAAAATTTCATCAGTGAGGATCTGGCAGGAACTCACAAAACCCATCGGGGGCAATGTTTATATATTTTTCACGCCACCCTCTCCCAGGATGATAGGTTTTCCTTTTAAGGGCTCTTTCTCTCAAATGCAAGGTGATTAAAAACTGTTTTTCTATAACTGCGGTGTAGATACAAGATGAAATCCTGCCAGCCCCACTAGTAATTAGATTTCAGCCAGGAAAAAAAAAATCTTGTCACTGGCACCGAAGACGAGACCAAAGCATAATAAGAAATCTGCTGTTGGCATTCCGGAGGAATCCAGGTCCATGTTGGAAAGCCTTTGTAGTGCAACACATCATATGTATCTTACTCCAATTGGTTGTTTTCTGTACAAATATGTAAGGTTCACATTTTTGTTGTTGTTGTAACAAAAGCTTGTTATGAGGAAACAGACTTGCAAGGAAATTCAGCAGCGAGAATTCAGAATTTATTAAATAGAAAATTGTGACTCAAAGGAGTCTCATTATTATTCAAGTAGGGGCTGTCGGTATCTCTGTGTTAATAATAGGTTTGTATATATTTGCATTTCCATACAGAGGCAGGTTTTCGCTGAAGAGCCTTTTTACCAAGAAGCAGGTATGCCAGCATCTTAGGGTAACAGGTTGTAAGGTGATGCTTAATTGTGCCCACAACTCGTATTAACAAACTCTAGGTCTCTCTCTCTCTCTTTTTTTTTAAAGGACTAAATACTATTTTACATATTATTGGAAAAAAACTTGTTTATTTATGAGGCATAGCAGAGAAGATTTTTTAAATTATAGTATCAAATTTCCCTTAATCCATACATTGTTTCAAAGTGCTACTTAATGTCACAGATGCACAGATACAGGTTTTTAGAAGGCATCTATTTATATGCTGCTCTGTCTTCTCTTTCAGTTACATTTGTTCATGCTTCACATTAAACCACACTTGCCAAAGGAGAAACAAAACAGGGCCTCTAGTCTTACCGTCAGGCTGGTTCTGTCATCTGTGCCATCATAGCAAAATAAAAAGTCTTTTGCGGCAAAGATCAAAATTGAAAGGGAGCAAAAACAAGGGGAGAATATAATTTCAATATACACTACTTTTATGCTCATCTACTCACATATACATAAGGCACTGCGTAGAGAACCACTACCTACCATTCAAAATAGAAAGGATTTAAATCCATTACATCATGTGAGGACACTTTAATAACATCACAATTATGGGCCAAAGTCATTAATGACTGAGTTTTCTAGAACACTTGTAAGTACCATAATAATCATTTCTTTTACAGAATGAACCTTTTACCATAATTTTTAAGGTGAGATTACTAGTTTTATTTATATTCACAAAATATTGGATCAACTGTGAAAAGTCATAGTATAAATATTGTTTGGAAGAATACATCACCCACAAATATAACTGCTTGTTAATTATCTATCATAAAATATGAACTAACATTTCGGTGCACAGAATTCCCGACAGTCCCTTCAGAAGTGGTATTCCATAAAGATAATAGGAAGACACTTTTGAATTTTCACCCAATTCTCCTTGCCTTACTTGATATGCAGAGCTTATGATCACATCCACATCATACTCGCATCTCATTTTGTTTACCATTAAGAGACAGACTTTTCTCCACTAGAATAACGATATACAATGATCGTTATCGCAGCCAACGAAAACCCATTATTTTCAGCTCACTTTCCTCCAAATGACTTACTGCCCTCAGGAGAGATGGCATTATATAACAAGATCTGGGAATTTTTCTCAACATGGATACCAATTTAATAAGCCCCAAATTCTCCCACAATAAAGGGGAACCCTTTGTTCATGAGAAAATAATTACAATTAAGTAGACTAACCAAAGAAGCATCTTTTTTATTGTAGAACATGTAAGAAAGCATATTGAATACACGTGATCGATAATTCACATGCTGCTCTATTAAAAGTGTGCTTTCAGGTTCTATTCCTGGTGTGTTTCCATAGACAGAATAGTAGTTTTAGAGACAAGAAAATGTGTCAGTAGAAATTAAAAAGTAATTCTAGGGTCAGTGAATATAATACTGGTAATCATACAACTTTTGTTAATAGTGTTTTATAGTCTGATCAAGTTGGAGTCACTTAATTAACATTAGTGGGAATGACAGCCCTTTGGACCTTGCCAGTATCTCAGTTTTTCGCTCTACAAAAACTGGTTATAATTTGAAATCTCTGGGTCTCTCACTTTCACATGCAAGGCAGAATGAGGACGTCTCTCAGCAGTTTATTGGATTCCTTGCTACAGATGGACATCCTGACAATACTAAGTCACTGTTTCTTTCCACATCCGCCAACTTTTTTCATACCAAGTTGCAATATTTTAGAAAGAGACCCTTCAATGTAGATGAGATTCTAGATGCCACATGCTGTTATGTAATATGGTTCTTTCTGTGGATGACTCAGGAACAATATTAGAGAGAGAGCGATGAGAGAGGGAGAGGGAGGATAGCAAAAGTGAAGAGAAATGGCCATGAGAAGCGCAGAGCAACATTGGCACAATCTCTCTTCCTCTGCTGCATCATTTTTTTCAAAAACTTTTGGCTAAAATATGTGGCCTCCAGTCTCAGTCAGTATCTATAGACTAAATACAGTGCTTCCATCTCTATGAGCAGACTAGAAAAGCTCTCGCTCTTTTCCCCTCCTGCCCTTCCTCAAATACCTACTGAACACTTTATCATACTAATATAAATAAGGCACAATCTTGATGCTGCAGTCCATGGAGAAGAAAGGACGTACTTAAAAATGTAGCAGGGAGCTACTATAGATTGCCAATGTTCTAATGGCAGCACAGAAAAGAGCAACCAATTCAGATTAGGATTCATCGAGAACCCCTTCAGGATGATAGAGTTGAACTCGAAAAGTTGAGCAGGGTGAATCTCACGTGGAGGAGAGGAAGGGCTGCAGGCTCCTAGTCAGAGGGAACAGTATTGGTGAAGGCACAGAGGAGGGTGGCTAGAGTGGCTATGCAGTAAGGATGTATTCTTACTACTTCCCCTGTGACTGAATCAGTGAAAGACTGAGTGAGTGTGCCTGCTTTATGTGGTTCCTTTCTGCAAATTAGGGGAAGAAAAGGGTCCTCTTTGAGCATATGCAGAAAAACGAAGAGATAGTGGACATACAGAGCACCCGAGACTCAAGCTCCTAATCTCCCCCTTGGCTGAGTACTTTTGTGCAGTATACAAACTGCACAACCACATAGGAGCAGACTTTGAAACCTTACTTGGAGTCACAATTTTGCTAATGGTATTACCAAGTATGACTGTCTTGCTTTTTCTATTTCTGTGACTATACACTCCACATCTGAGACTCAAGGGCTCAGTGAGACTCAGGCATGAGTAGAAATTCTCACCAGCATAGTGGTAATATGGCAATTAGACTCAATTCAAAGTCAGGAATTTATGAAGCATAGAATATCTAAATAGGATTTTGGAATTGAAACTTAAAAAGCAACTTCTCTGACCTAGAATATGAATCATATGGATAAAACTATAAGTGAATTTCCCAAATTTTAAGCAATTAGGTTCCAACACCTCCTGCACTCTCTGTGGCCATTGTGAAAAGTCTTGACTTTGACCTCTCTCTCCTTACTTGGGGAGGAGTTGTTAAAAATTTGCCAGCTAGGGAGGGGACAGGGCTTTGGGGTTTCCTGTACTTCACTAAGTTTCACATGGTCCTATGTATCCTACTGGGTCAACTTGCCTCTGTCTTCTTTCCTTAAGATTTATTTATTTTGTGGGGGGAGGGGCGGAAGGACAGAGAATCTCAGACTCCCCGCTGAGCTCAGATCAAGCCTGCCCATATGGGGCTTGATCCCATGACCCTGAGATCATGACCTGAACTGAGACCAAGAGTCAGACGCTCAACTGATTGAGCCACTCAAGCGCCCTGCCACAGTCTTTTTAAGTGTCTCTCCATTAAGTATGAAATATTGCTGGGCCTATAATCTTATTCTGAAAGTAGCTTAGTGACCAGTAGAGCAAGTGTCACCAGCATTTAGCTCACTTTTTCTCCATGTTCTTTTAAATTTTTCTTGATGCTCCAACACTCATCCCTTTTCACCCTTCAAGATACTTTGTTTTTCTATCTTTTCTCCTCCATGACGATGACAGATGCCTAGAATCTTAGCAAAGTGCTACGATTAATACCTCATTCCCTCATCCTCTCTCTGTTTCTCTTTTGTTTAAAATATTCCCCAGAGGAAAGCAGTAATATTTGAAAGTATGGGTGCTTTGGCCCCAAGCAAAAGTTTCTGAAAAGTATAACTAGTATTCTACATGTTACAGAATCTCAGTCAATATTTTAAGTGAATTAAAAAAAAAAAGAATCAGCCCTGTAAGTATAGAGAACACACTGACAATTGCCCAGAGGGGTGGGGGGCTGGGAGTTGAAGGGCAGAGGAAGATACGGGCCTCCAGTTGTGGGATGAATAAGTCACGGGGATGAAAGGCACAGCATAGGTACTGTGTCAATCAACGGTACTGTGATAGCATCGTATGGTGACAGATGGGAGCTACACTTGTGGGGAGCATAGGACAGCCTATAGAGTTGTTGAATCATTATGTTGTACACCTGAAACTAATGTAACATTGTGGGTCAACTCAAAAAAAATATTAGCTAATATTTTGTCATATCTTGGTTTGCCGTCCTCTTATTCATGATTGTTTACATTCCCTCATTTCTAGCAGCAAGACCATCTTGTGCTACGTGACTGAGTGAAAGCATCTGACAAGGATGAAAGCAGAAACACAGGAATCTTCTCGACTTTGGGCTTTAAAAGTCATCATTTCTATGAATGTGGCCCCTCTTACTGCAATTCATCGCCAACAGAAAGTGGGATGAAGTTAGAAAGGCAGATGGAGAAGGGATGAGAGTAGAGTGTTGGTGGTCCCAGCGCAGAGTAGGCAGCAGAAGGAGTCCCGCACCCCCACTAGTGGTGCGGAAGTACTGCAGTTATCCGACCTGAAGGGAAAGGCAGTTGGGAGGACCACGAAAAGGAAGAGGTTGGCAGAAACACCCTTGGATGTTTGGCCCACCATCTGTCCATTGCCCCCCCACAATACACAGACACACACACACAGAGCCACACACATAGTCATACAGACACACACACACACACTCATCCAAATACACTCATAATCACACACACACACACTCACAGCAACATACAGACACATGCATAGCCACAGAGTGACACACACATACAGAGTCACACACACTCACAGTCACATATATACTCACAGACACACACACAGTGCCACACACATACTCACTCACTCACTCAAGCATTTAGATTTCTTGGTACTAAGTAAGCTTGTTAGAATTTGGTGCAAGACTGAGAGATGGGGAGGAGAGAAAAAAAAATTTTAAATTGAGATATAATTGACATATAACATTGAGTCTATTTAAAGTGTACCTGACTGAAATTATGTTTTGAAGCTCTCACAGTTCCCACATATAGAGATTTGATCTCAAAATAGAAATAAATTGAGATAAAGAATATAAAGTTATAATTCCTGTCCATCTAAGGTGAGTTGGAGATGCATTCTTGACATATATACTTGATATATATCACACACGTAGATCACAAGTAGGTAGAGGGGCAGGCAGAGAGAGGGAGAAGCAGGCTTCTGAGCAGAGAGCCCGACGCGGGGCTCGATCCCAGGACCCTGAGATCATGATCTGAGCTGAAGACAGAGGACTGAGCCACCCAGGCGCCCCTCCACATTTTATTTAACAAACATCAGTTGAGGAACTACCACATGCTGGGAACAGGGCTTGATGTAGGATGCAAACAGATGCTTTGTACTGTCCTTACCTTCAAGCGGCTTGCACCGCTAAAGTGGACGAGAATGGTTCAAGGTCTTCTGGAGACAATTCTAATCTGAATAATCAAAATCGCCAAGAAATACCTGCTGGTAAGCATGATTTTCTGTTTAAAATCTTTATTAATCGGTTTAAAAAGAAAATGGGAATGGACATATGCTGCTTCTCAAATGACATATCTTCATATGTGATATATGATATATATATCACATATCATGTATTTTATGGTCACACAAGATTAGAAAACGCTCAGTTATAGCATCATGTGTAGAGTCCAATCACTATGTCGTATACCTGAACATAATGTAACATTGTGCGTCAGCTCCACTTCAAGAAAAGAAAAGAATATGCTGAGTTAAAGAAATTAAACCGATTTCTTCCATCCAGGACATGTTAGAACTTTAAACATGCTAACAGATACTTCATATGCTTCTGTGATCACAGAACTCTATTTCAAAAACATCTACAGTTTGGGAAACACTGCTCTGCTTTGCCAATGCTGATTTTATGTAGATGATGTGCACAAACTGATTACACCAATCACTTGCAGAATAGTTTTGATTACAAGATTTTCAATGCAACCAGGCTCTTCTTCCTCTGAGCCTTACTCTCCTCGCCTTCCACCTCAGCCGGCACATCCTCAAAAATGTTTCTCCTAATATTTTGAATTCCTCTAATCATGGACTTCTGAGCTCATATAAATATAGAGAAATGATAAACCCTAAATATTCCTGGAAAACCCTAATCCAAATTCTGGCTAGAAAAAACCCATAATATTCCATCTTCTATATAGTAATAATTTAAGATGATTTTTGACTAAAAAAACTTGAACTGGAGAGAAGATATGCCATTTGAGAAGCAGTATATGTCCGTTCCCATTTTCTTTTTAAGCCAATTAATAAAGATTTTAAACAGAAAATCATGCTTACTGGCAGGTATTTCTTTCCTTGGCGATTTTGATTATTCAGATTAGAATTGTTTCCAGAAGACCTTGAACCGTTCTCGTCCACTTTAGCGGTGTGAGCTGCTTGAAGGTAAGGGCTGTACGAGGCATCTGTTTGCGTCCTACATCAAGCCCTGTGCCCAGCATGTGGTAGTTCCTCAACTGATGTTTGTTAAATAAAATGTGGAGGGGAGCCTGGGTGGCTCAGTGAGTTAAAGCCTCTACCTTCGGCTCAGGTCATGCTCTCAGGGTCCTGGGATCAAGCCCCGCATTGGGCTCTCTCCTCAGCAGGGAGCCTGCTTCTCCTCCTCTCTCTGCCTGCCTCTCTGCCTCCTTGTGATCTCTCTCTGTCAAATAAATAAATGAAATCTTTAAAACAATGCGGAATGTTCAACTGTACCTGGTTCAAAGAGGATTGTCTACCCCGTATAGAAAATACAGAGTTCGAAGCATAAATACATCAGAGATGATGCTCACCTAGATAAGTGGGATTTAATGGTGTTGTGTGATAGAGCAGCTGCCATTTTCCAGTTGCTTAAAAAAAGGCTGCCTGCAGTGAGCCAGGGGGTTAGACATTTGATGTAAGTGTCTTGGCAATGATGTGTCCTGCGATTATAGCAAGTAATATACACGTCCGCTCCTTTTTCCTTTTTTCTTTTAATTATTAACACAAAGACCTCCAGCTCCTTGGTTGCAAATAAATCCTCCTTGTTTCAGTTCTATTCTTCTATTACTCATTTAGAGATGTTGCCATGCTCCCAAACAGCCCTTGTTGCTGCTGGGAACCATCACTGGCACCTCGTTCACAGACAGGTAGCTATGGGTTACACTCTCTCCGGGTGATTGGCTCCTGCTTCATTAACTTCATGCATCCTGGCTAAACTAGGGTGACAGGACAGGAAAGGACAGGAAAGGAGAGGCAGCAATAGCCCTCTGTGGCTTTTGCTGTGGTGATAATGGATGAAAGCAGGTTACTTCCTCTGCTTCCTGGATTCCCCAGTGATGGCAGCAAAGGGGATGACTCCCAGGGCTAAAACCAGAGAGATGTTGGTGGACTCGTCGATGATACCAAGGGAGAATTTTGTACCACTTTTATACTGAGACTGAAACACAGAAGAACCTTTCCTTCAAAAGTAGTTCAGGAAAAACATAATCACACAAATTACATAAAATAATATCTCTGGTTCCACCGCAAAACAACCTAGTAAAATCAACAGGAATTACAATACGGGCTTAGAAGTAATTAGAAGAGGATAGAAACCATGACAATAAATCACGTTTTATTTCTATTTTCAAATATATTTAAGGTAAATTATGGACCACTTGCTGAACTATGAACTACGCATTTAAGCCACATTTAAAGAACAAAAAACTAATTATGAAAAATAAATGGTGCCAACCTGGACAGTAAGATAAATCTTGAAGTGCATGACTTTCCACTTGAGCAACACTTTCTAGAAAGATTGTAGGTTAATGCTTAACCTTTAAGATTAAAACATTAATCAAACACTCTCTGAGTGAATGGAGATTTATAGAGCCATTTCTAGAGAATAAATAAACTATAAAAATAAAATGCATCTGTTTGACAAGTACAGTGAGAAACTTTATTTCACCTCGCCGAGTGTGGCGGCGTTTCTGAGATAGTGCAAAGGATGATAATGCCTGTGGTTTTATAACTCCTGAGGTAGAAATCATCGTGAAAGACGGCGCAGTCCAAGCTCACCTCTCACAGCGTGGTCCCGTGTACCCCACAGGGCAAGCGTCACAGATCAATCCAAGACTTCGGTCTAAACGGCACGTTGGGCTAAAGCTATGTTGATATTTTTGGGGAACAACAGAGACAAGGAAGAAACATATACACAAAGTCATTAGCACCATATTTGCATTTCTCTTCCTCCAGGACTGCTGTGACAAGAGGGTACCCAGGCTGGTCATTCTTGTCTCACAGAGAGAGACGAGGGTCTGGCCAATCGAGGATGAAATGCCATTGCTATTTCTGCACACGGGCAGATAGCCCAGTGGAGAGCAGGAGCCGCGGGGCAAGTTATTACCTGACTTTTGACTGTTCTGCGTCTGTGATCATCAGGAACAAGTGTCATTACACGGTCTCTTTGTACGGATTGCCCAAGCCCGGCAAGACAGAGCGTCATACGTTTTCTTTCTAGCCAAATCCTTCTAAATTTGAAGCAGCTCAGAAAAGTCTGTTAGAGATTTTGGAAAACTCAGTGCGTGATCTTGGAAGTAGTGGTGGTGGTGATGGGGCTCCTACTTTCAGTCCTGGTACCGTGTGTGTGTGTATGTGTGTGTGTGTGTGTGTGTGTGTGTGTGTGGTTGTAGGTGTGTGTGTGGTTGTGGGGGGGTATGTGGTTGTGTGTGTGTGTGGTTGTAGGTGTGTGTGTGTGTGGTTGTAGGTGTGTGTGTGTGTGTGTGTGTGGTTGTGTGTGTGTGTGTGGTTGTAGGTGTGTGTGTGGTTGTGGGGGTGTGTGTGGTTGTGGGGGTGTGTGTGGTTGTAGGTGTGTGTGTGGTTGTGGGGGTGTGTGCACGCATGCGTGCACACGCACAAGCCACTGCTGTGTGGACCCAGGGGCATGCTGTTTAGACAGATGACATCCTCCAAAAAGTTTTCAGAAGAGATAAAGCAGGCAGATTCTGCTTAAAATATAATCAGCCAAACCATCCCCCAAAACCTTGCCATCGCACATCTTTTGGCGTGTTCCAAAGTTGATCTCTCCCTTTGTACATATTTCCAGTTTGGGTCTGAGGTAACGGAACTGAAGACCAAATTAGGATCCAGCAGAGCAGTTACAGAATTACACGCCAGCCTTCAAAAATATGTACAGCCCCAGACATACCTCTTTGCCTTGTGAGGGGCGCCCCCCCACGCATGAACCCTTACCCCAAAATTGACACGCTTGCTCTCCGAAGGGCTATCAACCCTCTGAATTCTGAGAGTTCTGCTGCTCTACCATTTTAAAATAAAATGCCCACAATTAATCTCTCTCCTATTATGTTTTCCCTAAATAGACTTACTTTTCTGTTTTATATGACAGAACAATTCAATAGAGGCTTGCTTGATGGCTAAATGAATTAACGAGTGAACAACAAATTAAACACAGCAAGTCCTGATCTTGTTCTGTTCCTGACACTTGAGTCACTTTGGAATACTTCCCTGACTTTTGTTCAGGTCAGCTCACAGGTACTATTTCTGAATATTACTCCTCTCGCTTAACTCACAGCAGCCCTGGGAAGATTTACTAATTCTTTTTTTTTTTTTTGATAGTAGCAAGCTATTAGAACCAAGGACTTCTATCATTTAAAACATTCAACTTAGTGGAAAGTCAAAATGAGTCTGTTGAGGAAAGGCAGGGGGAAGCCTGGCTTGGGCTAACCTGAGTTATAAATATTACCCAGATAAAAGACGCCATATTAATGGGTGGTGGAGGCTGCCATGAACAGAAGAATCAAGTCAACCAGCCTGTGCTCTGCGAGAAGAGAGCAACCTGGTGCCTGCCCCCAAAAGGACCTCCCCAGGAGTGATTTTCTTGGCAGGTGAATGACTGCATGGAAGAAAACAAGGCCCATGTAAAAACGGAAAGAAATGGATTTCTTTTCCCTCCTCACCTCGTGATTTGCCATTGTTTCCAGACATAAAAGAGAAGACTGGTTTTGACAAATCTCTAGAATACATGTATGTCTTATTTTAAAGTTGGCATTCTATAACTGTCTCATTGTCTAGGGACAAAATGACTCTAACTAGAAGCCCTGGGTCTCCCACTCACGTGGGACTCCAGTGATTGAAAGAAAACCATACCAATTATTTTTTAAAATCCTAAATCAGCTTGCCATAAGTCATGTCAAAGGTGCTTGACAGGGTTTCTGACACTTTAAAACTATAAAATAGATTTCAAATTCTTAAATATACTCATGTGTCAGTTAAAACCAACAGAAGTAAAGTAAAATGCACCCACTGACAAAAATCAATAATTTTTCAGAAAAAAAAAGGAATAACAATATATTGGATTTGACTAGCTCTTTTGACCAGCTTTTCACATTTTCAGAGGACTTTTACAAATAATTTTATCACATTTACACAAAATCTTATAAGTAGTTTGGGGCAGGCATCATTTGTCTTGCCCAAGATCATGGCTAATATCCAGGAGCCTTTAGCGTGGAATCTAGGACTTCTCATTTCTAATTTGACATTCTCTTTTCCGTGTAACCAGCCAGCATTCATTCTACTGGTAAGAATTAAATAAGTTTAAACTTTTGGTAATACATCACTTGACATGATGGATTTAAATAAAACATCCTCATAAATTATGTATTTGTGATTCAATAATCTTTAAACAATATAAACTGAGGGTCTACTCCCTTCCCGCTAAAATTACAGTTACTGCTATAGGGAACGGGACATTCAACAACAAAAATAAAATGAGAATGGGAAATAAACATGTACAACAGAAAATGTCTACAGAATTTATTTTGGAAAATGTAGCAAGCAACTTGACACTGATTTTGGCCAAAATTTGAAGCTAATTATTCTGTGACAGAAAGAGGGAACTGTAAGATCACTGTTGACTTCCAGGGATTCCAAGATTATGTCATTTAACTCTAGTTGGCTAGCTCTCCATCAGCATAGAGACTGTGTTGTTTCCTGAATTATCCACTTCATGCCACAGAAGACACATAGGATCCAAGAGGAGCAGGCATTTTCTACAAACAGGAGGAAGATGAGAAGCTACTGGTCGACTCCCTGGGAAGGATCTGCACACGGAAATAGTTCTTCTGTTTTTTTTGTTTTTTTTGTTTTTTTTTGTTTTTAGGGAGAGAGATCACAAGTAGGCAGAGAGAGAGAGAGAGAGGGAAGCAGGCTTCCCACTAAGCAGAGAGCCTGATGTGGGGCCTTGATCCCAGGACTCTGAGATCATGACCTGAGCCGAAGGCAGAGGCTTTAACCCACTGTGCCACCCTGGTATCCCAGAAATAGCCCTTCTTAATGGCCGAACATAGATTCTTAGATTTATAATGATTCATTTTTAAGTAAATATATATATGCAAATACAGGTGTCAGTGCTAACATATGTGCATATGTACATAAAGATACAATTGGCCTTGTTGCAAAAAGAATTTAATTCTACCTGTCAAAATATGTACATTAAGATAAAAGGGTGTAATAAGGCTCAAAAGAAAAAACACTTAAAAATTAGATAAAATCAAGGGTATATTTAAAGCACAAAATGCATACATATCATAAGGTATGTTCTTTTGAAAGTGGCAGTCAACATAGGGCTTTGAGCTTTCTCACAGCTGATGTAAGTGGGAACTTCACTGCCTTTTGGGACTGTGATGTGATAGGAAATAACCACCCCTTTCGCCACTGGTGTGAAATTTCCAGCATTATAAAATCAGGGTGCGTTCTATGTTTGCATATGCAATAAGGGGGCAGGACTCCTGCTAACTAACTGCAATCTGGAACATCTGGGTCGAGGAAAGGGAAACCAGAAGGGAGAAGATGCTGCGTGTCTGGGAGAGTGGTACAGAAAGGACAGGGAGAATGCCCAGTCACAGCTGCCCAAGGAGCAGAGGACCAAGAGGAAGGGAGAAAAACAAAGGGCAAACTCCTTTCCTTGGTGACTGTGGTTGGGGCCACACGAAATTCTGAAATGCCTTTGTAAGGTTTTCTTCTTTCAGGTCAACTTCATGTTAGACACACTGCAAATATTCAACCTAAGAAACGATCCCAGGGTTTGGCCACAGTTGTGCTAACACAAATGTAGGGGATTAGAGCATGATGAAAAAGCACAGGTTTGATTAACAAGTAATGAAATACCTTAAAATGGAAACAAGTCAACATATTTGGCCAAAAACAATGTAAAGCATTATTAAGTAGCAGCTAATATTGGTTCTGCCACAAGCAAGCTGTAATGATCATGATCAAGGCATTTAATTTCTCTGGAGGTTAGCTCTCCCTTCTGGTATGAGGGATTGGTAAAATAAATACATCATAATTGCTCACGGAGACATAAAACAATGTGTACGAAAGTGCTCTGAAGCATCTAACACACCCAAAGATTTCTAAACAATGTTGCTGAACATTTTCTTAAATTTACCTTCTGTCTTGGAACAGTTCTATTTCTCTCTATTGGGAGTACTAATTACATGGGGCGCCTGGGTGGCTCAGTAGTTAAGCATCTGCCTTCGGTTCAGGTCATGATCCCAGGGTCCTGGGATCGAGGCAGAATAGAGCCCTAGAATCGAGCTCTGCATCGGGCTCCCTGCTCAGGCGGGGGGGGGGGGGGCCTGCTTCTCCCTCTCCCACTCCCCATGCTTGTGTCCCCTCTCTCGCTGTGTCTCTCTCTGTCAAATAAATAAATAAAAATCTTAAAAAAAATGGGTACTAATTACAACAGCAATAATTCGAAGTCAGCTCTAGGAGTGTTCCATTCTCTTAAAAATTTAAATTCTAGCATTCCTGATAGACACAAAGAAGTGTGTATATTCAAAACAATATTAGTAAATAGGACATTATTGAGGGCCTACCCTCTGTCCAGTCTTGTGGCAAGAATATCTTGAATTTTATTATACAAATGATTTCAGTGATATTATCTATTCAAACACATTCTAAGTGTTCAAGGGTGGACATTCATGTGTCTCTCTCATATTATATTTAATATATAAGTTATGTGATACCAGAAAATTAATGAGTATAAAACATTTGAAATATTTACATATTTGCTTCTCTAGAGATAAATTTCACTACCTAGTTATAATCTATAGTTAAAATATATACATCACCAAGATGAGAGGCCTAAGCAAACAGTGGACACTGTGAATAGTTGATGAAGTTGATATATATGTATAATTTAAATATTATATGCTTGTCTGTATTCATATATCATAATAATTACACCAATCTATCTTTATCTCTCTACATATTTGATTTATTTAGCAATATTATCTAAGAAATTTGAAGCCAAAATGCTTGTGATCTATAAGATTTATGATCAGGGATTAAATAGATAAATCATCAAAGCAAACTATGACTAAGCCTTACACTTCTAGATGAAGGTTGCAGCAACCTTTAACTGATTTTTCTTTTTTTTTTCTGAATAACCTATGAAAATTTGAATCCCATCTTCTGGATTATTTGTGAGTATTCAATTTATTCCTCAGAGTTCTCAACTCAGATTATAATAGTAATGACTTTTTGGAAAAAATTTTTTTAAATAGAGAGTTTTCCTGTCTCATTATTTAGTGATTTCAAAATAAAACATTTCAGGTCATTAGATTACAGGGGATTTTTCTAATCACAATTGCACAGCTAAACAATCTTAATATCCACGTTGTTTTAATTTTAAAAGTCTTTATAACTTTAAACACAAAACTAGCATTTTTAAACTAAGTGGATTATCATTGTCTCCTCTTTCTACTCAGAAAAAAAAGCTATATTTGAAGCTGGAGTTTAAAACAGGTTGCTACTCTATTCTCAGTTCTAAAGATAAAATTATTATTTAATAATTATTTAATATAAGTGAAACATCTCAAAAATTGAAGGATCTTTAAATACTTGGTGTCACTGATGTTATGGAGTTGTCTATTTTTTTTTAAATCAAGATCTGCATAATTGTACAAAATTGGAATACATATACTTGAGGAAATAGCATCCTTGGAACTGGGACCCCAACCCCTTGGTTGCTGATGGATGGTGATGCTGACATTCTCTTTCCTTTCAGGAACACAATTAGAACCCATTATTAAAATTAAAGCAGAAGCACAGCAAACAGAGAAGGATGGGCCACGAATGCCTATAATTACCCAAGCAAAGTTCTCTCCCTAATGGCCCCTCTGAATTTATAGTAATGTTGGTCAGACTTGAGGATAAATCCATTAGATCTACATATCCAATCAATCAGATAATTCTCAAAATGTATGAAGCTAGGATTGACACTGCACAATCAATGGCAGCTCTGCTGGACTGATAACTCTGCTGGTGACTATGCTCAGACATTTTGCCTGAGAAGGAAGGAGTGCAAAAGAAACGAGTGGCCAGTTGTGGTCCCTCTGCTTTCCCCACTGAGAGCAAGTGATGAACACTGAGTTTTGAGTACATTGGATGGTCCTGGAGAATTGCATTCAGCCACAGTGAATGAGCAGGTTCTCCACTGTGTGGTCTAACCCTTCACAAGTACTCCAGGGACCAAGAGTTGTGTCATATTATGGACAACATTAAACTGACTAACCATAGATTATGAAGGAATTTAATTCGTTCTCCTATATTATTTTCCAGTAGATTTCCCTTTAGTTTCTTTCTTTTCTCTGATACCTTTTGTTGCCAAAGGATCTTCAGTTTTGTTTCCTTCTAGGCTCATGCCCTAAACCCTGGAAATATTTTGACCACTAACATATGTTGACCCAATTTTCCATTTAATTGCTTTTAACGGTATCACTTAAAATTCAGTGTGCTTTTTAAAAAAGTTCTCAATGTAGATTGCAGAGGACTGGAAAGCACATGGACTTGAAACTTAAAATTCCAACTCTGATACTTTAATTTAGGACTCTGAGCAAATTAATAATAATCAGTTCTTGGATTGGACTCATCATGTCCAATCATTGTTTCAAGTGCTTGGTGTATTTTAATTTACAAAATTCTCACAACAACCCTATAAGGAGGTCCTATTATCACAAATAATTTTGAAAGAACTGAGACACAAAGAGTTTAAGCAGCCTTCTTGGAGTCACACGGCCAGAAAGTATAGAACTACAAATTTAAATCAAGGATTTCTAACTCCAAAATTGGTTCCATAATGCTATTTTTCCACTTGGAGAGCCTTTTTTCTTAATCTGTAAAATGGGGGTAATAATATTCACCTTATTGTACTATATATTGCTATATCTAGAATATAGTAGTCTGTTTTATTTTATTTTTAAAGATTTTATTCATTTATTTGAGAGAGCAAACATGAGCAGGGGGAGGGTAGAGAAAGGGAGAAGCGGACTTCCCGCTAAGCAGGAAGCCCCATGTGGGGCTCAATCTCGGGACCTTGAGATCATGACCTGAGCTGAAGACAGATGCTTAATCAACTGTGCCACCTAGGCACCCCGAGTAGTTTGTTTTAATTAAATATTATTATATTATTATATTTATTATATTATTAATATTATTATTTTATTAAATGTTAGTTCTTTTTTCTTCTTCTGAAGGAGGAAGTTTGTTGGAGAGAAGGATAAGGATTTCATGTGGGCTGAAAAGTAGGAACCATAATTTCCATGAGGACTTTTAAACTTAGTGACAGAATTATTCTCTCCAACTTTAGTATTCATTGACTCTAACCATGTGATAATGAAGGGATAGGATGGGTGCTTAAAGGTCAGCTAGGTTGGTCTCCTTTACCTTCTCTAGAAGTTTGTGAGTTGCCTAAGATTCATAAATAAATAGTGTGAGACTGGGACCCAAATGTCCAGTAAATGTATTAATGATTTTTTAAAAATTTATTTATTTATTTGTTTGCTTTATTTTAAAGATTTTATTTATTTAATTGACAGAGACAGAGAGACTACAAGCAGGTGGAGCAGCAGGCAAAGGGAGAGGGAGAAGCAGGACCAAGTGAAGCTCGATCCCAGGATCCTGGGATCATGACCTGAGCTGAAGGCAGATGCTTAACCAACTGAGCCACCCAGGTGCCCCCAAAATTATTTATTTTAAGTAAACTCTACACCCAATGTGGAGCTCAAACTCATAAACCCAAGAGTCAGCCAGGTGCCCCAGTATTAATGGTGTTTTTATTACTATATGAAGATATGTATGTGTGTGTATGTGTGTACATGTGGGCATGTATACACAATTGTATAAAATATATCTGTCCTTTATGGTTGTTTTAGAAATTCTATTTGAGTTCTGTCGCTTAGATATTAAATCACCAGAAGCAGACCCAAGATATTAAAAATTCTGCAGAATACCTAGCCCTAACCTTAAATATTTTATATTTAGAAAAATTCATATAACCTTCCAGAGAAATTCATGCATATATTTATTATTTATTTATGTGTGATGAGAGAAAGAAATATTCTATATCAAAAATGCACTTGCAGAACTGGATGCCCAAATCATTAGAGAGGTAAGTTGGTTACTCACTTATTGGATGGGATGCTGAGTGGACAGGCACAGGGCTGACAGTCTTCAGAGGTTCCTTTACTAGGATCACCATAGTAACCAGGGAGACATTCATTGCAGTATGGGCCACCTGTGTGATTCTTACAGTTCTGAGGAGGAAATGCACATCAGTCTATTATTTCAGTTTCAAGCATCAACATATCACCAAAAATAAATCTACAGAGTTATAAGTCTATTCCAAGTTAGGAAGAATAATTTCCACATTAAATGATCAATTTTGTGGCTGGAAAATAGCATTGATAATTAACCTAATATGTAGCTTTAAACTACATGTCAGTTTCAGCATAGGCATACTTAAACAACGGAAATTCCTTTTAATTTTTTTTCATTAT
This sequence comes from Nasua narica, assembly GCA_028533885.1. Classification (NCBI taxonomy): domain Eukaryota; kingdom Metazoa; phylum Chordata; class Mammalia; order Carnivora; family Procyonidae; genus Nasua; species Nasua narica. The sequence continues at coordinate 30,526,269 of CM052802.1, forward strand.
ACAAATATTATTTCCTTTTTCTGTTAGTTGTCAATTTTTTTCATAAGGAAATACATGTGATTGTGTGTATGTTTGTACATGTGCATAGTTACAGAGTCCTAATAATATATATTTAGTGGAAATTGCAACTGATTCTAGGTAAAAGTCAATTGTTCAGTTCAAAACTGCAGATTTAATGAAAACAGTGGCTACTCATACAAATCCTCTGGGACAATGATGTTCTTACCTCAGAGATTAATTTGGACCTCAGTGGGCTCTGATGATTTGGACAATGCACTAACATATTGCATCTGTGAGGGGCCTGGTTGGCTCCTAATTAAACAATGAGAATACTGAAAGATTTTTAAACATATCAGTATGCAGTGAAACCACCAGGCACATAACAATTCTTCTCCAACACTTTTTTTTTTAAGTGAAACTGCATTTTTCTACAAAGCAGTTGTTTTTGGTCCTATGTCCTTTCCAAAAAAAAAAAAAAAAATCAAAATAAATTTTAATTTATATCTAGATTTCTTCATATTAGTTAAAGTATACTTATCAATTCAGGTTGTTCACACTTTTGTGTGGTATAAAGGTGAACAGTCCAGTTAACTAAACACTGGAATTGTCTATAAAGCTTTCAATAGCACAATTTGATAAATTTTTATGTTTTGGCACCATGTAGACTTAACTTCTTCCCCCACCAATGGTACAATAAAATGTATCTGATTCTTTTTAAAAATCATCCAATATAGATTTATTATGACTAAAATACATTTTTATTTTTATAACCATATAAAATTATAATATTTTTCTCATGTTGAAAATAGTTCATCAGAACTTAGGGGTATCTTTATTTTATTTTATTTTATTTAAAGATTTTATTTATTCATTTAACAGAGAGAGAACACAAGCAGGCAGAGAGGCAGGCAGAAGCAGAGAGAGGAGCAGGCTCCCTGCGGAGCAAGGAGCCCGATGCGGGACTCGATCCCAAGACGCCGGGATCATGACCTGAGCCAAAGGCAGTTGCCCAACCAACTGCGCCACCCAGGCGTCCCGGGGTATCTTTATTTTTATGATCATCAATTAAATATGAAGAAGAAATCCCTAAAATGTAAATTCCCTTTAAGGATAAAGCAAATATTTATTAATCTGGATGACCGCTGGTAAGGTTGGCCTAATTTAATGAAAGGTCTGAAATATTATTACATCAGTATATTTTTAAATAAGCTCATTTTAATTACATTTAGTAAATGGATTAATAAAAACACACAAATAAATACATGGTTTTAAATGAAGCTTGTTAAATACCTTGGGGAGAGGGACAGCTTCTTTATTGAGTAGAAGATATTAAATTAAAATCCAATCATTTAACGCTCTGAATCTCTCACATCCTATAAAGTGAGGGAGTTAGAGCCTATGGTTTATGAAGTTTTCAAGCTCTGAAATCCCATGACAGTTTCATCAACTACAAGTGAATAGGTATTTCTTTAGTATCTGGTGATACTTGAAAATAAGTTTTTCTTTAAGGTACTTTAATTTCTCTCTCAAATACATATAGCAAGCCTTTTTTCAAAGAGAGCAGAGGCTAACTTCACCATCAATAGTAGTCTAAATAAGCATATTCTGATGGAGTGTATAGAACATGGACCAATGTGAAGAAAGGCTTTCTTCTTTGATTTCATCTTTGTATTAATTCCTTTTGGTCTTCAAGCTTAACTAAGTTTGGCTATTACTAAAAAAGTTGTGTATTTTTTGCAATAGTCTTTGCATATTGTCATGATCACAAATTATAACTTTCAAAGACTTAGGAGTTTTACAAAATAAGATCATAAAATTGATTTATGATTGTCTTAACCATGTTGCAAGGGGTATTTCTAAAATTCCACTGAAAATCTTCATAACCCAGACAGCCTCCTTTTCTTTAACTACTCATCTAAAAGAAAAAGAACATGTAGAAGTTGCTTATAGTTACTAATGTCATATTTCTTCTAGTGGACATCATAAAATTAGTCTTCACACTCGAGTGTTTTTGCAAGTAAGCCTATAAAGCAGTATTAGACAACAATACAGTGGAAATCAGAATTGAAAAAATGAGAAGTGTACTCTGATGGGTTGGTTATTTTCACAGGTGTTCTGATCTAAAGTGCTTTCCAAATGTCCATTCACAGCACATACAACAATAACAACGAGAAGGGGCAAGTACACAATCTTCCCATGTGACTTTGAATGTTTCCTGGGTCACTCAAATGTACTTTCAGTTACAATGACCTTTTGATATAGGTCCACTCTATAACAGAGGTCTGGATTTTGATCTGATATCAAAAAAATATTTCAGTTCATTTCTAATCATATTTCAAACCAAGCCAACTGAAAAGCAGTTTATCTATAAATTTCATAAATTCTCTATTTAATGCTAGGGGAAAAAACATACATAATAAAAAAGGAGATAAAATGCAGGTTAAGTAAACACTAAAAATGTCTTTAATGTGCAACATTCAAATATTTTTCTCGGTGGATCATATCAGAAACAATATGCTCATTGGCATATTGGCACTTACTTCATTATCAGAATCATTTCAGATAAAAGGCATTTGAAATTCTCCAGAAATATCTTCTTACGTGATCATATATTAACAAGACATAACGGAAAACCAGGAAAACACCGGATTCTACTTCTATTGACAAGATCTCTATTGTTTCCCTAGGATTCCCTCTGTTATTTAAAAGTGGTCTCCTATTTTTTCCCCATGAAATGGAGTCAACAAAGTTTCATTAGAAGATCTCAGATAATTGTTGTTCCCTCCTTTCTTCCTCTCCAAATTATGCTGAGTGAAACTATTTTATTCTAAAAAAAAGGGCTTCCATTCTCAGAAATATCATATAACCAAATGGACCCACAGCATGATTTGATTTCCTCCTCATCAATTCAACATGAAATAGGAATTGGAAACATTATAAGTCTGGTATTGTGATCTGTTTAGTTTGTCTTTTTAGGTTTAAATAAAGCAAATCCATATTAGCTTTGGGCTGAATAGTTCCTATAGCATGTTAGCAAAGTGTTTAAAGGTAACTCAACATTTTTCCCAAGGTACATTTTCAATGACGTATGGTATAATTAAAATGAAAACCGCTTAGTCTTTCTATTCATAAAAATGCCATTTGAAAAATCTACTGATCCACAAATTAAGGCTATCACGCTTTATACTGCAATGCAATTAAACAAAATCTTGTAGAGAGAAAACAGAAAGAGCAGCAATAAACCTAAATGCCAAATTGCATTGAAACAAAAGCCCTGAATTTTCATTTGGGGTTTTTCCCAGAAGCTTTTAAGTGGACGAGAAAGGGGGGAAAACTGAGCAAGAAGAAGAGAGAACATTAAGAAATAGAGATAACAGAGTCTGCCTTAAATTCTACAGGGAAATGAGAATATGATATCCTCCTAAATTGGCACTGTTTCAAATTGTGTTTCTGCAAGACTAATGAAATGAGAAGTGTCGCTTTAAGCTTCATGCCATGTCAGACAATATGAAATGAACATGCCCTTGAGTTCACTAGAATGGTCTATGCAGTGTACGTTCTCCAATCTAGAGGCCTCCTAGCAGGATGGGAAGTGCTGGCCTTTGCAGAGATTTTCTTCTGCTGAAAAGTTTAAACGTAATTGCAGAAAGGACAAGCAGCTCTGGTGACTCTGTATTGCATGTATTTATTATTTTTTAAGCTACATATGATACTTTGTTTTTACTTAACTGTTGAAATTTTAAAACAAAAAACCACGCAGCATACCCTCATTTTTTTTCAGTGTGGAAAAAAACTGAATTATGTCTATCATAAAGATTATATTTTTTACTTTTCATATTATGGGGATATAAATCATTTCCTGTTATAGAAATATAGTCTATTTTTGATCAATTTATGGAAGGGATTGAAGCCATATATCTTCATGGTAGGTAGGTATCCCAGTCATTCATTATATTTTATTATGTTATATCTAATTCTAATTCAATTCTTAGACTACTATGGATTAACATTTCCTAATACTTGTTGGTCAGGAAGACCACATATGAAAGAGCATTCTCAGCTGTCAACCCAGTTCAATATAAAGATCCCTGTCGAGTCACTTCTTGACTCAAGTGTTTGTCCCACAGCTAACAGTTGGATTGCGCGGCTTACTGAGCTGATTTCGGCCTTGTCAGTCAGCGTTCCCAGAGGCGAAGGCACTTACCAGGCATTCCCCGGTGATGTCATCGCAGGATTCGGCATGACCGAAGCACTGACATGGTTCACAGATGCCACCAAAAATAGTGCCATTCACTCGTCTGTGTCGAGGCCAACAAGACTGCAAGAGAGATAAGGTTTCAAGTCTCAGGGATTTTTTTTAATATATATTTTGTCTTTTTGTAGATAAAAAAAAAATTATTTAGGTAGCACACTCAGCAAACATGCTCATCAAAGTGTTGCCATTATTGAAACATTGCTACAGAGCTGGTCCTCCTGACATTTGGGACTTGGTACTGACCTTAGCATTACTGGCAGGTATGAGATTAGAGGAAGCATTAGCTTGGTGTCTCTTCTGAAATGGTAAAATAAAGAAAAGATATAAAGAATTGAAATGTGACAGTCTCAAAGTAAAAAGCACAGACAGGAAAAGAAGAGGGAAAGTACTGAAAAAAGGCAGCAGACATAAAAGGACTTTCAGAGAACCTCAGCCGAAGAGAGCACCTAATGTCGTCATCCCAAGCAATATTGATTTTTCTGGGATGTGTTCCTTTACCCACATAGAACTGCCCTGAACTCAGTCACTTGGCAATCATTTGGAAGAAAGGTAGTGCCCCCCTCTTATATTTGATCACATACACAGCTGACTTCTACACATAAAGAATTCACCTCTTTCCTTCTCAATTCCCCACATCCTAGTACATTTCTTCCAATTGACATTAAATAGTTTGAGATTTATTTACCACATATTCCCTTGATATTTTATTGCATTATTCTACTAGAATGCTACTTATATTCATCATTCCCTTTTTAAAGTGTGGGGTACTGTGTTATACAAAAATGGAATTCTGATTCAAAGAAACGTTCGGGTCTTAGAAGAGCTTTGTGTCATGCCAACTCTAGGTCCACCATCAGCGTTGATGAAGTTTCCCTTTCGTGGAGGTTACTATGAACTGTATGGCATGCAAAATGAGGGGGGCAAACACTGCTACCCTCTAGAAGCTTGTGGTCTCCAAGTTAGAACTGCATTTTGTGGGTTATTTATTATATTTCTGGATGGTTAACTGTAGTGTAATATATCATGAAAAGGTCTTTTTTTTCCCCAGTTGAAAATGGAAACAAGAAAAAACGCTGAAGTAATAAAATATAGAGAATTGTGTTCTGTACTGTTGGAAACGTTCTTTCTGCCTCAGGGTGAAAAGACTTAAATTTGAACATCAATAACAAACACATAAAAAAGGGTCTGATAATACTTCACATCTGAAAGGAAAGCAAAAATGACTTTCCTCTTAATTTGGTCAGTACAAAAAAGGTGTCTATTTTCTATCCCTTTCTTACAATTTCTCCTCATTAAAATTTTTGCCACCCCCTAGATTCATCGTAGAAGAAATTTCCTTCTGTAATATGTATTTCTAAAAACTGGTGAAGCAGCAGACCCAGAAAGGGTGGAAATTAAGGGTGTTGATAACACAGAGAACTGATTTACTGTTTTCAGGACAAATATTCACAGAATTGTCATTCGTAAGCTTTTCTTTATACTCTGCAAATGTACTACTCATCTCACATCCTCATTGAGTCCAAAAGCATCAACAATATCTCCGTTTGCCATATTCCCCTCTAGAACAATGGGGTGGGGTATGTGAGATTCCTACTCCTCTCAAAGGAGTTTCACTATACTTGTAATCTGCATTCTATTGTCTGTTGTCTTTCCAGTATTCTTTCTGGGCTGCATCAGTAACAGCTTTCTTTTCTACCAGATTACCACTATCAGCTCAAAAATACGATCCAGTATCCCCATCAAAAATTAACTAATGAAAGTGACAAAATTACTTCCTTAATGTGATAAAATTACTTCCTTAATATCTCATAACTTTCCAGTTACCTGTTTTTCTTTTCAATATAACTACTGAAAAAGTCTTTTCTTCCTCACTTCCCTGTCATGCTTCATTCCATTCTACTCTGTCTTGTGCCATCACCGCTCAATTAAAACACCTTGGCTATGTCACCACATTCCAGGTAGCCAAAGTCAGTAGACAATTCTATGACTTGACTTTACCAGACCTCTCATCAACACATGGCTTAGTTGACTCCCCTCTCCCTCAAATGGCCACTTCTCTCAATTTCCACGACATCCTAGTCCCATTTCCACCCTCGCTCTTTGCTTTCTCCTCTGCTATGACCCAACTTCTCATTGTCAGGAGCGCCTAGAAGCTTTTCTCTTGACCACTTTCTCTTTCTCATTACACTATCTCCTGGGTAATTTTATTCAGTCCCATGGTTGATGATGCCTTCCAAACACATATCTCTAGACCAGACAGATATTTCAAATTCAAGACCTGCATATTCTGACTGTACATTGACATCTGTATTTTATACTTTTCAAATCCTGCATTTCTAAGATGGACTATTGATTCTGTCCTCTCCCCACAGCTCTTCCTCCCCAGTCTTCCCCAGCTCAGTAAATGAGATCATACCCATTGCTCCAGCTGGTAATCTATGACTCATTTTTAAACTCCTTAGTTCTTTAAACTCTCCCCTGGTATGTAATCTATCAATAAATCCTATTGGTTTCACTACCAAAATATATAGAGACTAAACCCATATCCTTCTACATCCTCTGCCGTTAGCCTACAACAAACCACAACACCATATTCTACCACAATAGCATGTTCTACCACAGTAGCATATTAACTATTTTTCCTCTCATTATTCTTGCCTTCCTGTATTACGTTCTTCATACTATAGTCATAAAGACTTTTTCAAATAATAAAACACAGATCATGGCACTACCCACCTTAAAATGTTCTCATGCATTTCCATTGCACTTAGAAAAAAAATCCCAAATTATTATAATGCAGGCAAAACTCTGAATGGTCCAGTTCTTCCAATCATGTCTTGTGTTACTGTCTCCCTTTTTTACTAAGCTCTAGGCATCCTTGCCCTCTTTCAGGTCCTTGTGAGCTCCAAAAAGTTCCTGTCCACTCTCTCCTCATCCACCTCCAGCTTCTTCTACGAAGCTGACTCCTCATTCTTCAACACTCAGATTACATATTTCCATTTTGGAGAGCCTTTCCTGACAACTTTTTTAAAAGGAGCTCTTTTCATCAACCCTTCTCACACCCATCTTTAGTAGTTCTATCAAGATATCTAGTTAATTTTCTTCACGGCATTTATTACATTTATTTAAATTTTCTCTCTGGCATATTATCTAGTCTACCACTAAAGGTAATGTCCTTGAGGGCAGGGACCATATCTGTATTGCTCATCATCTTATCATCCACGTCAAGGGTCTTGATTGCGTCAAAATACATTAATTATCAATATCAGCTAAGAAAAAATGTATGAACACTTCCATGAGGTGGTTAATATTATTCTCATCATATAGAAAAGAAAGCTAAGATTTGAATTAAAGTACTTCTTTTTTCAGTACCTCACTTTGCTTTGACTTCCTCACCTGTCTCACCTGTGAAGTGAAATGAATTATGATGGTACTAGAAAAGTCAGAAAATATTCAAAAGATTAAACTGTGGAGGGATTTATAAGAAGTTGGGTAGAAATGAGAAAACAAGATTTCGAATGAACATTGTGGCCCCAAATAAAGTAAAAGAGAATGATTTTATAATGAGTAGTTTGATCTGTTTTTTGGCAACCGAGAATTACGACCTTCTGGTCTTTGTAGTTTACTCAGCTCTTAAGGGGTCTGTGGATATTAGTGATAGCAAAGCCAGCGTGACTGGCCTTATGAATGTAATAAAAAGGAAATGAAATCATGAAAGAATAGGAATGAATAAAAGCAAGTCTAAAAATTGGACTTTTGATGAGGAAAAGAAGGAATTGTTAATTGAAAAAATGAAAAAGTGAGAAATCCTGGGGTTCCAGAATTCATTGTCTCCTGATTCAACTAAATTCCTTTATGGGCTTCCAAACACCTTTATTTATCAAACAATTCTTGTGTGAGAATCACAGGAAGCTTTTATTTCCCCTCTTTTGTTTCTTTGTTTTGACTCTTTCATGCTTCTCTCTTTCTACCTAATTGCTACCATTAATTTAGCATTCAATTTGAAGTTTTGCCACTCTGGGATATTTTCACTGACAACTGCGCTGTACTGAACTGCTCATCTCCTGAATGATTATTACACTTATGTTCTGTACCACTTACCAGTCCCTTAATTATAGAGTGCGGTGATCCAATTTTTCATAGGTATTTGTTCTGGCCCCCTAAATAGATGGTTAGTTCTTTAAGGACAGGGATTACAATGTAAACTTCTAAACAATCCCCTCAGCATCTAGTACAGAATTTACCAAGGAGTCACAATAAGTATCTTTGAAGAGAGGAAAGAATAAGCAAAAAAACATAGCCAACTGAACAATTCTAATATTCAGTTTTATAACAATGGATGTTTGGACCTCATAAAGATGAAGAAGAATACAGGGAATAATGAATGTAGGGATAAGTCTTAAAGCAAGAAAAGAATCAAGGTATTTACTTTTCCAATTGAAATAGGAACTTAAAGGTTCAAAGGGAGCTTTCTGGCTTGAATAAAAACTGGTAGGCTCTTAATCAAAGAATATGTTTCATCAAACACAGCATGTATTCTAAATATAAAATCAAATTTAGGTTGACAGAACAAATTTATTTCCACAATTATTTTTTCTCATCTTTAGATGAATTTTGGAAAATCAAGTATCTCAATGAATTTCATTTAGTTTTATTTCTAGATAGGTGAAGCTGAGCCTAGTTAAAGAAAACACATTTGTCATGAATATGACTCTAAATCCTGTGTATCCTCTAAAAGCATGCATTATTTTAGAGTACAAAAGAACTGACAAAGCAATGCCTAGAGTATTTCTATAAATGGCTTAATGGGAAAGTGTGGTGAAGTGGAACATCTTGGTATACTCAAATGATTCCTTAAAGGAACCATTTTTAAAGAATTTAAGCTTCTATTTATCTGCAAGCTATGTCCTCTATCAGGAAAATGGTGTTTACATTTTTTGACCAGGTTTCAAGTAAAGTCCATTTCAAACTACCAAAAAAACCCCACATATAAGTACAGAAAAATGATTGCCTTAAAATGACACACTGTGGTATTAAATAAGAAATGTTAATCTTATTATAAAACTGGAATATTGGGGTAACAACAAATATCTCAAATTTTAGGTGTTAAGCAAACCAAAGACATGTAGGAAATTTTCCAGATCAAGGTATTTCTTCCATATATTATGTTCTTGACATTTGAAAGATTATATCCTTCAGATGCTTGCAGTTTGATATTCTTAGAAATAAAGCAGAGAAAGAGCGTGATACACAAGATTAAAAACCAGAGGCAAGGGAAAAAAACAGTGTAAATTCCTGGTAAATATGGAGATAGAAATGAAGGGAAATTATTTTGAAGTATTAAATGTGATTCTGCTATCATTCATCTTGTTTTATCAACCAACTAAATAGGAAATAAAAACTTAGGAAAAGATCAGATTTTCAGCCGTCATAAGGTAAAAATATCCAAAACAGAAACATAAGTTCAAGATGACATAATGTGAGTAGTACTTGATTTGAAAGCCATGATTTTTGGCAGACACTCCAGTTTCTTCTTTAAGGAAAACGCTGTCGTTTATTTGTGTAATCGTTGATGGAAGAGCTAAACTACTTTTAAAACAGTGTATCGAAAGCAATGTGGAAAGAACTCGGAATGTGCTGAGGATTTATTCTTGCACACTTACTTCGCAAGAGGAGCCAGTGTACCCAGGAGGACACTGACAGACCTCCACGGCTGTGGCAAGGCTTCGGTCAGTAGGATAGGGCACCGCAGATTCGAGGCCAACCGAGCCTAACCTACAGTGGGAAGGAAAAGAGACGGTCAACAGCTTGAGGACTAGTAGAGCAATAAGAATGTAAATATAGGTAAACTATTTGTGTTGAGAAAGAAGGCCAAAAAATATCCATAACTTGAAGCTCTGGTCATTCATTAAGTCCGTCTAGTGAAAAGTGCTCGCCACCCCTACCACGTCAAATGCTGAAGAGATACGAGAACATTCTTGCTCCCATCTTGGGTTCTGGCTCTGTGTTTGGATTTCCTTTTGAGGGAGGAGATAGTTTAAAATAACAGAGGAGAAGGTATTTTTTTTTTAAAGATTTTATTTATTTATTTTAACAGAGAGAGAACACAAGCAGGCAGAGAGGCAGGCAGAGGTAGAGAGAGGAGCAGGCTCCCCAACAAACAAGGAGCCAGATGTGGGACTTGATCCCAGAATGCTAGGATTATGACCTGAGCTGAAGGCAGCTGCCCAACCAACTGAGCCACTCAGGCGTCCCGAGGTGCAGGTATTTTTAAAACAGAAAACACTCACATGATAGTTTGACTCACTTTAACATTTAAACTAGAAAACCAAAACAAGACAATATTAATTATCCAGCTCGAGCTTTTAAGTTGGGAAGAAAGGGAGTGCCTGGGTGGCTCAGTTGGTTAAGCTTCTGCCTTTGGCTCAGGTTAGGATCCCAAGCCCTGCATCAGGCTCTCTGCTCAGCGGGAAGCCTGCTTCTCCCTCTGCCTGCTGCTCCCCCTGCTGTCTCTCTCTGTCAAATAAATAAAATTTTAAAAATAAATAAATAAATCGGAAGGAAAGATGGAAGGAAAAAAAAGGAAGCTATTTTGATTTCTTTTTTTTTCCCCCAGAAACAAATCTGCACATTGGTAGGTAAAAGTGAAACTCTTTAAAAAAAAATTTTTTTTTAAATTATGTTATGTTAGTCACTACACAATACGTCATTAGTTTTTCAGGTAGTGTTACAAGATCCATTGTTTGTGTATAACTGGAGCACTGGGTGTTAAATGCAAAGTACAATTTTCAAATGTTGTTTTTCTTAATTTGTTCTTGCCCTAAATTAAAGGCGTTTTTCTCTGAATCTATGGGTTTCATTTCATCAGCACTTCTGTATAATCCAGTGATTTTAGCAGAGTGATTTGGTGTCACTCACATTTTGAGGAAAAGCTGGATTGGCCAAATTGAAAAATGCTATCATATTTGCTTTTTATTATATATGTGGTATTTATATATATTACGTGTATATATATTTCCCATATATATTTCCTTCCAAAAATATGAAAACTTAAAATGAATTAACAATTTAAATGTTATTGGTGTCTTATTGGCTTTTTCCCATTTTTTTTCATAAAAGAAATTTTAAAAGCTTGTTAACTACGCAGACGCAGGAGTCAGACAGACCAAGATTCATATCCTGTCTCTGACATTTACCAGTCCTGTAACCTAGAAAAAATTACTAATTTCTCTTTTTGACAGGTCAGTATTCTCTTCTATGTAGTGAAGATTATATAAGAGTTCATACATCAAAAAAAAAAGAGTTCATACATCATAAGCCTGATTAAAAAATTAAATGAAATAGTGAATATAAAGTTCTTGATATAATATATAACACATGGTAGGTGATTATTAAGTAGTGGGCATTTTATTAATATTGTTCTAAATAGACTGTTGAGACCAGGAGAGAAAATGTCTACATGAGTACTACAAGAAATACTACTTGAATCTCCAAATCTAACTTTTTGCCATTTTAATATATTAAAACAAATTTAAAATAAACTCTAAGGGCACAAAATTAATTGATGGCTATTGACTAGTGGTAAGTATTGTTTCTTAAAATGATTGATAACCTCCCCTAACACATTATATGCCATCCTTTAACCATAAGAAAGATGTACCAACTCTTGCATTTTCAGTTGCATTCCAAAAGAGTGGTGGTAGACTTTTATTAATCGGTGATTCACATTTATCAAGGAGCTTTTGAGATTTGGAAATCTATGCTGTAATCAATCCAGACAACAAAGTTAATGGGCTCATTTAAATGAATCTTCAAAAGTAACAACCTTTAGTCAAATTGTAAGCTTTTTAGCTAATAAGTTTCTAAAATGGTACTATTTTGGGGCACCTGGCTGGCTCAGTCAATAGAGCATGAGACTCTGAATCTCAGGGATGTCACTTCAAGCCCCACGTTGGGCATGAAGCCTACTTAAAATAAAAAAAAATACATTAAAATCTTTATTGTTTTTACTCTTACTTTACTAATCCCAGACACTTGATAATACCTTGGAATGTGTATGACCTCAGACATAACCAAAAAGTTGAAAAGAAAAATCAAGGCAATTGGATGGGATCATCCTGGGTGCTGAGTACTAACTGGTATCTTCTAAAGATAAGGGATTGATCTTTAGCCACAGATTAATTCATTGAACACTACTTCTTGCATGCTGTCTTCTCTGGGGGTACAGTCTGGACAACCTAGTAGAAGGTCCTAAAATGGTAAGTGTTAAAAATCACTCTTTTACAGTATTCAGGTGACATAGAGATTTTTTAGGAAAATCCCTAAATGGTCATTTTTTAACCCCACCAAATAAACTTATACAAGAAGTATCACTGACAATTCTATTTTTTTCCCCATTGGGGTGAAATTCATATAGCATAAAATTAACCATTTTAATGTGTTCATTTAGGACATTCATAATGTCATACATCTACAACCTTTATTTGTTTTCAAGCATTTTCACCAGCCCATGGGAAAACCCTATACCTATTAAGCAGTCACTTCCTATTCTGGCCTTTCTCCCAGCCCATGGTAAGCCTCGAGTCTGCTTTCTGTCTCCATGGATTTTTGACAGATAATTCTGGATATTTCATATAATTGGAGTCATATACTATATGACCTTTTGTGTCTGCCTTCTCTCTGTTAGTATGTTTTCAAAGTTCATCCATGTTGTAGCATGTATCAATATATCATTCCTTTTTATGGCTGAGTAATATTCTATTTTATGAATATACCTCAACATAGGAGTTGAGTTACTAAGGATAGTACTTGCTTGTGTCAACATAAGCTTATGAGCTACTTCTCATAAAGACCCTCTGTGTCATCTGTATACCTCACCACATCATCTCAATACATGCTCAATACACGTTTTTGTTGGATGGATGAATAGATAGATGGATAGTAGATAGATGAATGAATGGATACAAGACTATGTACACAAACGTACATGAATGGATAGGTTAATGAATAGATAAATGGAATGTAGTTATATTATCAACACCAACTAACATACTCTCGAATAAGCCTAGTATCCACACTCCAGATAAATAAAGTCAGATAAGTAAAAGACAAATCACTTGTTTGATCTGGAAAAAAAAAATAAATAGAAAAACGTTAGAGTTAGAACTTGAGGTCAGTGGTCAGAACTCAGAATGAATTGTGACATCTTATTGCCTGCAATTAATGATGGACTGTCACAAGATTCACTTAGATTTCTAATCACTTTAATTTCAGAATTAGATGATTTCAGGATTGCTATACTAGTTTATTATCACATAAAGGACTGCCACAATTTACTAAACAGTAGACTGGTCAATTGTGTATATAGTCCTAGGATTTTCACTATAAAATTGAGTATCAGAATGTTTCAAAATAAAAAAGTGAATAATTGACTACTCTAAGGAACAATTTAAAATATAACAAAACAAAAACAAAAATATTTTCAATGAATTGCCAAATTTCATTTGTCTTTTGAACAACAGATGTTCCTCTCCTTAATCTGTGTAACCATTTTGAGCTATGAGAAATTTCAACATTCAAACATCTTTCCCAGCAATATCCCACATTAGCATTCACCGAGCAGACCCAATGTTCATCAGGTTCGGCTGTTGGTAAATGGGATTTTAATGTGTTTAACAGTTTTAAGTGTTACTCATAAAGAAGGCTTTAGTTTTTTTTTTTTCCTTCAATATGGACATGTTCTTTCCTTGATATCATACTGCATTCATTTAAATACATAATGCTGGTAGGAATAAGGTACTAAATTTTAGAAGTGCATGGACTATCAAAGATTTGTCAACTAAGTCACATCCTTTAGCTGACTCTTTCCCTTACACTTATGACGTGGAAATATGGATAAGTTGATGAAAAGACATAATTATATAAGCTTGTACTGAAAATATTAGAATCATATCAGAAACATTGTCCTGTGACTGACTTAAAGACCATTCTCAATATTTTTGTTTCACTATATTTCCATCAGAGTTAGACAGGTTAAACTTTAATAAAATAATAACAATCCTATATAAAATAAATTATTCTTTGAAACAATAAGAACTTTGATCATAAAACTCTTTTAAATAACTTTTTTCCCATCTTTTTTCTGATGAAGGCATCAATTTAATTCTACTTAAACAAATGTTAGTTTGGGTGAGCCACCAGAGATGAAGATTTTATTGCTGTTTTAGGTGCTTTGTTCTATTTCATTTCTGCCAAAACCTAAGATGATGACTCAGAACTTCCCATAGTCTCTACCTTGTGGAAGCTCCATCAAGTACCACTCTGAGGGAACTGATACATGTTACTTCACTCCTCAAAAGGCAAAGAATCATTTAGTGGCCAAGGCAAAGTCTGAGTGGGCCACTTGAACAAGACCTACACATTTCCTACCATCATTTTTAACTCCCCATCAGGTATGGGAAATAACTGACGGAATCGGATACGACTGAAGCCATTCACAAACATCATATTAAAGGTTAATATGATCATTCATCTCTTCCTTCTTAGCTCTACCAGTATGTACTGTGCACATTTCTAATGTACTATATATTGTACTACTGTAAATGCACATGTCTGCCTTCCATCCTGGAATATGCCTTTTTTTAAATTCAGTGATCATTTATCCATCATTGTATCCTTTTCGCTTAGCTTAGAACTACCACATCATAATAATTACTGCTTACTGAGTATCTGCTATAATGGGGCTTGACAGACGTCTCATTTAACTATGAACGAATGCAACGTGGTAATTGCATTATTGTCCACATTTACAGATGAAGAACCTGAGACCCAGGGGAGGGTTGTGTCCAAGATAATACAGTTAGCCAACAGTGCAGCACAGATTCAAACCTAAGCATAACTCCAAAACCAATGGTCATCTTGTGACCCTACACTGCCTCCCAACATATTGCTAGAGAGCATGTCAGGTGTGTTTTGGTACACTATTTTCTCATTTAGCCTTCAATCTTGAAAGTAAGACATTGCTTCTGCTTTTTATGGAAGAGGAGACTGAAACTTAGAAAGATATATGTAAAAGGCACTCAGTAAATGCTGGCAGATTGAATGAACCCGGTATTACAGAATTGATTTGGTAGGTAGTCCAAGACAATAGGGAGGAAATGCAGGTGAGTTTAAACCCTTTACCAAGAGTCAAACACCTACTGAGTTGCATAATTTTTTTTTAAGTTTTAAAGGCTTTATCAATATAATTTCTTCAAAAGATGATACCTGTATCATTAATTTCAAAAGGTAGATGCGTACTATGTATCTATCAACACTATTACTATAACCATCAAGAGACTCCTTTATTTACAAGGGTTTTTCTAGATTATTTATTACATAAATTCTGTGTAATGTTTTTGGTACAACCCCCCAACACGCATTTACTCTAAAAAGTCATAAGAAGATATCTTGCCTTGAAATGATTCTGAATTCACTTTCAAACAATAAAAATACATCCATGGGATGTATCACGATAAAGTGATGATGGGGGCTCAGTTATGCTATGGTAACAACTCCATATTCTTAGTGACTTAATAGAAAACAAAAATTTACTCATAAAATCCTCCACAATTCTGAGTGATGGTTGAGGGCAGCTGACCTCTATATGCTGTCAATATTTCAGGCTATTTTTATCTTCTGGTAGGTGGATAAGCTCCAGAGAGTCTCATACTAGCAATTCAATGCTTTTCTTATGTGTGTTGGGGGGGGGGGGCGGGCAGCAGGGGAACTCACTCCCACTCACGTATCATTGGCCAAACCAAGTCACATGACCACATCTACCCTCAGAGGTTAGGGAAATGTAATATAACAAAAGGAGTTATTTGGATCTGGGTATTTACCCAAGGAAAACAAAAACACTAATTTAAAAAGATGTATATATCCTATGTTTATTATAGCATTATTTACTACAGTTAATATATGCAAACAACCTAAGTGTCCAGCTATAGATGAATGGATAAAGAAGATGTGGTAATATATACACAATGGAATACCACTCAGTCATAACAAATAATGAGATCTTGCCATTTGTTACAGCATAGAAAGCCCTAGAGGGTATTATGCTAAGTGAAATAAGTCAGACAGAGAAAGATAAATATCATATAATTTCACTTATATGTGGAATCTGCAACACAAAGCAAAGGGACAAATAAACAAAGGACAACAACAAAGATGGAAACCGGCTAATAAATACAGAGCACCAACAGATGGTTGCCAGAGTGGAGGGAAGTAGGGGCTAGGCAAAATAAGTGAAGGGAATTAAGAGGTACAAACTTCTAGTTATAAAATTAATAAGTCACGGGGATGAAGAGTACAGCATTGGGAATATAGTCAATATTATTGCCATAACTTTGTATGGTGAGAGATAGTAACTATACTTACCAATGGGAGCACTTTGTAGTGTATGTAATTGTCAAATCACTATGTCATATAACTGAAACTAATGATAAAATATGTCAACTATACTTCATTGAAGATTTTAAAAATAAATAAGTAAATAATAAAATAAAAAATAAAATATAAAAGGAAAGGATTGGAAATTTTGACGAATTGAACTAATGTCTGCCACAAGGTAAAAGAAAAAAAAAATTTCAGAGCTTATACCTAATAGATATTTAAGAAAAGCTGAACAGAGTCCTTGGCTTGAGTTAGATATCAAGGGTGCTACTAAAGCTAATGTTTTGAGAATTTAGAGGTAAAAGATGTATGATTTGGTTAAGTTGATTTCTATTTCTAATAGAAGGATGAAATTTTTCTGTTTTTATCTTCATCTTACCAATGAGGGCAATGAGAAAGAAATCAATTAATTTTATTGTATAAGCCTCTCAGAATTCTGGAAAAGAATGACAGTAAAAATTGTCACCATTTTGGAACTATCACTATGTGCTTTATTCTCAGTGTCTCCAAAGCCTTAATGGTACTTGGAGAAAATGGTATTGCTTGCAGTGACTAAGGTCAGATAGAAATGCTTCCAATTTGTGTGCCTATTTGCCATTAGCAAAATGCTTTTGCAGCCCTCTAATTCTATTCTCCTGGTGACCTTTTGAAGTTGGCAAGGCAATTGTCCTCCTCTGTATTTCACAGACGAGGTGATTGAAATTCAAAGAGGTCAAAGCTACACTTATGTTTACAACTATTAAATAGCTGAATTGAAAACAGAAGTCAAAATCCTGACCCTCAGGCTAGTTCTCCTTCAACTATTCATCTGCATCTAACCACACAGCTGGAGGAAGCCAAGTCCCCAGGCTGAGAACTACCAGGGAAATAAATCTTCCTCAAATACAAGGAAAACACCAAGTTTTGTGGAGACAGCTTCAATTTACTTGGGCTTACACACAAACTGGATGCCAGGTCCGAAGCCTAATGTGCAAGACAAGTTGAAATCAGTTCAAGTGATGTTTTACAAATATGACTTAATCCACTTGTAGATTAGAGATAAACAAAACATAACAAGTTCATGGAGTTGGGATTTAGGCTGACTTTCTGCTTACCTGAAGCAGGTAGGAGTTTCAAAACTGACCTTGCCTTTCCTTCTAGGACGACACTGCTTTAGGTAAAGTAGGCTGCAGAAAGCAGCCACGTACCTGGAGTAGCTCCCATACCCTTGGTCTGTGAACACGCCGCTCATATATGGCAACACTTCGCGAGGCTTCATATGAAGCCGATGATTTTGATAGGTAGACACTGAAATTATCTGACATAAATCAGGAGGAAATGCCTTTGGATTAACTCGTCTGAGAAGCAAGGCTGACAAAAAATAAATAAGCCCCCTAGCTGCTTTTTGTCAATTTGGTTGTCATTCACATTGAAAGCCAGAGGACTCATCTCTCTGTACTGTTCAAACATCATGACAATCTCTATTTACTAAATGGGAGGAAACATAATTAATTCCTAAGTGCTGCTTCACATCTTCATGGCATTTTAACCCAGCTTCCAGCAGAATTGCCTGTGCAAAAGAGGCACACTGTTTGACAATAGTTGTGTTTATGAATCTGCAGTCCCCTCCTTTGGGAGATGTTAATGATGATTACACTTAGTTGAAATGGTACAAGTGAAAGACAAACTAGGCAGCAGCACTAGCAAATGAAAGGGGTAGGGGGAGCATCAGTATTCAAAAAGAAAAAAAAGAAGCCTCCTGTAGATAAACCAGTATTGGAGACATTCCTTTGATTCTGATTATGTCATGTTGTCAGTTTGGGGTCATGGTTCATCATCTAACTCCATCTCACTTAGGGGGGAAGTTGCCAGGCTATCTTGTGCTTATTGGGGAAAAAAACTCATTCAGACATAGTTGAAGTTCACATTTCTTTGGACAAATACATAACTGTTTCTGAAATGAAAAGCATAGCAGCCTACAGTCATTCAGATAGGAGGATGTTTGGTTCCAGTCAGAAGTTCTCTCTTTAAAGAAAAGAATGGAAAACAACCCATTCTAGTTAATGAGCACTTTCCATAATTATCACATATAATTTTCACAATGACCCTGAAAGGTAGACACTATAATCTCCACTTTACACTTGAAGAAACCAAGTTTCCGCAAGGACCAATCACTTGCCAAAGGTCACACATAAAATAAGCAGTTGAGCTCACTGAAATCCTAGTTAGGTTGGCTCCAAAGCTCAGACTCATTCCTTTATATCCCATACCCATCTTTGCCTTTTATAAAGAGACTTGTGATTATTTACAGGAAAGTGCTTAGATTTCTTATTACAAAGTATATACTATTAAGCTAGATGCATGTTAATTAATTAATGGAAGAAAATACTTTCAAGCTACTTTCTTAATATGACTACCCTGGAGTTACCCCTCTTTAGTTTCCCACAATCTGAGTCATCGTAATGGAGATTTTACTTTCCAGGAGAGAATTTCTCAAAATGTAGATCACTTTTCATCACACTCTCTGGCCAAACTGTGAAGGAATCATCAATACTACAAAGGACACATCGCCAAGACACATTCCTTCTGAGTATTTAAAGTTTTAATAGAAATGCTTTTCAGAAAACTACTGCTCTCCTCTTAGCTACTATCTAAAGGAAACCTACAGGTTTTCAAAGTCACTCTTCTACTGCAGGCCTGTTTGCTCCAAAGGAAGTGTGCCAACACTGGGAGGTGCAGTTCTTGAGTTTACCTGAAGATGGCATCCACCCCAAGGCTGTACGTGATTTGTATGAGGACTCTCTTCAAATTCGCAAGCACTGTCATCAACTCTCTTCTACTGACTGGGAAATTGGTGCCATGTAGGGTAAACAATTCTTCTTTAAGTGACAATACATGAATATGTTCCTCATACGGTTGCAGGTACACCTCATCTTGGGCTGTGCTAATTCTCAAGTCATTTCCCTAAAGGAAAAAAGAAAGTACAAAAGGGTAAAACTGTGAAAAGAAGGTATAAAAGGGTAGAGTATGCATATTTGGATTTGCCACTTAGGGAATTATCCTCAGCAGATTTTTAATTCCAGGTTGGCTTTCCTTTCATTCAGTATATTTCTAGCATACTTAAAAGTAAGAGAAGGCAAATTAACTGTTAGCCTTAACCAGATGCATTACTAAGTATAAGCTTTGTTATGCATGACCTTGCTTCCACCATTAACTAAAATAATAGATTCTTGATAACTCATACACGCGTGTGATTACCAATACCTTGATTTTTACGCAAGTGCACAGTAACTGCATATTTCAAATATATTATTTTATGGTGAATGTGGATTGTATAGAAAAATAGCGAAGAAAACTTAGCACAGCGCAGTGTCTTAAGCTTTTGTTTGAAAGAACTTGTCTTAAGCTTTTGTTTGAAAGAACTTTTCTCTGCACGAAAACAAACAAAAACAAACCTGAAAAGCTCTAGTGTTCCCAAGAAGATAATGCATCCTTACTGGGAATGTACTGACTGACCTATGATATTTAGGTTATCCTTCTTCTCTGAGTTCATTTATACCAATAAGATAGAACTTCACAACAGTTTACATTTAGAGAACCCCTTTTATCTTGAAGGACTTCCGAGACACACTTCTACTTTCATAGACACACACACATGCATACATATATATGCAGTAATATGTATCATGTAGATCAGTTCATCTAATATTGGAAATACGTATGTTAAGGGAAGAATTTTGTCACTGATTTACATGCATGAAAGGTTCAAGGCAAAGAACAACAAAGCATGGTGCTAAATCAACACCAATCCATTTGGAGTCACAAATGTGCATGCAAATGTGTGCCTTTGAAACTGTGTGAGTGTTGGAGGAAGAGTATGAGAAAAGGGGTGGAAAGCCTCTAAGATACCTTTAGGCCTTCAATATTTTGGAATTATCCATGGCCCCCCAAATCCTGAAAGCAGTTTCTCCTATATCTTTCTTATCTAAATTAAAAGTTTTGAAGTCAAGATTTAACTACACCTGAATAAACAAGTTTCCTTTTTCATTTGCCTCTGCCTAATATAAACAAAGAAGTAGGCCATAAAATCTATTTGGAAGCAAGGGGAGATGGAAAAAATTAAACTATGTAAATCAGCATTTGCCTAAACACTTCATACTTATAATCTTGGCAATATGGTCAATATGTTTTTATTTTAAATTCCAAGTCTGGTCTAAAAGTCTCCTTTATCACTGGAACCTAATGAATATGCTCAGTCTTTTAGACATATCTCAGGGTGAAACATAAGATGGGCATAAAAAAATTTCGCAAGATATAATATTCCCTAAGTCACATGTAAATTAATGTCAAAACCAATCAGGTAAGGAATAACTTAAGAGTGTGAAACAGTGGAACATAAATGATCAGTTTCATACTCTACCTCTAAGATAACCATAATCTGGAGTACACGTTCTGTATCTTCTTCTTCTTCTTCGAAGTCATATGATATGGTAAATGTCAATTGTCCTCCGGCTGCTGTAAGCTACAAGAGAGGAGATACGTAATCATTACAGGACAGGAGATGGGCTATTAAATCATATTTTACTTGTTATTTTAAAATCATTTTATTGTTCTAGAGGGTAGGATTTGGAAGAAACAGAAATTACAAGAGTGCAGAGTGAGAATGATAGATATTTCTTTAGCAGTAACCTTTATATGAACCTTACCCATCAACAGCAAGCCTGACATAAATATAAATTCATGTATTGTTTTTCCCAGTATTGCAGGCTTGCTGAAATAGGTTAAGTTCCATGAAACCAAACACAGGCTCTCCTGTCATTTTCCTTGTCTATAACTTGAGCTTTACAATTCCCAAGCAAAGAAGGATCTTTGTCAAAATTGGGAGATTTCTACCCATCCCTGAGGGTCACTCACTTTCTGTAGGTATGAACACTTTCAACAAAGACATCACTCCATTTTACAGTGACTTTACATAGACTATAAGCTAAACGGGGAAATGTTGTGGGTCAGAGAAAAATAAAAGCATAGCAGCAAATTTTATATTATGATAAGATTCAATCAAAACTCTCAAAGAAGATAGGCTTTTCCCTGTGCAATCAAATACACTTAGTTGGAATGAATGTTATTATCCCTTTTCATTAAATAAACTTCTTTTCTTCCAATATGCATGCCAAGCCCCATATAATGATGCTTGAGGTTTACGTCTTCTTACATTGACAGTAACCTTGTAGAAAGGGAAAAAAAATAGGAAAGCAAGATCATTTATAGGACAGGACTCAACATTGGAGCTTGAGTGACAGATTTGATGCAAATACTGCAGTCCTCTTTTAAAAATTCCACTCCAGCACTGTAAATAAAGACATTCATAAAACAAAGCTGATGATTTGTATTCTGCTGTTTCCTCCACGCTGACACACAGAGCCCCAGCTTGGCAGCCCGTTGGCTCTCTGTGGCCTCTTACTGCGGACCCTGACCACAAAGTAATTCCTGGCGATGCACAGGATGGAAGAGGAGGAACCCGGATTCCTCTCTGGGTTGTTCCATGGGGAATGGCACATAGCTTGCCCTGGCTGATTAAACAGGTTTTCTAAATTGCAGCTCTGCAATGTCTTCTAAGAGCTCATTACATGGAGCTCTAGGAGGAACTGGTATTCAGAAAACTTTTATTCCCCTGTTCCACTGAGAAATAGCCCTCCTCTAATGTCTTTTCATATATAAAATAATAAATATCTGCGTGGACTATAGCAGTTGGCATTATTGTGAGTAATGAAGGGTGAATCTATGTAAAACGTTTTTGGTTCTATTAAGATAAGCATCCTAAATATGCAAGTACCTTGCATACTTGTTCAAAATCAGCTAGACCATTTTCTCAATGAGAAGAGTCTAGACAGGCAGCAGGAAAGAATGCTTTATAGATTTCAAAGACTAAACTATATAGAATTTTCTGCATTTATAAAAATATTTAGTAGGACATAGGGATGGAGATTGGGAAAAACACCAGGACATAGATTTATAATGTTGCAAAACTTTTGAGCTTCCAAATATATTTTGACCATTTAAAATTTGGACTACATTTATTTATTTATTTGGGGGAATATGTTTCCCTAAAAAAAAGGAAAAAAAGATCAATTTTAATTCTTAAGTTCTTAATTTAAAATTACAGAAATGTGAGGAACTCAGAATGAAAAGTAATGCCTATTTTGCTCATAAGAGCCAAAGCAAGCGTAAGTTGAATATCCAAGCTTTTAAAAGTTTAAAAAAGATTTATTTATTTCTTGAGAGAGTGCACAAGAGCATGCATGCACATGCACAGGGGAGGGGTAGAGGGAGAGGAAGAGAGAGAACCTCAGGCGACTCTGCATTGAGCTTGGTGGACCGGGGACTTGATTCCATGACCCTGAGATCATGACCCGAGCCAAAATCAAAAGTCAGACACATAACCAACTGAGATATCCAGGAGCCCCAGAATATCCAAGCTTTTAAGACTTTAGATGAAATAGAAAAATGTTTGCTTTGTTACAACATTTCAGGTTTATTTGTTTCTATACATTTCAGGTTTATAGGTTGTTTCTATACCTACCCATAAGATAAAGTCAAATAATATATAAAATAGTATGAGAGAGGAATGAGGATGGAAATGGGAAAAAGAAACAAATATGGAAAAGGGCACTTCTGCAGGTCAATCATAACATAAAACAAGAACTAAGGAGTAGAATTAATTCAGCCTGTTCTTCTGAGGGCTTATGATAATAATAGCAATAAAAATGAAAACTTGAGAGGAGGAGCAAGATGGCGGAGAAGTAGGAGGTTGAGATAGAGTCGGAACCCAGAAGTTCATCTAGATAGTCAATAAATCATTTTAAAAGCCAGCATACTCAACAGGAAGGAGAAGAGAGGAAGAAGAGCAATTCTAGGAGCAGAAAAT
>CM052802.1:30550362-30571391 GCA_028533885.1 Nasua narica
TCTTTGATACCTATACTTCAGTACTGTTAGAACCAGCTTTTGAATCATCTAAAAATTTTCATGAGTGAATCCATTTTCCTTCCACCTAAGTTATGTGGAAACAGACCATTTTAAAAAGGTGTACGATGATGTTATCAGCTTTGTTTTTTTCTCCAAGTCACAAATATCAATTTCCATAGTATTAGAATCATTGTCTTTTTCATTCACTCTAAAGCTATATATTTATGGCCATTTCTTTTTTTTTAAGATATTTATTTATTTATTTATTTGAGAGACAGAAAGCACAAGCAGGAGGGAGGATCAGAGGGAGAGGGATAAGCAGACTCCCCACTGAGCAGGGAGCCCAATGCAGAGACTCAATCCCAGGACCCTAGTATCATGTCCTGAGCCAAAGGCAGATGCTTAACCAACTGAGCCACCCCGGCATATGGCCATTTCTATATCGCAGCTTAGTCAACTCCTTATTTAAGTAATTTTCAAAAAGGATTGCTTAAGATACCATCCCACAGTTTAGAAGTTGTCTTTCCCAACAAGTACACACCATTATATGAAAGTCTTAGTAATGAGTCAACTATAAAACAGCATCTTCTTTTCTGAGGGATATTGGGATTTGGGGGAAAAACCTGTGAGACTATTCAGAATAAAAATTGTCCTTCCCTATAGCTTTGGATGAAGAAGTCTCTGCCTCTTCTCCATCCATCCACCACTCCATATTCCAAATTCACCTTCACTTGGCTCTCCCACATCCTCGCTTTCCCACTCTCCTATAATCCCTTCATTATCCCAATCTTCAATCTCTTCATCAAATCCAATGTATACAGAGCTGCCAATCATCAATCAACTTTATTGTCTCTTCTATTATCTAGAAGATATTTTAAATGTCAAACTCTGAGATATAGGACATTGCATACATTTTCTTTATTCTTACCCATCCAACCTTTCTTATTTTACCTACTGCATCTTTTCACCCTTAGCAGTCCATTAAAAGTTTCTTGAAAGGTCATTTATCAACTCTGCCTAGCAACCACTAATGGACCTTTGGTCCAGTTTTAGTCTTTATCTGTATGTGGCATGTAATTGCTCTTAAAATTCTCGACTCCCTTGTCTTCTATTGCACCAAACTTCCGTGGTACCCCTTCCTCTGCCTTGGTCATACCACTGTCCCATTTGTAGATACGTTTTTCTTTCTTATTCTATACTCCATGTATGGATGTCTCTGAGACTCTTACTCTTGTGGTTACCCTTTCTTATTGACTCCATATTTTTCTCTGGTGGATTTTTTTTTTAAGATTTTATTTATTCACTTGAGAGAGAGAGAGGAGACAGAGAGAGCACAAGGTGGGGAGGGAGAGCAGCAGGCAGAGGGAGAAGCAAATTCCCCACTGAGCAGGGAGCCTGACATGAGACTCCATTCCAGGACCCGGAGATCAGGACCTGAGCAGAAGGTAGATACTTAACCAGTTGAGCCATCCAGGCACCCTCTCTGTCGGATTTAATTATATTTCTATCTGGTTCCTCAATCAGTATCTTCTATCTTGTGCTGTGTCCCTATTTTAGTTCGCTCAGGCTCCCATAACAAAACACCACAGACTGGGTAGCTTAAACAACAGAAATCTGAGATAAAGGTGTCAGCAGAAGTGGTTTCTTCTGCAGCCTCTCCTCTTGGCTTGTAGATGGCCATCTTTACCCTGTGTCCTCACATGGTCTTCTTTTTGTGTTCATCTGTGTTCTATTTCCTTCTTTTTAAAAGGACACCATTTATATTGAATTGTACCCACCCTAACTGCCTCATTTCAATTTAATTACCTCTTTAGAAATCCTTTCTCTGAATAATCACATCCTAAGATTCTGAGGGTTAGGACATCAACATATGAATTTGGGGGCAGGAATACAGTTCTGCCTATAACAATCCTGTACTGAGTGATTGTTTAATAATGTCTCAAATACTCAACATACTCAGTTAATCTTACTATCTGGATCTTCCCAGAAAACAAACTTGATTATTTTCCCAACTTCCATGATTGGATGAGGTCAATTGTTTTATTTCTCTATTTCAAATTAGAAACCATAGGTATAACATTGTTTTCACTCTGTTATTTGTATCAAATTAGTCTCACTCTTATTCTAGTGAAATGCTTCTTGTCTAACTTTCTATTTCCACTACCACATCACACTTAGTAGGCTGTCACCAAGTGTTTGAATTCAATTGTCTGACTTCAGTCATCTTGGGGGTGGAGGGATTTTTATTAGCTATTACTTCTGTTATTGCCTCCCCTAATGAAGGACCTCCAGTGGTCCTGGGATGTATATCATGTAAGTTTCTACACAGTTTCAATACTTTCAAGGATTTATCCAGCCTCCTATTCACAAGCTCTGTGTAGAGGTGGCCCAGGGCACTGCAGTAAACTCACAAAGACACTGTGGGATACTGTCAATATTTAAAGGAAACACAAGCAATACTATGTATCTGTTGGACACCACACAAACAACTAGCTTGAGGTATTTCACAGTTTTAACATGGGAAAACTTTATATTCCTTTCAGCGATATTCTCAAAACGTCAAGCTCTGTTTTTGCACTTTCAGCCATGCTGTATCTCTGTTAAGGGAAGTCTTCAGTGGATGCTGTGATAGAAACCAGATATTGCACAAAAATCAATGTGAAACAGAAATTAAAGGTAGCAAACCTGTTTCTAGTTTTGAGAAGTTGTGTATTACCCAGCAGGCACACAAATCCCCTTTAGTAAGTCATCGTGGTTATTTTTGGAAAA
Organism: Nasua narica; assembly: GCA_028533885.1. NCBI lineage: Eukaryota > Metazoa > Chordata > Mammalia > Carnivora > Procyonidae > Nasua > Nasua narica. The sequence goes on from CM052802.1 coordinate 30,553,132, forward strand.
AAAGAAAAAAAGAAATTATTATATTGCCTGAACTAGTGTGCATTATCTTTTTAAGTGGTTGCTCAGTTGTTAAAACGCAAAAATTAAGTTGTTTGGCCCTCAGTACTGTGGCATATTTCAATTGGTCTAGGAGACACTGAAAAAAAAATTACAGATATTAAGAGTATCGTACCACAAATTGAAGAAGTTTTGGAACTTCCGACCTAGCCCCTGTTTGTATGTACCCATTCTGCTACTTTGACTTGCTTCAACTCATTTTCTGGCTAAAATTCTCAATCCTACAGATCTCTGACTATTCAAATGCTGCTTTTCTTTCTTTGCCTGGCTAGTGTCCCGCTGGTCAGAAGACTGAGGAGGCAAAAAGGGTTTCTCAATGGTATTCTCAAAGACTCAGGGGCAACCACAGCAAATAAGAGAACTAAAGGACTCTAGAATAGGGAGAGCTCTGCATCAACTATCGCATCCATTAACGCTGGAGAATGCATTCTAACAACATGTCCCACGACACTGGTAAGTTATGTGTACTGTGCATAACTTCAATTTTCCACAATTTTGGACTTTGTAGACTCAACTTATTAATTTTATCTTTGAGACTTTCAAGTTCGTCCATTTTGGGGACAACACTAGAGCACTGCTTGTACTGCCAGTAGAACATTTCATTTTCTCCTGCTACTTAGGAACAAAACCACCACTCTTCTACTGGCCAGAGAAATATAGTTTTCCATGGATAGAAGTAAGTGTAATTCCAGTTCACATTGAGGCAATTCTTCCATTTACTGGATAGATTAGACTATATTTATCAGAGATGAAAGTTGTTTTCCTTTTGAAAACAAAGAGAAAGTAAATTTAATGAGAATAGTTCATTTCATGAGGGTCTCCAAAGACCTAGTGTTGTGGGTTTTTTTTTTTAACCTTTCTTTATATCTGTTAATCAAAATTCTCTTCAGGAAGATTCAGTTATCAAATTAAGAGGCACTGCAAAGAAAAGGAGTCATTCACTTCCAGTGATGGTTCAATTCTAAGCCCTTTACTCTCCTGATCCTCAAATTCACCCCATTAAGAAAAGAGCAACACAAGTAGCTGTTTTCCACAAGTACCTGTTTTAATTCTACCTTCAGGGGAAAGAAACAGCTTGTTTGCAAGTAACATTACAGTTACTATGCAATATATAACCTAATGTCACACATAATAATGTAGTGTGCATGCAGCACATTGCATTAAGGATTTAATGAGGCAGGAGAGTTTTCCCTCATGAGTGGAAAAGGCTAAAGGTAATTCATAAAACTAAGCTTTACATCAGTATTTAGTATTAGGTTACCTGTGTTGTAGCCTCGCCTACCCCCAATCTCAAGAAATATGAATTGAAGGGTGAAGGGTGGGTGATCTATGGGGGACAATATACATGGCGGGAAATTCTTTCGCAAAGTAAGACGGGATTATTTGGCTGTCTGGTATCAGAACATCATCTCTCTGACTCCATTTAATGTGGTGTAAAATCTAATATTTACTTTTGCTTACCAGAGCAAATATTTCAGGAGGGATAGAGAAAAATCAAACAAGGAAAAGTCTTTGTAATGTGGAGCAGGATAAATGAAACATATGTGTTAATTTCAGTTCAGCATCACAAACATGGTGAGTGGTTCATCTTTCTAGATTTTGAAGCTCCATAGTCTTAAACTCTGAAAACATGTCCCTCTCTCCAAAGTGTTTACTGATACATGTATTCATGGAGCTCTCCTTTAACATGGAAACAGAACTTCATGTTTCGTTATGCTTTTCTGTACATTTATAACATTGAGATAAGAGTATGTTTCTCTTTTTTCAAAGTTTGGTAATTAGAATAGAATGTGTGTAAGGGGATGTTGAATTAGAGAACAGGCAGAATTTACATAGGAGGTCCTAAAGTCACATCACCTTGATGCATAGAAAAAGGAGTAGGAATTGTGAGGTTCAAACAGAAATAACACATTCTGGAAACTTTGGCTTGGAAGGCAAGAGACCACATTATGTAGTCTAGGAGATACAAAGAGGAAAATTTTGAGGATTTTCCTGCCTACCTGCCTCCATTCTTCCCTTCCTTCATTTCTTCCTATCTGCCTGGTTTTCCTGCCTCCTTCCTTCCTTTTATCAATCTCCTCCATTTTTCCTTCCCCTTCTTCTCCTTCCCATTCCTCTCCTCCTCTTCCCCGCCCTCACCAGCTCCATCTCCTCCTCCTGATTATTTTTTCACCTTTATTTTTTTTTGTTTTTTTCATTCTATTTATTTATTTCCTTATTTATTTATTTTTTCACCTTTAGACGTGGCCACATCCAACTTGATAATTTTGCATTCCTTTGTATTTTGTATCAGATAAATTTCGTAAGTATCCGAAGTAGGGATGAAAATTATGAATGTGACTGTGTCAAGGACAGAGTTTTATGGCAGGCGCCCATCAGAGATATTCTCTCAGTGTGACACCAATTGACCCATCAGTGTCCCTGGAGTCCAGTCCCCTAACTGCTTAATGGAGAAATCAGTATGAGCTTCTTATATGAATTTTTATAAAATAACACCAGCCTATCTTTCGCTTAAGCTTCATGTCTTCCATATAACAAAGTAAGGCCCGATTTTACATTCGCTGTACCCAGTTATGATTCAAAGCAAACAGAATTATAAGGGTTGATCAGGTAAGAATGTTTCTGGCTATAACTGCAAGCCAGACAATTAGTGGTACTTATATAACAAGAGGCCCAGAATTAAATAGATCAAGTTTTTAAATACAACAAACAGATTATTCCCTCCTCTGCCCCACTCCCTGACTATTTTCTACAAACACTTAAATCCATTTGGGAACACTTAAAATCTAAACACCCCATAAAGAGATTTGCTAACCATCATAGAGAAGATGATGGAGCACAGTATCCCATACACAAACTAAGATTTAGTGTTTCCTCTAGGTTTTCCAACTGAGAGAACTACTTGTTACTTTGCAACATGCACTGATAAGTGTTGAGTTGAAATAATACCGTCTCAACAGATGTAAGTAAATGGTAGTAGCCAAATCCTCTGTTTTTTGTTATCAGGCCCAGACTCAAAAACAGGATCTTTGCAACAGCTGCTTGTCTTCTGTTTACTTAAGTTTGGGTGGAATGTTCCATTAGTACTCTTGCTATGGGTTGGATTAATTTACGTGTAAATATTCAGTACAAAAAATACATGTAACCATAATTAAACATTGATCTAATCAAATAAGCCATAAATTATGGTTTTATATATATGTAACTTTCTTATGGACTAGGGGCTTAATTTTTTTCTTAAGTTCTCTGCCAAGAAAACAGAAAACTGCATGCTAGTGGTATAAAACATGAATGTTGGTTAAAATAACAACATACATTTTAATCCAAGTTCCATTAAGTTAAAGAGAAACAGGCTTACTATTTTCACGTAAATGATAAATGAATATATATATTTATACATTTATGCACACACAAATTCTGGTGAAAAAAACTTATGAGAACATTGTAAAAAGGAGATATCAATAATGTTATTTTCTATTTGAATTCAAATTTTAGCTAACCTTTCTCTTAGTGCTTAAGCATTTTGTCCTATAGGAATATTATTTACTTTGCATAGTATATGGCTATTGTATAGCCTTTCCCTTCTTATTGCAAAAACAGGAATAAACAGAATTCTGTTATAAACAGAATTCCTATTTTTCCATAGGCAATGTTCAATATTTATACCTTCAGCAACATTAAATATGGTTGGAAGGGTTGCATGCTAAATGAGCTCAATTAATTCCAGGTGATGTTATTTCAACAGAGGTTATTTTGAAATAACACTCAACTTCCCACAAAGGCAGATGCCAGAATGCTAGTCCTGGAATACAATTTGTATTTGATTCAAAATTGATCTACCACTCTTCTTTTTCTCTTTTCCCTTATTCATGAACTCTGCAGGTGATTCTTTATTATAGCAGAACCTGTTTATGAATTTTAGAAGAAAAGACTCCCAAAGATGCAATGGAAACTAAGTCATACCACAGAGGAGAACCAGCAGGCTAATAAAATATATTCAAGTGTCTTCTTCCAGAATGAACGGATAAAGATTTGTGTTAGTTATCTGACATGTTTGCTAATGGGGAAATCAGATATAAATCACACAAAAGATCAAGCTCATTCCTGGAGATTTTTCAGACCTGGTTTTTGATTCTGGTTCTGCCTTTAAATGCTGTATGGCCCTTGGGAATTTATGCTTTCAGAGTCTCTGTTAATTGAGCTGAATTACACCTACCTGTGAAGTTTAATCTGAGGATGAAATAAGAAAATATAGAGAAAAGTCCTCCTTGATACCTAGCACATAGTATATATTCAATAAATGTTTTAATAAGGATAATTTTCAAAATTAAAATACATACACACTTCACAGTAAAAACTTAATCAAAATGATATGTATTTCATGATTCTAAATGCGCTTTGCAATCCTAGGGTTTCTGGAAGAGATCACAGTGTTGGCAGGATTCAGATCTTATTCATGTTTGAATGTTTCCCTATGGTACTTTGCATAAGCATCTTACCAATAGTAGATATTGCATAAATATCTTCTGAGTTTTAATCAAATTCAACGCCATATATCATTTCAATGTATTATAGATGGAGAAGGCATAAAAAAACAGGAGAAATTTGTACCACCCTCATGAGATAACTTGCCGGTTGTTATTTGAATAGGCCTTTATTGGCTTCTCTATTCTTATCTTTGTCAGTCCTAAAAACAGACCAAAAGGAAATATGTCTATTTGAGTTTCTTGGTGATTCAAGCCTACTTCAGGAACTTACCGTACTGCTGACTGGCAAACTCTAAGTGCATTTATTTTAAAATAAGGCCCTTTTAGCATTTGGGAAGTTTGATCTGCAGTTGAAAGGAAAAATCAATATTTAAGTCATCTAGACATGTACACACATACAGCAACTATATGTCATTACTTTTCAGATTCTATATGCTAGGATAAGAGTGTAAATTCCAGCACTCACTAATACATATTTTATAAGTTACAAATACATTTTCGATATGTCCTGATATATTGGCAAACAATGTACTCTCTCTGTTAAAAAGACACCTAGCATACAGATCACAGGAAGCAATGAGCCAACAGCTCATAACTAGTCAGAGCACATTCTTGACATCACCATTTAAGGGAGTAGTTGACAAATTAGAGGTCACCCAAAGAGGTGTGACCAGGATGCTGATGGCCCCAAAGCAAAACAAGAGGTGTAGAAAGGTAATGGAGATCTTTAACCTTAAAAATAGAAGACAGAGGGAAAACGGGATTGTTTTCTTCGAATATCTGAAGGTCTACCATGTATAATAAAAAGAAAACTTGCTCTGTTTGTCACATAAAATTGAAGTCTATACAAGGAAGTGGGAGGAGAGAGGATTTTTTTTTTTTGGTCCTGCATAAAAATTAACTTCTAATATCTAAAACTGTTGAAAATGGAATGAGCTTTGTAGGGTGTTCATATCTTTCCAGATATATGAATAGAGGTCCATCTGTCTGGGATGTTGGAGAAAGAATGGCTATATCTGCTAAGAGTTTGGATTAGATTTGGTATCTGGCAATCATTAATTGGTTAATTGGTTAATTAAATATCAGAGTACCCCTTTTCAATTTCTATTGTCGAGTACCAAGATAGAAATTAGCTTTATATATACCCTGTTCCTGTTTTATATATATATATGTATTAGCTTTATATATATCCTGTTGCTCTGTGGTTTTAGAAATAAAACATTTAAATGACAGGGCAACACATTTCATTAAGAGAATACTACTTGTATAGACAGTATCAGAGATTCGGAATGGCATAGTGGGAGAGAGTACAGGTTCTAGAGTTAGTCTTCCTGGGGAAGCAGGGAGTAGTTAGCTCTGCCACTTACACTTATTAGCTGTGTGTAACTAGGTAGAGCAAATTATTTAATCTTTCTTTATATCAAGTCTGTATCTGGAAAATGGAGAGGATGCAATAGTAAATGACTCAAAGGGTTGTTGTGAGAACTCAACTGAACAATCTAGAATAGTGTTTGACACTTTATCAATGTTTAGTAAAGGTTAGCTGCTCCCATTGTTTTCTTATTGTTGCCATTATGGAAAACAATCTCCAAAATTTTGTAACTATTCAGAGCAAGATTCTCTGACTACCACCATACCATTGGGACACATCAGTATGATCTGGATGTTTTAAGCTTGAAGATAAAAACATATTGCCTGGAGCATTGGGTATGGTGCATGAAAAATTAATCTTGTAACATTGAAAAAATAAAATAAATGTATTTGGGGGAAAATAATTAATTAATTAATTAAAAAAACAAAACATTTGACACTTTTTTAAGTAAGATACAGATAACAAAAATACGGTATGTCTCAAAATTTAAGGTGACTCGATCACTGAGTCACACAAAATCCAGTTAATATTCACATTGAACTTTAGGATTGAAATGGCATTTTTGCATCATTTTATGGAATCTCCAAAAATCTTATAATCTAGGTTTATGAATATTATTATATTGTAGACATGAGGAAATTGAGGCTTTAAGAAGTTAAGTTTTTTACACAGTCACATTGTTACTTTGGCAATACTAAGATGCATTCTTGATTTATGCTTACTTTTTAAAATACTCCCTCCTCAAGACTGTCTCTGTCTCTCTTTCTCTCTCTCTCTCTTACACACACACACACACTCACTCACTCTCAATGTGCAAGGTGTCTATAATGCGAAGATCATGTGCTTCAGAATAAGATTAACGTTTTAGAGAATAAGACTGACCTATTAGAGAATCTTAGTCTGTATATTTACTGTGTGACTTTGGGCAAATTAATTTAATTCTGAAGTTACTTTGTGCTATGTTTAAAAGAGAATGAAAATACCACCTTGAAGGGTTTTTATAAGGAATTCATGAGAGGAACTATGTAAAACCTATTCTCCATTTTCTATACCTCGCATTCAGAATTTCATGAAACATTATTTCATTTTTCCTCCTAATTATTTTGAGAACTCAATAAGTTCAAAATAGGTTTGCTAATCTGAATTGAAGCACTTGTGTAGAAAAGAAAATACTATAGTTACTGAAACATGAAAATAAAATATCTTCATTAATAAGAAAACAAGGTAAACTTTTCTAAAATACTATTTTTTTTCCATCAGACTAGTAAAGATCTCGAAGTCTGATAGCATACTTTATCAGTGAGGGGATTAGGGAAACAAGTGCTTTCATGCCTTTGTGGTCATAGGTACAAAATCTATAGGGTCAATTTGGCAATGTCTATTTAAATTACAAATGCATGTACACTTTGACATAACAATTTTAGCTCTGATAATTTATCCAACAGCTCTACTTGCACAGATGGGATATAGATAGGCACAAGATTATTCACTGCAACAATGTTTGTAGAAAAATATTGAAAATAGACCAATCCATTAATAGTGATTGCTAATAGACATATTAATAAGGGTAATGATGGTTTTATATACATTAACTATATTTGTTATAAACTATAAAACTATATATAAATATATATTTATAGATATTGTATATTATATATAAATAATATATATTATATAATATTAATTATGCAATTAATATTAAATATAAACCAGATATTATATAATATATATTATATATATAAACTATATAACTATAGTTGTTATAAACTGTATTTGTTATAAAACAAAGTGGTTTTATATACATTAAGTCTTTTAATCCCCCAAACAATATGCACACAGCCTTAGGTAGTAGGTATCTTACTATTATCGCATTCATTTTCAAGTTGAGAAAAACTGAAGCATTGACAGATTCCCTAACTTGCTTAAGGTTGTAAGGCTGACAGGTGGTGAAGCTAGGATTTGAACCTCAAAGCCTAATACCAGAGTCAAGGTTTAGCCTGCTTCATGACAGCTGAACAAACTTGGGTGCATCCATTCCATAAAAGACAAATAACCAACCAATCGAATAAAGTAAACTTATACCACACACACACACACACACACAAAGAAAATATTTATTCATGAGTATGGAATTATCTTGATTATATTATGTAAAACAACTATAATGTGCTTTTATAATATGTATGTCATGTAATCATTGTGTAAAGTGAGGAAAAAATTATATATATGTATGCAGATGTGTGTGTATAAATATTCATATATATGTTCTATTAAAACAGAAATGTAAAAATAGAGAAAATAAGAGTTAACCCAAAATACATGATAGTTACCCTTTTGATATTATTTATTCTTAAATTAATTTTATCAGATGGAATGACTAATAGAATCAGCATTGCTATCTGGAATATCTGAGTGAAGTCAAATATTTGTGATTTAAGCACCTGAAAAATGTTTCTGGTAACCAATTAGAAAGTGTTTTTCATAAAGAATGTCTTAAAATATATTTATTGGGGTTTCTCGTTGAGGAATATTGAGAAAACACAATGAAAAGGGGATCAGACCTGTGTGCTACCCAGTCTTGCACAAACCAGATGTGTAATTTTTGAAATATTTGTTTCTTAAGAATGAAGTCAAAACCAAAGTATAGAATATGGAAGTAAAGAGAGCTGACATGATGTCTCAGTTCCTAAGAATTCATGGAAGTATGACTTTGAGCAAATATTTGTCTCAGCGAGCTTTAAAAATCATCTCTACTGTGCAAATGCCAACAATTTCCCTGGTTATTTTACTGTTATTTTAAGATTTATACAATGTACTATTAGCACGTTTTGGAGACTATATATATTCACACTTTTATTATTTGATAGCTTTAGTTCTAAAATCCCCTGACTTAAATGTTAATAGAAATCTGGTACCTATCTGATCATACAATTTCAACTGACATTCACGACTTCTTGCTTCAGTACGGAAACCCTCTAATATGCAGAAATTATTGCACTCAAGTAAATATATTACATGGTATTTTAGATCTCTCTTCCTTTCATTCCCTTTTTGTTTTCAGTAGATGAATCATTAGAATAAATTATGCTCACCAAATTCTATAAATTTCATCAGACATTTACTAAACGCAAGTCAGACCATGGCATCCCTGACTAAAAATTATAAAACAAACAAACAAAAGCAAAAAAAAAAAAAAAAAAGAAAGAAAACTATAAGTCAAGGAAAAACAATGGCCAAAATTTCAAAATGAAGCTGAGCATTTCTCATAAGCCATATGAGAAAGTTTGCAGTTTTTCTACTAAGATCCCCAATTCCCATAAATTGTAGGTACAAAGGGAGTACAGAGAGCGCTCTTTTCTGTTTTCTGAGAAAACAGAGTTCCTGCCATATAAAGGCAGACAGACCCTCAGGACACTCCAAAGTTCCTGCTAAGAGTTCAAAGAGGGGCATAAAAGCGGTCCTATCAATCACAACATGAAACACACTTTCTCACACTCTCATGGGGGTGCCATATTTATGCAGCTTTGGACACTTATTTTCTTCATGTATTTTACCCAACAACTGTGTACTTCTTGGTGGGGGGGGGGGCAATATCCATGCGTTCTGTGAACTTTCTAACATATTGCATTGAATTTTGTAGTGTGTACTTCATTTTATATACTATTTCTAAAAGATTTTAAAATTTCTATTGTTTCTTTTTCTTCTCAATCATAACTGAACATCCCTCCCACACAGACCAGCTGTTTCTCCATTTAAAAGAAGGCAAGTAATCTCACATCATAAATACCAAACTGCATCTCAAGGTCAGAGTCAAAAGCTTTTATGTCTCATTAATTTTCAAGCTCTTCATCAATTTTTCTCATTGAGTTACCATTTATATCTTGGTATGTGGAAATGCATAAAACTTGTGTTATCAGTTAAAATGGAAGGCTCTCTCCAGCTATTAAACTAATATAAAATATTTTCAATTATACGGGTAGTAGTTTGTATACTTTGCAAATGGCAACAGCAAAACTTCAAAAGCTTTTGGGTCCATTTACCAGCAACTCCTCCCCCTTCCCCCCTCCCGTCCCCCCAAGAGAAGGAGATGAAAATCATCTCCTTGAGTCAATACATGTTCTGGCTGCTGAGACATAAAAATATTGATCTTTATCTCCTAAATCAAATCATTTAGGTCACTCATGTAATGCTTAGAAACGATACATTTTAAAATATTATCTATTTCTTAGAAATTCACTAAAAGTGCAAATAAAAAAACCTACATGCATCACTGTCTGATAATTTTTAGTAGTCATTTATTCAATAATAAATAAGCAGTAGTTCAATAATATAAACAACCTTGCATCACTTTAGAGTTTAAGCAGTATTTCTGAAAGTAATCATATATATAAAAATTAAGCGAAAATCTTACTACATTTATTTCTTCACCTATCAAAAGACTTAAAATTTTTTTAGCCCAAAAGCACTTATTTTACCATTAAGAAAACATAGGGCCAGAGATTAGATACAATCTGTCCCAGGCCAAATTGCAAATAATGGCAGAGATTCTGGGTGTTGGCTTTCACTTCCATGTCTCCACATGGGTTTTTAGATATGATTGCTTAGAACAACATGTTTTCTGTTCTATTTTATTTCGTTATGATGGTTTTAAAGCAAGGTCACAAATTACTTAACACTCATCCCATTGAGTGTCATTGGGGTCTTTATCTCCTCTCTTGAATCTGGGTAGGTTTCTGACTGCTTTAACTGGTGAAATATTGTGCAACTTCTGAAGTATGGTCATTAAAGACCATTGAGCTTTTGCCTTGTTATCTGGGCACATTTTCTATTGGAGATCCATGCTGCCAATTACCCTCAGGCCACCATGTTTGGAAGAAGTCCAAACTGCATGTATTGTTCATGCATGAGATGTCTGGTTGTCTGTCTCAGGTGAGTCCAACCTTTGAGTTATTGTATTTCAGGCATTAGATGTGTACATGAAGAAGCTTCCAGCTTCTTCAACTCGCCCACAACCATTCAAGTGGGCTCTGCTGAGCTCCAAATACCACTGAGCAAAAAGTACCTATCCCTGCAATGCCCTGTCCAAATTCCTGACTGTAACATTTGTAGGCATATTAAAATAGTTAACATGTACTATAAAGTTTGAGGTGGCCTGTCACTCAGCAAAAAATAACCAGAAAACCCTTAGATCTTAATTCTCTCCAATATGGGTTAAGCACCATTGGCTAGTTTAATAAGTTCAGTCACCTCCAGTCAAGAGCTATGCAGTTCTATAGCTTTGCTTTTCTTAAATGATTTTTCTTTGGAGCTATAATTGTGTCATCTTTTTATGTATTATTTTTATAAGCACGGAATAGAATGGCTTTGCACGAATGCTTTTCTGAGTCAAATTTCTTTTTTAAATTCATTCATTCACTAAACATTTACTTAATATATAATCCATGTTTTTAAAATTGATAGATTTCAAAGATCTAGAGATGAATAAATATGAATAAAATAATTATTCTCGGTGGGAGATGAGGAGAGAAAGAGAATTGCTACTTAATTTATTTCTCTTTCTTTTCCTCTTCCTACTCTTCTCACTTTATAATGAAAGCATGGGACTTGATTTTTTTTTTAAGATTTTATTTATTTATTTGTCAGAGAGAGCACGGAAGCACAACCAGGGGAAGCAGCAGAGGGAAAGGGAGAAGCAGGCTTCCTACTGAGCAAGGAGCCCAATGCAGGACTTGATCCCAGGACCCTGGGATCATGACCTGACCTGAAGGCAGACACTTAACTGACTGAGCCACCCAGGCATCCCAGCATTTAGGATTTTAGATATCTTCCTGAATACTGCTTTTGCTTCACCTCAGAGTTTTGGTTTTCTGATACTTTGTTTTCAGAATTATAATTGTAACTTTAACTTTTTGTGGCCGGAATAGTTATTTTATAACATGTTCTTAAGTTTTTAAGTGGTTTTCTAATTTCTAATTAAAATTTCTAATTAAAAATAATTTATACTTAACCACACTGTGGTCATAGAATAAAAACTAAATATTTTCTGGTTTTAGAATGTTTGAAAAATGTGTGTATGCCTGAGTGTATGTATCTGGTCTCTCCCTCGTGAGACTAATTTTTAAAATATTCTTTTGGCAGGGCGCCTGGGTGGCTCAGGTGGTTGGGCAACTGCCTTCGGCTCGGGTCATGATCCCGGAGTCCTGGGATTGAGTCCCACGTCGGGCTCCCAGCTCTGCGGGGAGTCTGCTTCTCCCTCTGACCTTCTTCCCTCTCATGCTCTCTCTCACTGTCTCTATCTCAAAAAAAAAAAACTTAAAATATTCTTCTGGCATAGGCCCTGTTTATAAATATAAGATTAAGAGAGTACTATTATTAATTTTTTAATCTTCGGTACAATTTATTTGCTAAATGTTTACCTCCTCTTTCCTCACATTTCAGAGATTGAGTAATGCATCAAAGTCTATTGCTACTACAGTTGTTTGCCTGCATAGCAATAAAAAGTATCCAGTAATATGAATATTCAAATGCAAAAAGGAATTCATGATATGTTACCATAATTTTCAATTATAACAAAGAACTGCTGAGGAAAACTAATGGTTTGAATAGTTTCATAGCTATAAGATGAAATTAGGAGCATTTCTAATTAGCAAACTATTCTGAGAGAATATACTAATAAGAAAAGATTGCCTTCCTATTTAATCATGTTATTTACTTCCTTATAAATGAGAATCAAATAATTTTTAAAAGAATCAAACAATTAAACAACCTAAATCAGCCACGGAATTTCACTATTTCCAAAAAAGTGATCAAAGCTGACAAAATATTTTAAATATATTAAAAAGCTTAAAAATGAGAAGAAACATCCAAGCAAAGTATTCTTTATGCAAGATATTTTGCATAATTTTTAACAAATTAAGGTCAAAATAGACATTTTTAGAGTTACATTATATTTAGCTAATGAGAATTGAAGAAATGTTAAAGTGTATCATAATCATCAGGCAAGCACATTCATTTTATTAACTTTTCCTAATAGCTTATTTTTATACATCTGACATTCAAGAAACTGTGATCATTTTTCTTGACTGAAAAAAATTGTTATAATTTTATCATTACTAAGTAATTTAATAAGCATAGTTTTACATATAGCTCGGTGTCAGGCTTGGCCCTACTAAAAGCAAGTACAAATCAAAGGATACAGTGAAGAGAATTATGTATTTCTCTCTTGGTGTAACTTACAAAATCTATATCTTTTTACTTTTTAAATTTTTTTTCAAAATCTATATATTTTTTAAAATTAATTTTAAATTTAATTTTGAGAAAGAAAAGTGTGGTAGTTTTGTCAGTAGATGAAAAGGTTTGCTCTTTTGGAGAGGTGCTCACATACACAGCAAGTATATGACCTAGGTGGTTTAACGCTTGAATATTTAAAATACATTACATGTAATCGAGTTTTGTAAATAGTATGTAAGTACATACGCAATTAACAATGAGCATATGAATTTTAACTTATTCACATCAATATGGCTTAATTATAAAAATGCAGTTTTCATTTCCCAACTACTCATAAACTCTCTTAAGTAAACAGTTTGTTGCTTTAATGAAGACTACTGATCCAATTTAAACTATATCCATGTCAATGGAGTTCTTACTACAAAATATAGCTCCAATACAGATGGCCCCTGAGTTACAGTAGTTTGTCTTAACAATTTTTGACTTTGTAATGGTGCAAAAGGGATATGCATGCGTTCAGTAGAAACTGCACTTCACATTTTGAATTTTGATCTTTTTTCTGGGCTGGTGATATGTGATACAACAGTCTCTCATGATGCTGGGTAGCAACAGTGAGTCACAGATCCCAGTAAGCCACACGATTGCAATTAAACAACCGATACAACTACTCTGTACTCATACAATCATTCTGTTTTTCCTTTCATTTTTATTCAATAAATTACACGAGATATTTAACACTTTATTATAAAATAGGCTTTGTGTTCCATGATTTTGTCCAACTGTAGGCTAATGTAAGAGTTCTAAACATGTTTAAGGTAGGCCAGGCTAAGCTATAATATTCCATAGGTTAGGAATATTAAACGCACTTTTGACTGAACGATATTTTCAACTCAAAATGGGTTTATCGGGACATAACCCCATCCTAAGTTGAACAAGATCTGTGTAACATGTGTATGGAGAAGAAATACCACTACACGTTCTTCTTTCAACTTACCTCCCATTTTTTGTTATATTTTCAACAACCTGACTCTGATGTAAGTGAAAAACTTGTAAAAGTCAGCAACACCAGGTGGCCTCTGAGGGTTTTCTACATAATAACAAATAGCTAGACTGGTAGAATTATGATGATGGATGATTCACTTTTTGGGTTTCCAATTATATGTGTAGCATTATGTATACATTGTTTTAAATGGCTGAACATTTAGACATTAATTACTTGAGGCTATTCTAATGATGAATAGTATTTTTACACCATACACATATTCCCAGGTTTCACAAATCCATGGACAGAAATGAAGTCTCCCTGACACCAATGTCCACAAAGAATAGTTCTTAGGCTCCTTTACATCTCAAAAGCAAATCCACTTTAGCCCTTCATCAATAAATCTCTTCAATACGTGGCTGTCAGAACCTAGAGTGGCGACCCAGCTTCACGCAGATCTGCCTTTGGCCCTGTTAGATGGAGGAAAATGGGCTTACCTCCACCCTGTGCCACAATTTGTCTCACAACATCTTTCACAAAAATATCTCCCTCACTTCCAGTCCTCTGCCTGTATCTCCACTGAAGTGAGGCTTCAAACCAGTTTCTCAAGACCCTACAAGGAGGGGATAGGAGAAAAGGGACAAACCCCACGACATCTTCTCTACTGATTTTTTCCATCTCACTATCTCCTCCTGGTCTTGTCAAGTAACTCCCACTTTCTTCTATCCAAAGATACAAGCATCCATCTATACTGTACTAGTTTCTTACCACTTTCGTAACAAGCTTAGCAGCTGGAAGCAACACAAAGTTATCTCACAGTTCTATGGGTGAGAATTCCAACATGGGTCAAATGGGTACAATGGTTAAAATCCTGGTGTCAGCATGGCTACATTTGTTTCTGGATGCTCTAGGGGAGAATCCATTTTCTTGCTCATTCAGATTGTTGGCAGATTCAGTTCTTGTAGTTGTAGAACTGATGTTCCCATTTTTTACTGGGCTTTGGCCAATGCTCATTCCTAGCTTCTAGAGCTCATTCACATTTCTTGGCTCATGGGCCCCTCCATCTTCAAAGACAATGATGATGGACAGAGTCCCTTTCAGACTTTGAATCTCTCATTCCTCTTCCTCTATTGTCACATCACTCTGACTCCCTTTTCTGCCTTCCTGTTATACTTTTAAGGCCTTATGTGATTACATTGGGCCCATCTGGACAATCCTGGATAATCTTCAGGTACTCAAACTTAATCACATTCATAAAGTCCTTCTTGCTTTGTAAAGCCACATATTTATAGGTTCTGATGATTAGGACATGGACATATTTAGAGGGATCATTATCCAGCTTGCCACATATGTCAATATAAAAAAATTCCTAAGGAGTCATTACCCACCAGCTCTACAAACAGACCCAGATTTGCAATTTGCAATCAGTTGCACTGACAATAATTTTGGAATAATAAAAACAAAAGATTTTAGGGAGGAGAAGCTGGGAGAAAGAAAAAGAAACCTGTGTATATAGATTTTGTTCTAAGATACAGGATGGCTGCATAATTTTTAGGGAGCAATAGAAGCTAGCAGATTAAGCATAACACCCAGAAAAGGAAGGCTTACATTGAAAACTTTGGCAGGTTTCTAACAAAAGGACTGTAGCCCCAGCAGAAACAGCTATAATAAGAGCATATACTCGGTCTATGTATCCAATGTCATTTTGCTGAATTTCAAGCAGGAAGAAGCTGAGCTCTCCCTAGAATATAAATCATGTCAAAAGTAAGAGTTAAACTCCAAAATAAATTAAGTAAAACTTAAAGTGACTTTTCTAAGCCTAGCACAGATAGACACAAATTAAGACCATATTGTACATACACTCTGAGATCATAATATTCTGCCAAACAAGAAAATGTCCTCTTTAAATAGACAGCTATATTTCTCAGGTTATTGAGCTGAAAGGAAAGAACATTGTATGATGCAGTTTCAATCAAGGGAAACTTAGTGACCGCTATTTCTTCTGTATCATTTCTGTGGTATGTATTTGGAACTCTGTATATATTGTACTGATACACAAATGGTAACTTTATAGAGGTAGGTGATATCTATTCCTTTATAAGTAAATATCACTAATATTTAATGCATGCCACTTTGAATTTTGATGATTTTCTTTAAGCAACTGAATTATTTTACATTTAAGATGCACCAAACAGTATTTGGGAGGGCATATTTTCCATTGGCTTGGTTTTTATTTTAAAAGAAAGTCTAACCTTGCAAATTTAATCATCAAGATAAAAGGAAAGATTGGAAGAAAGTGTGTGAGCAGTTTCAGGAACTATAGGACAAAAGAATAAAGTGTGTTTATGCCTGGAAAAAAAGGATGCACTCTATAGTGCTACGTTAGTAGATGTAAACTACTCAACGTCAACATACACAGACGAAAAGTGAAGAGCCATACTATAATACTGCAAAACATTGCTCCATTCTCCCAATACTAAGCACATTTTAATACTGTTTGCTGTATAATAGGAATAATGATAATACATACTTCAGAGCACTGTGTGAATATCAGATAGCTCAAGTAAAACAATTAGCATGGTGCCAGGTATATATATATGAATACTTAATACATTCCAGATATACATATTAACACTTGATATATTTCAATTACTATTATTATTTTACCATTTTATTTATTTTAAATTTATTTCAATTCCAGTATAGTTAACATATAGTGTTCTATTGATTTCAGGTGTATAATATATAGTGATTCAGCAATTCTATACATTACTCAGTGCTCATCATGATAAATGACACTTAACCCTTTTCACCTATTTCGCCCAGTCCCCCACCTGCCTCCCCTCTTTGTTCTCTATAGCTAGAGTCTACTTCTTGATTTGTTTCTTTTTTTGGTTTCTTTTCTTAAATTCCACATATGGAGTGAAATCATATATTTGTTTTTTATCTGACTGACATATTTCACTTAGCATTATACTTTCTAGCTCTACCTATGCTGTTACAAATGGCAAGCTTTCATCCTTTTTTATGGCTGAGTAATATTCCATTGTATATATACATCTTCTTTATCCACTCATCTGTTGATGGACACTTGATTTGCTTCCATATATTGGCTATTATAAATAATACTGTTATAAACATAGGGGTGCATATATTATTTTAAATTAGTGTTTTATATTATTTGGGTAAATAAATGCCCACTTGTGGAATTACTGGATCACATGATACTTCTATTTTTAATTTTTTGAGAAATCTTCATACTGTTTCCCACATTGGCTGTACCAGTATGCATTCCCACCAACATTACACAGGGTTCCTTTTTCTCCACATCCTTGTCAACACTAGTTTCTTGTGTTTTTGATTTTAGCCATTCTGACAGGGGTGAGGGTATATCTCTTTGTAGTTTTCACTTGCATTTCCCTGACGATTAATGATATTGAGCATCTTTTCATGTGTTTATTGGCCATCTGTCTATCTTCTTTGGAGAAATATCTGTTCCTGTTTTCTGCCCATTTTAATATTGGATTATTTAGGGGTTTTTGTTTGTTTTAGCTAGTGAGTTGGATTAGTTATTTATATATTTCGGATTCTAATCCTATTTTAGATGTGTCATTTGCAAATATCTTTTGCATTGAGAGGCTGACTAGTTTTGTTGATTGTTTCCTTTGTTGCACAAAAGTTTTTTATTTTGATGTAGTACCAATAAATCTATTTTTACTTTTGTTTCCCTAGCCTCAGGAGATAGATCTAGAAAAACTTTGCTATGGCCAATGTTGGCGAAATGATTACTTGTGCTCTCTTCCATGATTTTTATGGTCCCAGGTCTCACACGGAGGTCTTTAATCCACTTTTATCTTATTTTTGTGTATGGTATAAGAAAGTGATCCAGCTTCATTCTTTCCATGTAGACGTCCAATTATTCCCAATACCATTTTTTGAAGAGAGTGTCTTTTTTCCATTGTCTATGTTTTGCCTCCTTTGTCAAAGATTAATTGACCATATAAGCATGGGTTTCTTTTTTTTTTTTTAGATTTTTTTTTTTTATTTCATTATTTGACAGAGAGGAGAGAGACCACAAGTAGGCAGAGAGGCAAGCAGAGAGAGAAGATGAAGCAGGCTCCCCGCTTAGCAG
>CM052802.1:30571891-30585571 GCA_028533885.1 Nasua narica
GAAGGCAGAGGCTTCAATCCACTGAGCCACCCAGGCGCCCCTAAGCATGGGTTTCTATATGGGCTTTCTATTCTGCTCCATTGATATATGTATCTATTTTTGTGTCAGTACCATCACTGTTTTGATTAGTACAGTTTGTAGTGTATCTTGAAATCTGGGACTGGGATACCTCCAGTTTTATTTTTTTTCAAGACTGCTTTGGCTATTAAGGGTCTTTTGTGGTTCCATACAAATTTTAAGACTATTTGTTCTATTACTGTGAAAAATGCTGTTGGTATTTTGATAGGGATTGCATCAAATATGTAGATTTGTTTTGGGTAGTAAGGACATTTTAACAATATTTGTTCCTTCAATCCATGAATATGGAATGTCTCTCTATTTGTTTGTGTCACCTTCAATTTCTTTCATCAGTGTTTTATAGCTTTTGGAGTACAGGACTTTCATCTCCTTGGTTAAGTTTACTGATAGGTATTTTATTATTTTAGTGCAATTGTAAATGGGATTATTTTCTTAATTTCTCTTTCTGCTATTTCATTATTACTGTATAGGAATACAACAGATTTCTGCTTATTGATTTTTCATCCTGTGACCTTACTGAATTCATTTATTAGTTCTTGTAGTTTTTGGTGGAATCTTTAAGGGTTTTATATATATGGTATCATATCATCTCCAAACAGTAAAAGTTTTGTTTCTTCCTTACCAATTTGGATGCCTTTTGTTTTATTTGTCTGATTGGTGTGGCTAGGACTTCCAGTAGTATGTCGAATAGAAGTAGTGAGAATTGACACCACTGTCCTGTTCTTAACCTTAGGGGAAAAGGGCTTAGTTTTTCACCATTGAGTATGATGTTAGCTGTGGGTTTTTCCTATATTGCCTTTATAATGTTGATATATGTTCCCTCCAAATCTACTTTGTTTTTTGGGGGGGGGGGCTTTATTTTTTATTTTTTATTTATTTTTTAATTTTTTTCTCCCCAAATATGTTTATTTTAATTTTTCAGTGTTACAAGATTGATTGTTCATGCACCACACCCAGTGCTCCATGCAATACGTGCTCTTCTCGATACCCACCACCTACTTTGTTGAGAGTTTTCATCATGAATGGATATTGTACTTTGTCAAATGCTTTTCTGCATCTACTGAAATGATGGTATGGTTTTTATGCTCTTACTGACATGATGTATCATGTCAGTTAATTTGTAAATATTTAACCATCCTTGCATCCCAGGGATAAATCTTATGTGATCATGGTGAATGATTTTTTAAATGTATCATTGTATACAGTTTGCTAAGATTTTGTTGCGGATTTTTGCATCTATGTTCATTAGATATATTGGTCTGTCGTTCTCTTTTTTTATAGTCTTTATCTGGTTTGGGTATTGGGGTAATAATGACTTCATAGAATGAAATTGGAAGGCTTCCTTCCTCTTCTATTCTTTGGAATGGTTTGACTAGAATAGGTATTAACTTTTCTTTAAATGTTTCATAGAAATAACCTCTGAAGCCATCTGGTCTTAAACTTTGTTAGGAGTTTTTATTATTATTGATTCATTTCATTATTGGTCAGTTATTGCTATTATTAACATATCTAAGAAATAAGACAACTATTTAAATGACTGATAAAAAATTCTTGTGTGTCCAATAAAATATAATTTCAAAACACTATCCTATGTTTTCCTTGTTGGAATATTTTGTACTGAATATAGCAAATAATTAGATGACTAGTTTGGTTTTATGTTCATATAAGCATTTTAAAATTATATAAAGTATCTATGCTTTTTGGAGCATATAGAAAAAAGTCTATTTCAAAGAAGAAGAAAATGCAATGGGGTTAAAAAACTGTTAAGGATTATGTACTGTTCTTTTAATTTTGGTGAAGTGCTACTGATATTTAAGGCCTGGGGCTGAAGGATACTAAATCTTTTCTTTCTTTTTCTTATTTTTAAAGATTCATCTATTTGGGGTGCCTGGGTGGCTCAGTCAATTAAGCATCTACCTTCAGCTCAGGTCACGATCCTGGAGAGTCCTGGGATAAAGTACCACATTGGGCTCCCTGCTCAGTGAGGAGTCTGCTTCTTCCTCTACTCTTCATCCTACTTGCGCGCTCTCTCACTTGCTCTCTCTCTCAAATAAAATCTTTTAAAAAATTCATCTATTTGAGAGAAAGAGAGAGAACATGCATGTGCACAAGGGAAGGAGAGGGGCAGAAGGAGAAGGAGAAAAAGAATCTCAAACAGACTCCTGATGAGAGCAGAGCCAGACACATGGCTCCATCCAATGACCATGAGATCATGACATGAGCCAAAATCAAGAGTTGGATGCTCAACTGACTAAACCACCCAGATGTCCCAGATACTAAATATTTTCCAATACTTTGTATAGTCCCATAAAACAAATACTTAAAATATTAATAGCATTAGAAGGAAGGAAAGATGAGAAACTGCTATGACCTGAGGCTTTTCCATTACCACATTGAAGTCCATGGTCAGTAATTTTAATCTCTCTTTTGCATGTAGTCTCAACTCCTCTGCCTATCTCTAGTTTCACCATACTCTCCTGGCTAATTCACACTAGAGTTAAATCTGTTTCTCTACCTTCTCTGCACCTGTAACTGTTGACATGGACTCATTTGAAGAAATACTGCATGGTCCATTTTCTCTCCTATGATCCTGGATGCTACTTCATCCTTTCTTTTTTCTTTTCTAAACTCCAAACTCTCCTTCAATAGCCTCATACCCAACTCTCTTCTATTTTTTTTTAAGAATGTAGATGCCAACAAAAAATTTCTGTGCTTTCCAGCACCACTTCAATTCACATACAAGCATATGTGCCATTATTTTCTTCCTAGAAACAGGGGTCTGTGCTTGCTGTTTCCAGATCTTTCTCCTTGTTCTCTCATAAAGCTACACCAACCAATTTTTTGTCCCCATCACTCTACTGCAAATATACTTTTCAAGCTCACTAGCTGCATTCATTACTAGAACCAATGGTCAGTTCTCATCCCTTATCTTATTTGACTATCTATACTATTTGACAAAGTTGAGTCTTATTAATTAACTGGCTTTCAATATACCATTCTTCTGGTGTTCCTTCTACCTTTCTGGCTCCTCTTTTTTAGTCTTCATTCTGGTTCCTCTCACTTCTCTAACCTCTAAGTGTTGGAGGGCTGCAAGGCTCAATCTTCAGATCTGTCTTATCTTCCCTTACTCATTTTCTTGGTTATCACATCTAGTATCCTAGCTTAAATGACATCTGGACTGATAATTTCTTTTTAATCTTCAGTTCAGATCCCTGCCAGTAGCTATTGAACTTCAGACTTGTACGGCATTATCATATTAACATATCCCTCTGAATGTTTAAAAGGAATTTTAAACAATAAACTAGCAAGGCTGAGCTCATGACCTTCATCAAAATTTGCTCCTCTCAGCCTTCTCTAACTAAATAAATGACAACTCTATTCTTTCAGTTGTTTAGGTCCATAACTTTGAAGCCATTCTTATCTCTTCTCTCTCCCTCTTTTTTTCTTTTAAATATTCCACAGCCAAACTATCAATATGTATTTTGGCTTTAGATATAAATACATCCACAATCAAATCACTCTTCATTACCTTCACTGATACCACTCTAGTCTAGCAATCTATCTACTAACCCAATAATTGCAAAGCCTCTGGTCTCCCTATTTCTGCACCTGTCCCCTTCTAGTATGTTATCAATGTAACAATCATCTTCATCCTGCTAAAACACAGTAAGATAATCAAACTTTTGTGCTCCAAGTACCCCAGTGGCTTTCCATTTCACTGTGAGAAAAATATGAGAAAAATTACAATGGCCTAAAATTCTACAATATCTTCCTCCTCCCCATCTCCTTCTACTCTCCCCCTCACTCATCCCATACTGAATGTTTTTTGACATACTAAGCATCCTCATGTCTTAGCACATTTGTAGTTGCTTTCCTCTTGCCATAAGACCTTCTTGCCCAAAATATCCATATACTTTGCTCCTGTATCATCCTCAGTTCTTTGAATAAATATTTTTCCTAAAGTTATAGTACCATCCACCTGCTGTCACTCTTTCTATTCCCTCCCATGCTCTATTTTTCTCCTTAACATTTATAATCATCTAACCTATTATATTTTATGCACTTTCCTAATCAACTTTTTTTCTCTTCTAACTAGAATGTAAGCTCCAGGAGGGCAGAATTGTTGTCTGTTGTAATCAGTGCTCACAGACTAGAATGTTCCTGACAAATGGTAGACATAAATGAATACATAAATCAGTCGTCAAATGCTAGTTTGCAATGGTACTTTCCATAAGTGTCTATCTTGAGCACTTAAGACTATATAATAACCACCAGGAGAATAAGACTCACAGTTGGAATGATGTTAATTATGCATGAAACATAAACTTCATCTATTTCACAGATTTTTCTCAGGGCTGGATTTACTATACCGCTCAGTTACCTAGAGCAGGGGTTACCAGACTTTTGGTTTTACAATTTTATCAATGAATTTTTGTATATATGAGAGTGCACAATTATAGTACAAATTGTACCTATATACTATGTATTTACACATTACATAATATGCTATGACAATAAGTATTTGTTAAAAAACAAAGAAAAATTTAAAAGTATGAGAAATAAACGAAACACTATTTTAAACTACTTAATTTTTATATAAAACTCCTCTTTACTCAATAATGTAATACTCTTTTTTAGAAAGAGCAATGTAATTAAATATGCCTTTCTATTTTTGAAAACCTTGGCTTACTACTTAGAGATATTATTAAGTACTGAGATTTTAAGGTCTGTTTCTAAGTTCCATTTAACGTTTAGTGATAATCAGACTTTAAAAACGGGTTAGATAATTCCATTCTCTAGTTCCAAAGTGCAGAGAAGAGTATTCATAGTTGATAAATGAACATGAATTTGAGCCACAAAATGATAGAAACTTTCTGAACAACTGTTTTCAAATTTGTTTCTGTAAAATAAAAGCTGATTTTGCAGACGATTTCCCACTCATTGACCAACTTTTTGTCAGGTTTGATGTTGTCATTACTTGCTCTCCATTTCGTGAAGCAGAACAGCTCTTATACAGAGTCATGGTAAACATGAATATTTTCTTGTTTTTTACTTTTATGTGCATGGCAATATTATCTTCACTGTAGTTCTTCTTTTTAAGGAATGATTCCTTTTTAAGAAATGATCACCTATGATTGGGGTGCCAGGGTGGCTCAGTCAATTAAGCCTCCAACTCTTGATTTTGGCTCAGGATCATGATCTCAGGATTGTGAGATCAAGCCCACATCAGGCTCTGTGTTGGGCATGGAGTCTGCTTAAGATTCTCTCTCTCTCCTTCTATTTCTACCCCTTGCCCCTCCCCCCAAACCAAAATAAAAAACAAACAAAAACATGCATTTTGGTCTTCATTAGTTAAAAAATAGGAAATATAACTTATATACCAGCTTAGCTGAGCAAAGTTATAGTAAATATGTCATAATATTTCAGTTAGTGAACAAGTGAGGTTACACTATAAATCCTCTCCCCTTGTAAATGTTCATTTTTCTTTCAGAACATCTTCAGAATAGTAACTCACCAAGTGAATGGGTTAGCAACAATCTATACATTGAATATTTAAGATGTTTTTATAGTTTCCTATTTCTTAGATTAAATAAAATATGTATATTGAAATTCTAATGTTCCTACTATAAACACTTCTATGGATTATGTACTTCCTGGGTCCCTGAAGACTGCTAAGTTAGACTATTTTTTTACCCATATATTTTGACATTCATAATTTAAGGCAATTTTGGGGTGTCTTATCCAAACTCGTGAAAACTAGCAAATTACCAGAAATTTTTTGAAGGAATAATTGGCAAATTGCTACTCTACATAGGAACTTTTTTCACTTCTATTAAGTTATATATAAATTGTGGCTTTATATATAAATACTTAACAATAAGTAATAACTAGTGTTTAATAAAGAAGATTACAGTTTTACACATATATCTAAATTTAAGCATCTGCAAATTAAAATTTAACATAAAATATAGAAAATGAACACGAAGATGTTTTAGAAGTATAAATTCCCCTTTTTTCCAACTTAAATGCCTTCTGTATTGAATAGCCATAATTTTCTCATTTATTTTACCTATGACTAGATGACAATTTTATAATGGCCAGGATCTCTTTATTATAATCAATTTTCAGAAAGTACAGAATTATAATAGACATTTAATAAATGTACTGAAAAATGAGAAAATCATTATTTTAACTTAGAGCCCATTGCTATTTTATATTAGGAGGTAGTTCACATCTAATCACATTTTTTCCCCTAGAATTTTAACAACTAAATATGCTTTAACCAGTTTTTGAGAAAGGCTTTATAATTTGTACCAGTATGTTGTATATATATTGAACATTTTAAACTCAGATTTATGAAATTCAATTGAATACAGTAAATATGGCTGAATAGCTATTATGTCAAAGGCAGGATTAAGAGGGAGGGTTACCACAAGACCAATGAAATACCATCCCTCTTACTAAGAAGATTAAAGTTGAGAGGAGGAAAAACACTGCACAAATGAATCTTTTTCATGATAAAATAAGACATTTCAAATGAATGTCATTATTACATTACTTATAAGAGTATGGTTGTGTTTTGATACATTGATTTAATTGCTATGCCATCTGTGGTAATAGAAAGCCTGTTCTTAATGTCATCTGCAATAATGATTTTGGGGACATTATCCATCTTAATCTAGTTTACACTTTATGTTTCAAGGTTTTAAGCCTTGATTCATTACTCATAGTTTCTACATTTACATTAGAACATGTCATGACGCCTTGGCAACAAAAATTTGGTGTTACTGATTAACAACAACAACAACAACTATGATTTCTGGTGATGTGAACCAAGAGCTTTTGGCTTTGGGATGGTGTTGGTTGGCCTATAAGTGACAATTATTTCCACCTTCACTTCTAAGAAGCAAAGTAAGAAAGATACTTCTTGCCTGAACTAGGTTTATATGGAGTCTTCTGAAACACAAACTGCTGGCTACTGGCCTGAGTTTATTTTTCTCAAGGGACTTTGAGAAATATTTTGTGAAAATTCACAGGATCCATTTGTATCTGAGTGTCAGAACCATCTCTTCAAGTTAGAGGCTGAACTACCCAGAGCTCATAAATAGGAAGCTGGTATTTGTTCATGAATGACAGTCTAGAATAGATCACATCTTGCAGTTTCTCCTGATATTTATTTAAATTTGTCTTCGTTTTTCTCTATGAAAAATACTCAAAAGGAATCCAACCAGATCTGTTCGCAATCTGGTTTCGAAGGAGGAAACATCTCATGTTTTAATAGGAATAGAGTATTTTAAAAGAAGAAAGGTCTAAATTTACTCACAACTTGGTAACAGATGATCTCCATGGCAAACACCATTTATAGGAGAATGATTCTTGGGTAAAATAATGCAGAGCTTCCCGTTTTACAGGAAGTGTCTTATAGTAGCGTCTTACAGTAGTGTTTTACAGTAGTGTCTTACTACAGGTCGTTCATTGACATTCATTTCTCCAAGGACTGAATTTAACCCCAAGAAGAGTAGATAATTGCCGAAAAAACTCCTAAGGTTGACTAAATGATTCAGCGTTCATACAATTAACATAATTACAAACCTAATAGACTGGTTATAGAAACCAGATGTTGGAACTTGTATATGAAAAAAGTAACTTAAGGATTAAAGATTCTAAAAATACGTATTTTGTATTCAAAGCACACTCTTCGTGTTTACATGTATTTTAAGAATGCTTATTTTCTTCCTCCAAAACCGAATTTCAAAATTAAGGCCTTAGTTCATGTTTAGGTGTATTATGTGTTTCTGATAATTACAACCTCTTCCAAGTATTCTCAATAACTTTATTTTCTAATTGTTCAACCAAAATCACACCTTGTAAATATTAAGAATTGCACTTTGCTATTAGTGTTCTTTTATGATTAAGTTACTATTCACTGCATTGATAAAATAATAATTTCCATTAAGAATAAAAGTGGATCTCATATATCCTTCCATGATTCAACCCTGACTAGCATTTATCACGATAAATGCCTTTCACTGTAACATAGATTTTACATAATACCCCCAAATTGTCTTTTGTGTTTCAACCATTAATTAATACTTACTTGTAACATCGCATTATTCATTACATATTCTAGAATAGTAAAAATCTACTTACTGCAAAAGTAGCTCAAGGCTATTGAGATAACCATGTATCTCCATCCTCATTCTAAGGAACATCATTTTAATTATAGGGATTACTTAATATTTATATAAAGTACCAGAATATGCTCTAGGCAACCCTAATGTATGAAAGTCATGTTTTGCCCTCAAGGATAGTCTTCTATCCTCAAACTGACATGAAAACAAAGGAGAATAGTTTTCATAAAATATCAACAATAAAGTTGCCATCTCTACAATGATGCTTATTCCATAGAATCTAACTGCAAATTACCGTAGTTTTCTAACTAGAGACTGTTTCCTAGTTGTTCTGTGGTTATTTATTATTTGTTAAACAGAATTTTTTTCTGATTCATGATTTCTGTCATATATTGAGTTTATGTTTGTCCTGCACAGCAGGGTATAGTCCACCATTATTGCCCTTGCTTGTACTGATCAGGAGGCTGCAATATGTTGATAGTCAACGGTTCTATTTCTTCCATAGGTAATTTTGAAAACATTTCCCATAGGGGAAATAAAGTGACAAAACCTCTCCCTCCAGATTTAGTCAACTGGAATTCACTATATAATTTTGGATACTGAATCAAGTTATTTGTTTTTCTGGAAATATCAAGGGAAGAAAAGGGAAAAGAATCGTCCAGCACCTGTTACATACCAGATATTTTATATTATTAAATGAAATCATCATGATAATTCTATGAAGTAGCATTTATAATCTTCATTATATAGCTAAAGTAACAGAAAATATAATGTGAAAGAATTTCTTTAAGATCTTACAGCTAGTAAATGCTAGGTCCTAAAATGTTAGGTTCTAAAATTTTTACTTAGCATAATACTCTCTAGCTCCATCCATGTCATTGCAAATGACAGGATTTAATTCTTCTTATTAAAAAATATTTCATTTATTTATTTAAGAGAGAATGTGTGTGTGAGATTGAGAGAAAGAAGGAGCAGGGTTAGAGGGAGAGGGAGAAGCAGATTTCCCACTGAGCATGAACCCAATGTGGGGTTTGATCCTGGAACTCTGGGATTATGATCCGAGCTGAAGGCAGATGCTTAACCAACTGAGCCACCCAGGTACCCCAAGATTTTATTCTTTTTTATGACTGAGTATTATTCCATTGAATCTATATATCACATCTTCTTTATCCATTCATCAGTTAATAGACACTTGGGCTGTTTCCATTATGTGGCTATTGGGACTTCATCAATATGAAAAGATCTGCACAGTGAAAGAAACAATCAATAAAACTAAAAGGTAACCTAAGGAATAGTATATGATATTTTATGAAAAACAAATAACTTGCAAATGACACATCCAAGAAAGGTTTAGTATCCAAAATATATAAAGAACTTATAAAACTCAATACCCCCAAAATGAAGAATACAATTAAAAAATGGGCAGAAAACATGAATAGACATTTTTCCAAAGGAGACATAGAGATGGCCAACAAACACATGAAAACATACTCAACATCACTGATCACCAGAAAAATACAAATCAAAACTACAATGAGATATCACCTCACAACTGTCAGAATGGCTAAAATCAACAACACAAGAAAAACAGCTGTTGGCAAGGATAAGGAGAAAAGAGAACCCTCTTGAACTGTTGGTGGAAATGCAAAATGGTGCAGCCACTGTGGAAAGAGTGTGCAGCCACTGTGGAAAGAGTTTCCCAAAAAAAGTTAAAAAAAAAACCCTATCCTACTATCCAGCAATTGCACTACTAGTTATTTACCCCCAAATTACAAAAATACTAATTCAAAGGGACACATGAACCCCAATGTTTATCAGCATTATCTACAAAGATGCCTTCGCATTTGTTATTACACCATATAGGCTTCAGATATATACTTGGGCTGAGCTGAAGATATACCCCTCAGCACCCTAGCATCCCCAGAAACATGTTTATGTGGCATGGAATGGATAAACATTATCTCTAGTTTCTTCTTTTTGAGTTTAAAAACAAGCAAATGAAAACTTCTAGATATAGGGGAGTATCAAAGTCCCCTATATCTAGGGGATATAGGGGAGTGTCTGAAGTTTTGATAGTAGGTTAGATTCATACTAACACACTACATATAACCCTGTATTGAATTCACTAGGAATTAAGAACTCTGACTTGAAACGTTTCTTGGGACTTTATTCATTCTTTTAGATAATCAGCCTTGCTAGGACTTTGAAGGCAGCATGTTACCCATAACCTTGAGATGCACAGGTTTTTTTTCTCAGAAGGAAGTGGAGAATTTTCCAAACACTCATTATAGCTAGAGCAACATATTTAACTTCTAAGTTTCTAAGTCCTTTGATCCCATCTGTCTAAAGAAGAAAATTGTACAAAAGTCAGTTGTTTTCCTATATACTAGCAATGAAAATTTGAATTTGAAATTTAAAGCACAACATCATTTATATTAGCACCAAAAAATTCAAAATGCTTATGGACAAATGTAACAAAACATTACAAGATTTATGAGGAAAACCACACAACTCTGATGAAAGAAATCAATGAAAAAATAAGAAGAGATCCCATGTTTATGCATAGAAATATTCAATATTAAGATGTCAGTTATTCTCAACTTAATGAATTGATTCAATGTAATCCTAAATCAAAAGCCTAGCAAGTTATTTTGTACATATCAACATCTTAATATTAAAGTTTATGTGGAGAGTCAAAGACCCAGAATAGGCCAAGACAATATTGAAGAAGAACAAAGATGAAGGGCTGACATTACCAATCTTCAAGACTTTTTATAAAGCTACAATCCCTACAGTATAGTGTCAACCAAAGAATAGACAAATAGATCAATGGAAGAGAATAGAGAGTTCAGAAATAGACTCACACAAATATAGTCATTTGATTTTTAATGAAGAAGCAAAGGCAGTTTAATGGAGAAAAGAAATCTTTTCAACAAATGGTGCTGGACCAACAGGGCATCCACATGCAAAAAAAAAAAAAAAAGAATCTAGATATTTAGATATAGACCTTACACCCTTCACAAAAATTAACTAAAAATAAATGTTAGATCTCAAAATAAATCATGTGAAATTCAAAGTAATAAAAATGTGGAAGACAGTATGGGAAAAATATCAAGATGACTTCAGGTTTGGTGATAACTTTTTAGATATAATACCAAAGGTGTGATCTGTGAAAGTAAATTTGTTTAAGTTAGGCTTTATTAAAAGTCAAAATAATGTTCTCTGAAAAAGTCACTGTCAAGAGAATGACAAGATGAGCCACAGTATGGGAGAAAATATTTGCAAAAAATGTAACTGACAGAGAATTTGTAATCAAAATGTACAGAGAACTCTTAAATCCCTACAATAAAAATATTTAACAACCTAGTTTTAAAAATATGAACAGACACTTCACCCAAGATTGTATACAGATGGTAAATAAGCATATGAAAAGATGCTCAATGTCATACATCATTGGGAATCACAAATTAAATCAAGGAGATACCACTACACCCCTCTTAGAATAGTCAAAGTCCAAAACACTGACAACACCAAATCCTGGTAAAGATGTGGGGCATTAGGAACTCTCATTTATCATTGGTGAGAATGCAAAATGGTCCTGCCACATCACAAGGGCATTTTGGCCATTTCTTACATTGTTAAACATTCTCTTTCCAAATGACCAAAGGAGTTGGAAACTTAGGTCCCCACTAAAATTTATGTTCACATAAAAACCTGCATGCAAATATTTATAGGCTTTATGCATTGTCATCCAAACTTGGAAGCAATCAAGATGAATAGATAAATAAACCATAATCCATCCAGAAAATAGAATATTATTCAACACTAAAAAGAAATGAGCTATCAAGTCATGAAAAGACATGGAGGAAACCTAGATGCATATTACTAAGTGGAACAAACCAATCTGAAAAGGCTACATACCACCTTATTCCAACTACATGACATTCTAGAAAAGGCAAAACTATGGAGATGGTAAAGAAGAAAGTGGACTCTCCTATATTTGTCATTTCTTCTAAAAATTTTCAGATTATGAAAGGCACAAGTCTATTGGGAAAGAGGTGCTGCCAAAGCAAAGTCATGTCTGCTCAGGGGATGCAGAGAGCTAGAAAGACAGCCAGACCTAGGACACCACAATAAACATTTGACATGCTTTAAAATGTGTGGACTCCTCTTGCAGAGAATATTTTGGAATCCAGCAGACTAAACTGTACTAAGTCAAACATTTAAATTAAAAGCCACAGCTGACCAAATATTATTGTATGTGTTTATTTTATTATCTTGAAAGGCAGCTGCTTCCCCAGTGAAAGCAAATTAAACTTGGTTAACGAACTTCTTTAATTTGAAGACATGAACTCTCAATTGTTTGAAAACAAGAGTCATGATTTTAATGTACCTTGACTGTAAAGTAAATAGCCTATTCTTTTTTCTGCCTTGCACAGAAAAATGGAAAAAGACCTGCAGTGGAAGTCAGAGGGTCATAAACTTGATGTCAGCCTGGTCTCTGGAGAAGCTCTATTGCTGGTCTTTGTCTAAGTGACTTAATCGCTCAGGGTCTCAGTTTCCATATTCCATTCCAGGTACTCTCAACGTGCAAAACAGATAAAGGTGCTCTGGTTCGAGAGGAAAAGGGGTTCCTTATCTTGTCTCTCATACCTCCTGCTCTAGTACCAGAAGGACCACACAGAACACAGTGTGAAAACCACCTCACAGAATATTGCCTCAGTTCTTTCCAGTTCTGAAATTCTTTGTTTCCACGTAAATATTCAAAACATCTTAACTTCCTCCTGATTCACAAAGAACAAGACTTTTACCCAAACAATGCTGCTCAGGCTCATAAAATTTAAGAGCTGGAAAAGAATTTGGCAGACCATTCAGGCCCTTCGCCTGGCGCTGAATGGACATGACCTTAAATGATCCCAGAATTTTTTTTTAATAGTTAAGAAAACCCAGACAGCCCATTCTGAAAAAAAATCCAACTAAGAATTTTCTTTAAAGTTTCTTTTTTTCTTTTTCTTTTTTTTTAATTTGGGCCATTCCTACCTATATTTCCTCTGGCTCATCTTATGGAAACAAAAATAATTACCATTCACTCAGAGTTTTGTTTATTCACCCAAAAGGGAATTTTTAAGCTCCTACACCATTCAGAACGATCTGCTAGGCCCTACAGGGACAAAGGGAACAGAATCTTTTTTATTAAATTATTTTAAAAATTTTTTATATTCTTCTTTTATTATTTTTTATTATGTTATGTTAGTCACCATACAGGACATCATTAGTTTCTGATGCAGTGTTCCAAGACTGTTTGCGTAGAATACCCAGTGCTCTATGCAATCCATGCCCTCCTTAACACCAATCACTGGGCCAACCCATCCCCCCACCCCTTTCCTTCTAAAACCCTCAGTTTGTTTCTCAGAGTCCACAGTCTCTCATGGTTTGTCTCCCCCCCCCCCCATATCCCCCCTTCATTTTT
>CM052802.1:30585671-30643902 GCA_028533885.1 Nasua narica
TATTCCATTGTACATATGGACCACATTTTCTTCATCCATTCATCTGTTGAAGGGTATCGCAACTCTTTCCACAGTTTGGCTATTGTAGACATTGCTGCTATGAACATTGGGGTGCATATGGCCCTTCTTTTCACTACATCTGTATCTTTGGGATAAATACCCAGTAGTGCAATTGCTGGGTCATACGGTAGCTCTATTTTTAATTTTTTGAGGAGCCTCCACACTATTTTCCAAAGTGGCTGAAAAAAATGTTCATCATAATTAGCCATAAAGGAACAGAATCTAGTTGCCCCCAGGAAGTCATGCTTTAGGGAGGAATATTTCTCATGCCAGGTCGTCGGAAGTCTCAGGGGAAGAGCCCAGGGAAGGCCTGACTCAGCTAGTGCTAGGAGAAGGGGTAGTGATTTCTTACAGAAGTTGATGCTTGGGCTGCATTTTGAAGGATGAATAGAAGTTAGTCACTTGGAAAAATGGTAGAAGGGAATTTCAGATAAAAATCAAAAATCAAAACTCTGAAATAGGCAAGTACAAGAGAGTCTGGGATACATATGGGCATTTTATTAGCAGACCCCAGGTTTCCTCCTGAGCTACAAGTCCAGACTGGTCTTAGAGCTTTCACTATATAGGCAGCAGGATTTTTAAACAGGAAACTGAGGCATTCAAAGTGGAGTTTCATAAAGATCTACCTTGATCAGGCCCGTGAGTAAAGTATTAGACTGGGGAAGCTGGAGGTAGAATGAAAGTTCTATGGCTTTTTCTTTAATCTAGGTAGGAAATGATGTGGGGCCGAGCAGTGACTGTTTAGTGTCTTGAATCATTTTAGTTGCTTTGCTCTGACACATCTCACATTTTCTATGTCTGGGCTTATGTATCATCAGTGCATCTGGATATGGACAATAGCTCAGCTGAGAAACATTTGTTTCTTTTCAATTAGTGTCATATAGTCACTTTATTATACTTCGTAGAGTTACTATGTCATTGTTAGGAGTCAGCTGATTGCATGATTCTCCTTGGTGTTAGAACCATAAAATTTTAAATCTGCAGGAGACCTTCTAATTCATCTGGTCTGGTTTTGGACCATGTTTTTCCAAATCCTAGGTTTCTTTGGGGGAAACTGCAGATGAGGTCATAGGGATATAGTCAGTGGAGACAGAGCTCTTAGCTTTGTCACTCCCTGTAACTGGAACCAGTTCTGTCAGCAACACCATTGCCATGGAAACCATTGCTCTATCCTACCGCAGCCAGCACTGGCCTGTCACCCACCTAAGCCATTTTTCTTGTTTTTGCATGTTCTGATTTAGATTGTGTTTGAGAAGCAGTTTCTGCTGCTAAGGTTCTATAAACTTCCCTTCCCCCACTGAAGAATGGAGGCCTAGTGAAGGTAAGGGTCTTGCCTGTAGTTATAGTTGTCCAATGGGCTAGCTGAGCTCTCAGGGCAAAGCTGTTAACCCATATTCAGGGAGAGCTGGAAACTCATTCCAGTGTCCTCATTCCAAATATTAACGGCAGTACAGTTTAGACTGCCTATTAAAGAAGAAAACGGTTTCTAAGATTCACTTTTTCCTATGTGAGTAAGGATAGTTGGGTGCATTGTTTCTGTTTGTAGTGAGATTAATAAATAGACTCAGATTTACATATTTTGTGGTGACTAAGGAGGGGTTATTTTAAGGTTTCCTTGTATAGGCTAAACTACTGAGCAAGAAAGTCAACCTTTGAATTCAGCCTAAGGCGTGTGGCATGATTCTTTTTTGTTGTTTTTGTTCTAAATGTTGGGAATGTTAAGTTCAGGAATCCTCTAGAGGTGCTTAGTAGATCATCAGTAGTTTCTCAAAGGAGTCATAAAAGAGTGGCTCTCAAAATCTGATGAGTCAAGAGTCACTTGCAGAGTTCATTAAAGTGTAGATTTCTACCCATTTTCCCCAGATCTTCTGACTCAGTGAATCTGGAATGGTGGGGGGGGGGTCCATAATCTGCTTGCGATAAAGACCCCAGGTGATGCTGATGCAGAGGGGCACCAGTCTTGAGAGGCCGTTGTGTCCATAACTACATCTTAGATGAGGCTAGCGTACTGGTGAGTCTGAACGTTCTAACCTGACTTATCTGCTTTAAGTGAAAAGAACTGCACCACGTGTGTCAGGCACATGCAGTCAAAGCCTTCCCTGCTACATCTCACGGGATCAACACGACTCGGGTTTCTTCACAGGATAGCTTGCACCTTCCTTGGCCTCAACGTCTTTCACCCAGCACAGAGGTCACGTGTTTGGCACGACAGAAGATGGTTTCTTGTCCCACACACTTATTCCACCTGTCATCCTCCAAATATCTGCTGGAGAGTGACATGCGGTAAATTTGCCCCAATGTTTCCTGTGTAAAGTTTCGAAAGAATTTGTGATCCAGAGCAGAATCATGATTGCATAGTAACATAATCAAATCGTATCTCCCTCCTCGTTTTGAAAGTAAAAGCAAACTAAAGCACTCTGACTTTTATACAAAACTATCACATCTTCATTTAAAACTATTTGATATAAGAAGAACAATGCCCTACTTATGTCTTTTCCTGTGATGATGAGTTAAAATAAGCCTAAAGCACCAAATGGCCTGGGGACCTTCAATAGCCTATAAAGCTTTTTTGCTTGTGGGCTATTTCCAGTGCTATTTCATCAGAAAGGACTTACTTCCAGTACACTGAGGCTGATGATCACTTCATACCCAGCCCCAGATGAAAACTGGAGAAAAGGCATTTACTCTAAGACCAGACCACTCCTTGATAAATTTGGACTGAAAGAGAGAGATCCCAAGAGACAGTTACTTTCTAAATTAAAATACACCAAAAATTAAATATATATGAACAGATTCTTTCTACCCTTTCCCTTTTCTGCTCTCTTTCTTTCCTTTGTTTTTCTTCAATATATCCTTTCTTTCCTCTCCTTCCTTCCTTCCTTCCTTCCTTCCTTCCTTCCTTCCTATGTGTATACAGCCTTTCTAAAATTTCAATGGAATAATGTCTGACTTCAAATTAGGCCTAGCTGGAGTTAAGAATAATCACTGAGTGCTTACTATTTATCATAAGGCACTGTCTTGAATAACTCTGTGAAGTGGGTTTTACTATCCATTTTATACAATGAGAAACAAATGACACAGAAAAAGCTAGTCAGCTACGTTACGCTCACACAGCTACTGTCTACGAGAACAAAAGTCAACACAATTCCCTATTCTTGTGTTAGTGCTGGGAACAAGCATAATTCCCAACCCCTCTTATTTTAAACCATTCTCCAAACAAGCTCCAAGAAAACCTGCTGTGCTGGGAGACCGAGGCAGCCTCCTGCCAGAGGCCATTTCGAACACAGATTTCCTACCAGTGAAATGATTACTGTTTTGTGGTATGAAATCAAAGTTACTGGTGTTTCACGGCATTGTCCACAGAGTGCTGTACTTGCTGAATTCAGGCTGTGATCCACCAAAGCTGGCTCACTCACAGACTAATTGAATGCTCTTCAGCACTTGCTTCAGGACTCTTGTCTCACTCTCACTCATTTTTGACAAAGCCAAATTGCCTTCAATGAAAAAGTCACCTTGAAATTACCCAAATGAATTACCCTTGAATTTCCCCTAAAACTAGTGAACATCCTCCCCGGATGTTTACCCTCTAAGACACTATTAACACTCTGTCAAGGTGGTTGGTGTTCCTCCTATTGCAATACCTTCATAAACGTAGTTTTGCTTGGTTGACAGATTTTTTTCAAGAATATATTTGGGAAGTTGGCGACTGACATCTGTCTAATACTTATGCGGATCAGCACATTGTATTTCGTTATAGAGGCAATTAATAACACTTTCTCTTCTAATTCTTTTCAAACCAAAATATCACTAAAGCAGAAAAAGAAAATTGATATCAAGCTTCAGTAACTACTTAAAGAACTTCTGGCATTTCTTTAAAATAAAAAACCAGAAATTAAAGTATTTGCACTTGCGTGATTCTTAAACAAACAATCTTCACAAAAGTTGTCTGCAAATAAAGGAGTCTGAGTGATTCCCCCAGCCCACATGAAATATAAGCTGTGGAATTTAGTAAGATTAAATTCATTAATTAAAAATACGCACTCCTAAATTAAAAATACATATGCTGGTGTATATATCACAAGCATCTTCAATGAAAGAAAATATTTTTATTCTGAAATTTTACTCCATCAGGAGACCAACAAGAATAAGGAATTCAAACACTGAAAACAGCAAACAAAAACTGGGGGGGGGGGAAAGAAAGCAAAACCTAGTTATCTCAGAATGATGATGTAGCCAGGAAGTAGTTCTTCTTCTTAATAAAGGAAACGTCATTTGGTAAATATTTCAGGTGTGAACACTCAACATACAGGAGGTCCCATTTCTTTGGAAATAGCTGTAAATATATTCATCTGAGTAAAACAATCATCTGTGTCTAGTCATGCATGCTCTCTGCTCCTATGGCTGTCACTGCTGTCGATCGGAAGTTGAAAGGTAATGGCCTCATGATTCAGGGAAACTGCTGAAGTGTGTACTCAGGCTTCAGTGGGAAAGATGGGTTCATTTATCATCATAATAAGCTATTACCATCGAGAGGTCACAACTCATTGAAGAGACAGTCAGTCTAATTGGCTCAATTCCGTTAGCTTTTGACGTGCCTCAAGGAGATAAGCACTCTTTTGCAGGTAATTTTCAATCACCCAACAAACTACTTGTTTAATAATTCATCGCATTTCAGATTGGGGTCTTATCGCATAGCTCCTTTTTCCATGTGGCAAATGTTGGATTTCAACTACTTGGAACTGGAGACCCAAGTAACAGAAGAGCTTCCGAAAAAGTAAAAAGACAGCACCTGCTTGAGTCAACTCCTACTGCTGGAGGTGATGAGAAAACCTCAGGAATAAAAATGCGAACTTTATGCTTCTCCGGTAGGTACTTCTGACAATAACAGAATTTCCTGGAAGTATCTGGAAAAATAAGAGTGCTATTCCCACCCTCGTGATTAATCAAACATGCCAACCCATCTTCAGCTCATTAAGATTGGGGCTCTTAATACTTAATTTAAGTGATCACATTAAAGCAGTAATTTTTACAACAAAGTCTAGAATAGAGAAGCAATAGTTTATAATAGATTAAATTAAAAATAAAGGCTGTTCTAGTTAAGATATCTTGTTTTACATCTTTGATAATATTCCGTTCACAGAGGGTATAGACACTCTCTAGAGGCAAACTCCCTTCAATTCAAATGCTAGTTGTGACTCTAAATAGCTAAATAACCTTATAATTATAAATACATATTCTTGTTCTCCACTATTTTTTTGCACAAAGGGTGAGCATATATATAGTATTCTTCTTCCAGGTTTAATTACCTAACAATATATTTTGGATCATTCCTTATTAGCCTATAAAGAACTTCTTTCCTCATTTAAAATTTTATAGCATTTGGTTATGTGTATGTACCCAAACCCATTTAATTCGTCTTTCAATGACGGGCATTTTTATGGGCATCATGAACATTTATGAATGAATGACTTTGCATTTCTATGTTTACATACACTTGTAGGATATATATCCTATATCCAGAAGAGAAATATATAAATACATGTGCATTTGTGGCTCTGGTGAAGATTTCTCAATTGGTTTCCTTGGATTATATCAATATATATATATCCTCACGGCCAATATATAAGGATCTTTACCCTTTTTCTTTTTTTAAAGATTTATTTATTTATTTGAAAGACAGAGATAGCACACGCCTGAGTGGGAGGGGCAGAAGGAGAGGAGAGAGAGAATCTCAAGCAGAATCCGAGCTGAGAACCCAAATCTGAGACTGAATTGGGGTTCAATCCCAGCACCCTGAGATTATGACCTGAGCTGAAACCAAGAGTCAGATGCTTTACCAACTGAGCCACCCAAGCACCCCAGGATCTCTGTCTTTTCAAAGTCTCAGTAATTCTGGGCTATCCTTTTTTTCTCTTTCCTAAGATAGATGACAAATGATTTCCCAGTGTAGTTATCATATTGATTCAGGTTGAACACTGTTTTATATTTTTCCGAAATACTTGGCAAACAACAATGTATTTAGTTTAAGGCATATAGCATGTATTCCTTTTTCTAGAAACTATTCGTATCTGTTGCCCATTTTCCTGTTGGACTATTTATTGGCTTTTCTCATCAATTTTGATAACCTCGTTAGATATTAGATTAGCCTTCTGTCTGGTGCAAATTATAATAAGGAAACGTAGGATTTTTAAAAAGAATTGATATCTTATCATATGTATTCATTTGCTAGGGCTACCTTATGAAAGTACGACACACAGAGTGTCTTAACAGAAATGCATTATCTCACAGTTCTGGAGGCTTTAAGTCCTAAATCAAGGTTTTGGCAGGGTTGGTCCTCCTGAGGCTGTAGGAGAAGTCTCTGTTTTAAGTTTCCCTCTCTGGTTTGTAACTGGCTGTCTTCATGCTGCCATAGGCATTCTCCTTGTAGGAGGGTCTGTCTCTAAATTTTCCCTTTTTATAAGGAAACCAATCTTATTGAATCAGGATCTATCTTAATGACCATCTTAATAATATTATAGCTGTAGGCTGTTGATTGTGTTTATTATGCTTATAAAAATATACTTCTCTAATCAGTCACTGAGGGCCACAAACTGCAATATCCTTTACATACTAGGCCTTCAGTGAAGCAGGAATAGTGAGATACTTATCAAGTCATTTGCTTGGTATGACATGAAGCGATGATTATCAGCTTTATTTTGGTACCTTCAATATAAAGTACAAAACATTCTGCAGGTTTCTCAAAAAACTAACTGATCTAATTTCTTCACATCTGCAAAGCCACCGCTTAAGTCATATAATCTACTAATTTGCTAAAATTAACTCTGGGATTGTTCATTTTTATATTTAATGGTATCTTATCCCTTACCAGATGCTCCGTCAGACAGCAATAAACAGGGGATAGTGTATTCTTCAACAAACATCTTTAATTGATATAGACCACCTCTGACATAAATTCCTACAGTGCACAATTATAAAAAGTCATGAAGAAATTGGCATTTATTGAACAGCTTCTGAGTGCTAAGGGCATTTTAGAGGGCTTTGCACAATTCCAAGGCTGGAACTCTCATTTTGCAGATAATAAAGGACTCAACTAAATTATGGGATGCATCCAAGATCATAAGACTAATAAGGTAGATATCTGGAATTCGAATCAGATCTGTGAAAGGTATAAGGACCAAAACACTAAGAATAACTGACCGTGACTTCTCCTTACTTAATTAATCCCTTTCGATCGATTCATATGAAAAGGAAGAAAGAAAATAATGTAGGAGTTTGCTAGCCAATGTTCAAGGCGTCAGCAGGATTGGTCTCTTCCAAGGGCTGTGATGAAAGTTCCAGGTTTCTGTCCTCAGCTTATAGAGGGCCATCCTCTCTGTCCTTATCACATCTTCCTCTTACACATATCTGTTTCCCATCCTTCCCTACCAACTTGCTCTTTCCACCACCAACAAGCAACAATAAACAAAAAACCGAGTATAAAAAGAAGACTCTGGCTAGAAAAGGTTCCAAATGGTCTAACACTGCCCTAAAAAGAATATTGGGAGTTTGTCCCACAAGATCTTGGGCTAGTGTATCAGAACCAGCAATTCGTCAGTTTCCTGTGTTTTTCCACTGAGCTGTACATAGAACACCCATAAAGTGTAATTAATAAAGACGGAGAAAAAATACAGTTTTGCATTAAGATTTGATTGAAATTCTTCCAAATTGGTGTTGATTTTGCTTTCTTTGGTTTTGAGATGAGGAATGAAGGTTGAAGAAGGAAGAACTTTTACATTTTATTATGGCCCAGACTTTTCATAATTTCAATGAAAATTGTATACAAAGAGTACTTGAAATTCTATTTTAAGTATGTGTGTCTTGTTATTATTCAGTAACCACTGAGTTAAGCCTGGGGCTAAAGAGATGACTAGCCCGAGGTCCTGTGTTAGGCAGCAGTCAGTGGAGAAAACATTATTTTATACTGTTTGGACACTCTTAATTTCATATTGTAGGAACAAATTTCCCTCTGGTATCACATTCCTTTGACCAGAAGAACTTTCTACATTTCTTCTACTATAGATATTTTGGTGAAAAAGTAGTTAAGCCTTTATTTCTCTGAAAAACTCTTTGTTTGCCTTGCCTTTTCAAGAATATTTTGGCCTACTAAAGAATTCTGGATTGACTTTTTTGTATGTTGTTTCTTTTCCCTCTGAGACTTATTTGTGTACTATATTCTAGATCACATCATGGCTGACAAGAATCTTCTATCTTTCTTATCTTTGTTCTGTACATGTTGTACCTATTTTCCTCTTGCTGCTTTTAAGATTTTCTCTTTATCTCCCTCTTTTTTTTTCTTTTAGTAATTCAATTCGGATATGCCTTGGTATGATTTTCTCATCATTTTTTGGCCTGTTTTCATTGACTGGTTTTCCTCCTGGTTAGGGTTCATCTGCCCAGCTTATTTACATGCCTGGTAATTTTTGATTTGAATTTTGACATGCTGAATTTTACATTGTTGGGTGTTGGATTTTGTTGTAATTAAGTAGTATTGGACTTTGATCTGGCATTCAGTTAATTTACTTGGGACAAGGTGAATTCTTTAAGGTTTGTTTTTGAGATATGTTAGGGTGAATTTAGAGCAGTCTGTGATTTCCGGGCTAATTTAATTCTTCTAAGACAATACTCTCTGAGTACTTTACCTGATGTCTTCCCCATTATGAAGATGGTCCATTTTAGGTAGTGGGAAAATGAACTGTTACTAGCTCTGTGTTAGCTCCAGGAATTGTTTCTTTTGCTACTTACTGGTATTTCTGTCACCAGCCTTAGGTGGCATTCTCCCATCCAACTCAAGACTCAGCCAGGCTGGAGGTCTTGCCTTATGCCTTTACAGATTTCTCCCTCTGTCTCCCTCTCTCTCTGTATCTGTCTGTCTGTCTCTCTCCCTCTTTCTCCCCATATCCCTTTCTCCAACATCCTGTCCCACAATTTCTAACATCCTTAGCCTCCAATCTCCATCTTTCAGACCCTGATATTTGGGTTTTCCCTCCATGCACTTGGAATTGTACCCATGTAATAATCTGGGACAGTTGTAAGCTCTACTTCCTTTGTTTCTCTTTCCTCAGAAATTAAACACCTTATACTATTTGTTGTTCATGTCCAAAAACTGTTATTTCACACTTTTTCTCAAGTTTTTTTGTTTAAGGCAAGTGGGTAAATTGAGATTCTAGTACTCAGTTATTGTCAGAAGCAAAAATTCCAATGTATTATTTTTGATAAGCATTTTTAGAATGATTTTTGAAATTATAGTCTTTGCTTCAATCAGAATTTATTTTTATGTATAATGTGAGGTAGAGATGCAGAGATTTTTTTCTTCTGTCTTTAGACAACCCATGTATGAATAGCATTTATTACACGCCCTATTGTATCATTATCATCTGTAAAGTCTGTTTTGTCAAAAATCAAGTATCCATGGGGTAATTCTGGGCTGTTTTCTCAGTTTTTTTTTTTTAAAGATTTATTTATTTATTTGAGCAGGGGGATAGGGCAAAAGCAGGGGGGAGGGGCTGAGGGAGAAGGCATGTGAGAGAGAGAGAAAGAGAGAGAATCTTCAAGCAGACACCCTGCTAGGCGGAGCCCCACACAGGGCTTGATCCCACAACCCTGAGATCGTGACCTGATGCTTAACTAAGTCACTCAGGCTCCCCTCTCAGTTCCACTTTATCTATTTTACATTTTTATCTTTTTTCACACCAATAGCCTGTGTCTTAATTATTGTATCTTTTAAAAATAAGTCTTAGGTCTACAAATCAGAAAAGTTTTATTTAAAAACCCACCTCCAGTTTTTGCTTTAGAATTTCATTGGATTAGTCTTGGTCCTTTGCTTTTCCATATAAATTTAATCATTGGTACTTTTAATATTTTTTGCTATTATAAAGGACTGATTGTAAAAGTATTTTCAATTATTTTTGCTGATATAAAGAAATATGATGGACTTTCAAAAATTAATTTTGTATATAGTTCCATTTTTGATGCATTTATTAATATTTTATCTTTTGAGATCACAAAACAGATAATCCTATCATCTACAATGGTGGTTTTATTTCTTCCCTTCTAATCTTCATATCTTTTATTTCCTATCTTGACGCACCATCTAGGTCTTCTAGTACCATGTTAAATAAAAGTGATCATAGTGAAAATGGTTTTATGTTTGTGATCTTAAAGGAGTCTTTCAACATTTTATATTAAATATTTGCTATTCTTTTTTTGCGTAGATACTCTTCATCAGTTAAAGAAGTGCCTTTCCAA
Source organism: Nasua narica (assembly GCA_028533885.1). Classification (NCBI taxonomy): domain Eukaryota; kingdom Metazoa; phylum Chordata; class Mammalia; order Carnivora; family Procyonidae; genus Nasua; species Nasua narica. The sequence goes on from CM052802.1 coordinate 30,596,016, forward strand.
TCTTAGTTTGCAGTTTTTTAAAAAACCTCATGAATCATTATTTAATTTTGTCTATTTCTTTTTCTGCATCTACTGAGTTTAATCATTTTATTTTTCTCTCTCTTTAGTCAGTCAATATGGCTAATTACTTAAACTGATTTTCTGTAATTAAACCAGCCTTAACTCTTATTACAAAAGCAATGTGGTCAATTTTGTTTTGCCATTTTTATACATTACAGATTCAGACTGGTTTTGCTTTGTTTAGGATCTATTTGCATGAGTGAATTTGGATCGGGATTTCCTTTTCATATCTCTCTTGAAGGTTTGATATCAAACATATCATGTCACATAAAATTACTCAAGGAATAACGTCCCATGATTCTGTTCTCTAGAAAATTTGTATAAGATTGATTCTTTTTCTTTAGGTTTGAATAGTGATTGAAATCACTCATAAACAAAAGAGACCTCGTGGTCTCTTATTGGGAAGATCTCCTTGACTATTGATTCACTTGTTTTAATGTTCATATGACTTTCAGTTTTCTTCCCCTTAAACCAGGTTTATTAACTTTTATTTTTCTAGAAATTTATTTTTACAAGTAAGTAAATTTATTGTGCATAAAGATTTCATGATTTTCCTTATTTATTTTCTGAAGCAATTTTACTTGTGTCCATATTTACATTTCTAAAATCATGTATGCATATCTTTACCTACTTATTTTTCCCATTAATCCTGCTAGAGCTTTGTAATTCTTCTAAAAACAAGTTTTTGGGTTTGTGGCCTCTCTATTAATAAGTGTTTTCTATTTCATTAATTTGCATGTATATAAACTCATATCTTTATTGTTTCCTTCCTTATGCTTCCCTTTTTTTTTTAAGATTTTATTTATTTACTTGACAGAGAGAGAGATATCACAAGTAGGCAGAGAGGCAGGCAGAGAGAGAGGGGGAAGCAGGCTTCCCGCTGAGCAGAAAGCCCGATGAGGGGCTCGATGAGGGGCTCGATCCAAGGACCCTAAGATGATGACCTGAGCCTAAGATAGAGGCTTTAACCCACTGAGCCACCCTGGCGCCCCTCCTTACGCTTCCCTTTGGATAAGCTGCTCAAACATTTCTATTCCAAAGCCAAATGCCCTACAAGTACTCATAAACATAACAGAATGAAAAAAAATACTAGTAGAAAAGGACTAGATACTTTCAGATTCCAATCTTGACTGTCATACTCATTGGGATATCGCCGATTATCAGCTGATAACCTTGGTCATGTATCTTAAGACAGATGAAAACATAAATTCACAAGTTGAATATTTTAGTTGACATGTTTTGTGCAGAATCTGTATAACCATTACCTCCCTTGACCTGACCAGTAAACTCCTACCCATGTAGCCATAGATTACTTTTGTTGGCAACTATATCCCAAAGTTAACTGAGCCTGATATTACTGTTAAGTAAACTCCTTAATTTTTCCCAGCAAAATGCTGTTAAACTGAATCCTCCCCTATCTGGAACATCTTCAGTGGTTCAATTGTAAAAACTAATCTTTGCTCCCATTGCACTCTGTTATAAGGTGCTGCAGACAAAATGATCCATATGAATATTAAAATGCTCTTTTCTGTAATAATTTGCAAGGTTAGAATAGTGCTTTATCCATTTAACCAGGAAAAATATCAAGCTACTGTTATGATAAGGTTAGGTTGTTGAGAGATATGTATGTTTGACCTTGAGTCCTTGTAGGTGGCATAATTTTGCATAGACTTTACCATAGCTATGGGCAACAAGTGAGTTCTCGCCTTATTTTTAATAAATATATTTCTTCATGTATCCCTAGCAATTCACTTGGTTAGTTCCAGGTAGCAAATCTTGACACTACTCTGTTACCAAATCATTCTTAACGAGATCTGATTTATGAAATAAAAATTCAATCACAGTTGATTTGTCCTATTTACATTTTTGGTCATGCCATTTCCCACCTACACAATACCCTCTCAATCAACCCATTTAATCCAAGACTTAAATTGGAGGATGTTAAAGATTGGGTTGGATCTTTACTTTTGAATAATTATATGTCACAAATACACATTCTGCTGTTGAGAGGAGAGGGGATCATGTGTATCAGTTTCTAATTTTTTTCATCATATTTGAAATCAATTCTCAACCCTGACATAAATCCTAAGTCAAGAGTCATTTCTGAACAAACTAATCAAAACTACTTCCATTGTTGTGTTGTTAAGCATGGAGCATTAATCACAAAGTATTTGTTGAGCTCTTTTTACGTGCCAAGAACAACCCTGTCCTGTGAATCTCCAACATCAATCTCCTTCAAATCCACAGCTTCAATTTGAGATCTGAGAGACAGAACTGAAAGTCAAGCAAGCAGGACAGAAAAGTACCAGAGATTACTTTTAGAAGCCAGATGCTATTTTGTATCAGACTCATAATGTGCATCTTAAGGTAGGCTATAGGTCCTCTTGGCAACGACATGAAACCATTTACAAGCTTCCCTAAGCTGGAAACAGAAAAAAGACAACGTAACGTTGTAGAAAAGAAGCATTGTTCTGTAAAGAACAAATCATATAAGATTAATTTAATAATGCTCCTAGACAGGACTGTAAACCTTAATGGTAATGCAGGAACCGGAGATAGGCCAAGCCAGATTCTCAGGGAACTTTACAGATGTGGAGAAAATTGTTTTTGGAAGCTGCACTATTTCAGACCACTAGGGTGACCTTAAGTAAATGACCATTTCGATGTTCCAATAGGACTTAGTTTACTAAAGCAGTAAATTATTCTAATTCTGAAATACCCAAACTGTTTCTGAATATCTGCTGTAGCCTGAAGCAAATCAGCAGGATGCCGTCCTCTAGCTCTTTCCATTCCAGCCTAGTCCCAAGCTTAAACCAATGCCCTACAACCAAGTATTAATACTTGCCAAGCATTTTGAAAATGAAATGCTGCCTACTACAAACCTGTGCGTGCCTGACTTAATCCTCTTTGACTCTCTTGAGTGAGGGGTGAGGGGGAATTAACACTGGATTGCGCCAATTGTGCTGAATAATCACCCACATGTGAGAAAAAAAAAAGAACATTTTCAAATTTGCTACTGAGGAATTAATTCATAACAGAGATCGTGGAAATATTTAGATAGGCAGTATAAAAATGTGCTACGTTCTTCCAGTTCTCATCGACTATCCCTCCGCACACTTACATTCAGTTATCTGTGCCTCACGATTCCAAAAAGATTCTGTAGCCAATAAAAATGTTTCTTAGGATAAGAAATCTTCCTTCGCTAAATTGACAAGTGTGCTTGCGTTTTATCACAATAGGTTGGAACTCTATGTCAGCAAAGTGTATCCCGTGTGAGAGCAGTTTCATTACTTGGAGTCAGGTTCCTAAAAAAGGGAAGGAGGCCATGTGGCATCTTCATTGTACTAGAATATGTGCTGCACATCTCCCTTCTGTTATAAGTAGCCTTATAACCAAGTGATTGGGAAAATGTTTGAAAATTGGTCATACAAATATTTAGCAAAGCTAATAGCATCCCATAAATATTTTTTGACTTAGGAATTAACACTAAAAAAGCAGAGGAGGGATGATATACCCACAGCCTCCTGGTCATGGATGTAAATGAAATTCAGTATCGAAGCAGATGCACCAGTTTCTTGATATACTATTTCTGTCAGATTCTGGCAATGACTCTGATTTGAACAGCAATTACTGGTAAAGAATTTAGCCTCAACTGTTTAGGAAAGTGGCTTTATTGAATTTACAAACAAGGCCCTACAATTTTCCATTTCCTTAGCAAGATATTAAATCAACCGAGCTAAGCATGTCATCATGACTATAATTTACGTGATGTGACATGGCAGTTAAGATGTACTGAGGTAATTTGTGAGAGCCTGCAGTATTATTGTAGTATCAAAAATTTATATGGTTCAGTTATTAAGGCAAATTGTTTCATTCATACTGAGATATCTGACAGTAAACCACCAAGGGCTCCCACATTACATTAAAAAATGTCTTCCATATTCAAACAATTTGCACACCCTGTTACCATTATTTTGTTCACTGAGTGGAAATTGAAGCACAGGCAAGCACGGTTTTTTGATGTGGAAATGATCTGTGGGGGAATATGAAGTGCTTCATTGTGGGTGGTTCTAAGAAATAGTTCAGCCAGGATAAAGGAAGTTATCTTTGGGCACCAACCACTAGGAACAGGATGTCCAAATTCTTTGCTCTGGTGCTATTTAATATCCCATTTGCTTGCTTTCCTTATGTCAGTTTGATTTTCAGCCAACAGAAAGGAAAAGCATATGACCAAAGAAAAAATATGGAAAATGCCATAAAGAATGTCCTATTATAAGGTGTTCTTAGATAAATTTCACCATTGGAAGAAAAATAAGACCTTTGAAGCACATCCAATTTTGACTGAAGGCTCTTCTCTGGACTCCTCAGGACAGGGGCAAAAAATTTGACAGTTTATATATTTATCTTTTTTTTTTTCCTAGCAATTTTAAGCTGTAGACATTCAAGTCTTATGTGCTATTTTATTCTTGTTGGGAATACAGGAGGTTCCAAAATAGAACAGGATAGAATCACTTCTTATTGTAAAAGGCCTTGCAAATACAAGTTTAATTGGATTTTTATTATAGCTGTAGAATTTTATGCCATATACACTGTCCCTTTTAAAGTACATAGTCATTGAAAAATGTGTTTTATTCATTAACTCATTTTTCCTAATAGCATTTAGAAGTCTGCTATATATAAGAAACTGGCCAATAGCTAAATTTCTTTTTCTTAATCAGTTAAAACCACAAGTTCCCATTCACTGAATAAGATGTGAACTACTGAGTTTTTCTTTCTCAATACTCATACTCCATGTAAGAGAACCACTAAAAATAAATATATTTTGTTTGTTTAATCAATGAAAATTTCTTCAAAAGCAGCACTATATTCTTACAGGTGAAAACTCATAGCATCAATTTGCTAAGGAATTTTTCTGTCACCATTACAATTTCTGGTGTGATTAGGTAATTTAACTATCAGCTGATAAGGTACTAACTTTTGCAGAACAAGCAGAACATTTAGAATTACTATACCAAATTTGGTTTCCAACAAACTCTTAGGCAAAATAAAATAAAACAAAATGATAAAAGCCAAAGCCCCTATCTAGCTAGAGTTCATCCAAAAAAGAAAAAAAAAAAAAACCCACAAAACAAAACAAAAAAAACACCTGCATTTCTGCGGCTGCTACATTTGTTTATCTGTGTATGTTTTTATATATGTATGAGTGGGCTTTAAAAACAAACATGCTTTCAATCAGGCACTTCTTTTAGCGTTAGTTTTCTTTTTGAGCTCCAGGAAATATGTCGTTTGCAAAAGCGTCATGGCAAGCATTAAGTCAGTTATCTAATGGGGCCCCTGGGTGGCTCAGTGGGTTAAGACCTCTGCCTTTGGCTCAGGTCATGCTCTCAGGGTTCTGGGATAGAGCCCTGCATCCGGCTCTCTGCTCAGTGAGGAGCTTGCTTCCCCCTCTCTCTGCCTGCCTCTCTGCCTATTTGTGATCTCTCTCCTCTCTGTCAAATAAATAAATAAAATCTTTAAAAAAAAGTTAGTTATCTAATAAATTTTATTTCCAATTAATGTTCATACAAGGTAAAAAATTAGCTGTCTCAAATATCGTTTTTGAAATAAAATAGAAACAGATGAGGAAAACTTCAGTAAGTATCCTACCACAGACAAGAAAAACAGCTATTTCAAGTAAACACAACACAGTTCCTTTCAATATTTATCATTTGTTTCACAAAAATAGGTTTTGCAAGAATATCCTAGATTCTTCATCAGTGTATTCGGTCATTCAAAAAGTTAGCATAAAAATGACCTAGAATCTCCACCCCACTCCCGCCAAAAAGTTAGCACAGAACACCAACTATGTAAAGTTGTATATTAGGGATGCTATAGACCACTCACTTTTGGTATACATACTTTCCCCTGAGGGCCTGGGGAAAACATCCAATTTAAATTGATTTAGTTGCTTCTGGCTGGCCAACACACCATGAATTTGTTCCAACCTTTCTTTCTTTAGTTCTTTTGTTCTTTCGTTCTTTCTTTCATCCTTCCTTTCCTTTCCTTCCTTCCTTCTCTTTCTTTCTTTTCTTTCTTTTTTAAAAAGATTTTATTTATTTATTTGACAGAGAGAGAGAGAGAGATCACAAGTAGGCAGAGAGGTAGGCAGAGAGAGAGGGGGAAGCAGGCTCCCCGCTTGAGCAGAGAGCCCAATGTAGAACTCGATCCCAGGACCCTGAGATCATGACCTGAGCCAAAGGCAGGGGCTTTAACCCACTGAGCCACTCAGGCACTCCTTGTTCCAACCTTTCTTTAAAAAAAAAAAAATACTTGGGGCTCTCTTTCTCTGCCTGCCTCTCTGCCTACTTGTGATCTCTCTCTCTGTCAAATAAATAAATAACTGAATGAATAAATAAATGAATACATGAATAAATAATAAATTAATAAATAAATAAAATCTTTAAACAAACAAACTTAATAAAACCCATTCTCTGTATTGATCGGCTAAAGCAAAGTAGCAAGAGCCCAAGAGCCGGCGCTGCCCGGACTTACTTTGTTTCCCAGGTAGGGAGTCGGTGCGCTCCAGTAGTGACCCTGTGGCAAGGCGAGGTGGGCTTCCTCCATGCGGATGCTTATCTGCTGAGGCGGGTCTAAGTCATCCTGCTGGGGAGCCACTCGAGCGCGGCCAGAGAGGTCCGTCAGGTACCAGCCGCGCATGTCTTGTATCTTCAAGAAAACATACGATCATCTTACTTAGGAAAACAAAACCAAAAACCACCTCCACTTTTTTCTCTTTCCTATTCTGTATAGTGGAAATTAAAAAATAAAATAAAGTTTAGAAAAATAGATCTGTGGAAATGTGAAACTTATATGTACTCATTATAGAATTTCATTGTGTTCTTGTTGATTCTAGGACTTTAGATAGTAATACGTAATCATCTGTCTTTATTGATCCAATGCTTTTTAAGAAATCATGACTCCAAATACTGCTTTCTTAAAAATAGAAATTTGTTCAAAGTTACACAAGGATTATAATGTTATATAAATTATCAGATAGCTGGGCTCTAAACTGCGTATTTTTCATTCCACTAATAATTTCCTGTTGCTCTTGGGAAAAATAATTACAAAAGGTTTTACATATATATTTGTAAAACACAGGAAAAATAATAAAATATGCAAGTACCTGAAAGGTAGCTTTGCATTCAGTTTTCTACCCTTTTCATTTAATTAAATTTCAGTTTTGAGGCTTAAGGACATTTGAGTCCACCAGCCTGTTGCTATGGCCACAGCTCACAATACTATACCTAGTCCTTCCCATGGGATTCTAAGTGCTGTAGGAATTCATAGCCTAGATCCTTGGCCCAGAAATGAAAGGAGCCTTAAAGGAAAAATTAGGAAACGCATGATGATTTGCTTTTCCATCTTTATACTCTGGCTGGAGGAGAGCATACAACTACAATTCTAATTTAGACTGCCCTACCTAGTTGGGACAAAACATAAGATATTGAGGTTTGTGGCTACCAGGACCCACTTAGATGTGTATGAGTGACTTGGTGTTGTAGGTGATAGGGAGCAGAATAGTGAGGGTAATATCACGTGAATGACATATTTTTAATTGTTTTTTCAGGTAAAGAGATGATTGAGAGATGATTCTCCATCTCTCAAAGCTGTGGAACTACTGGGACTAGACCTTAAGAAATATGTTACTTCCTTCTCTCTTTCCAACATCATCCTTCAGGGATTCTAAGTGCAGTGAGATTCAGAGGAAGGTCTTTTCAGAAGGCTTACTGAAATACAAATATCATTTGGACCTAATTGCTGAGAACCAAAGCTAAATGTCACTTCTGCTCTTCTGCTGACCATGAAAATTTGATGTTAATGGAACAGTCTAGAGGGTGGGGTGAAACTCTACAAACAGGAGGAAGTGGGCTAGATGTCTAATTGCTGTTGGTTCTATGCAATCTGTTCCGAAAGCAAATACATTTGATAGTATACAGATTCCAATTTAGACATGAGAGTACAATCAGAAACTACTCATAGTATTTTAGTCTTGACATAAAAGCAATACAGGCAGAAGAGAATATTGTAGCTGTGTTAAGGATTCCTTACCTGATTAAAGTTGAAGCGGCGTTTGGAAGGTATTTTACTGCAAAAGTGATCTTTGTAAAGCACAACCCTGGTCCTATCACTCCTCTGCTAAAATACCCCAGTGGCTCTCCAAGAACAAGAATCCAACTGAGCATTCGCAACCCCGTATGATAGAGTTTCTCATTCCCCTCTAGGCTTCTCTTTCTCCAGGTTGTGTCCTGCTACTCTGTAGTCTTAAGAGCTGCTATTCAGGCTATTTGAAATTCCCTGAGGGTCCCATTTTCCTCTCAAACCTCCTCTATCAGGACACAAACCACTGTCTGTGAGAGTTGAAAAGGCAATGGGGAGCAATCCTTCTTAATTTGTATACCAAAAATATTGGTGAATGGAATACAGAATTCTGTATAGCCTATCTGATGCTTTCTCGATTGAATCATATGCCCTTGGGGTTATAATCACATTAATCCCATTACTGCTTCACTTAGTAATCATGGACACTGAAAAGACTAATATTTAGTATTTCTAAGAGATTCCAGGCTCCACATGGCTACAAATGAAACCTGTAAGTCTTTGATCAAAGATACACAAAGAGCATTTGAAAAAAAAAAATCCATCCCTTCTTCATGATAACGGTAAGTAGAAACTTACTACCAGAAAATCATTTTTTAAAAAAAAATTCTTACAAAAGAACAATAGCAAGGAGGTCCACGGAGCAGCGTACAGAAAGAGAAGCATATTGCTTACATGGCCGTAGGTCCAGTAGGAGCTCTGACATCTGTCTGAAACCCCGGAACAGAAACACTCCTCACAACCTTTGTGATTATCCTCTTGCAAATTGAAGAAGCCGGCTTTACAGCGACTGCAGTCCGCACCTTCGACATTCTCCTACAAACAGAATCGGAGATGCCCTTCAAGATAAAGAACTGTATCTAGTTCCGTGAAAGGAAAATATAAACTGGATATTCTTCATTTTACCCTTCAACCATATTTAAAGGATAATGCTATTTTAAAAAATCTGCTCAGAAGCTCCTTATTAAACTACCTCCTTTCTGGCCACACTGAAGCGGAAGGATATTGGATACTAATCTACTGTCCTAAAAACTACGATTTTGAGCTTCATGTATGTCAAGAGTGCGGCGTAAGTGCCATGATAAATACAACAGTGAGTTTCACCGACTAAACTGGATGCAGGCTGGTTCACCGTTCTCTGTTGTTGAACGACTTCCTCTTAGAACACATGATATATGATAAAATTAGAGAATTAAACTAATGGATGTGGAACAGCATGTTGATATTATTCGGAGGGCAGAATACTTTCCACATTACCTATTAAAAATACGTACACTTGGGGCAAACATGAGAACGTGACAGGGAGAGAAACTGGAATAAATGGCCATAGATTCCCTTGATGCAACCAAGCAGAAAAAGAGGAAAGTTCTTCTTGGTTAATTTTCAGTGTTTTCTTTAATACATAGGTGTAGCCAGTTAATCATATAGTAATAATATGGGAAATATAAATCTCATGCAGTGACTGCTCTGCAGATTGGTATCATTAATCCTAGTCCCAACGCACTGAAAAATCATTTGTTTATAGATGGGCCTATACCATGGACTTGGGCCAGGGAAAGCTGATTATCTGGTGAAAAAATGGGAAGGCTGTAGTCTCTCAATTTTAAGAACAGTTAATCTTAAATAGTAACTTCTAAAGGAAGGCTCCTTGCTTTCTAGAAACAGATTCTCAGTATTTCCTACACCTGCATTTGCTCCACATTTTTTCTCTTCCTTGAATTCCTTCATCACCTTAATTCTGAAGGTTTCCCTCTCCTTAGAGAACTTCTCTCTCAGCTGTGCTCCCATAGTCCCTTGTACATTGCTCTATTATTTTTTAAAAATATTTATTATTTATTTATTTGACAAAGAGAGAGGGATCACAAGTAGGCAGAGAGGCAGGCAGAGAGAGGGGGAAGCAGGCCCCCCACCAAGCAGAGAGCCCAATGCGGGGCTTGATCCCAGGACCCTGAGATCATGACCTGAGCCGAAGGCAGAGGCTTTAACCCACTGAGCCACCGAGACGCCCCTTACATTGCTCTATTATAATCACCAAAAAAACCCCACATAGCTTTATCTTCTGAGCTTGTTCTCTCTAGGTATATACTAGTTATATATCATAATCTATTCAGAGGTAGAAACCTTGTCTTACTTATTTTTATGCCACCAGAAAATGCTGGGGTTCCTGGTACAACACTGAGCACTAGCTAAACAAAATTTTACTAAGTTTAAATAAATTTCTGGGTGGTTGTTTTTTTCATCCACAGCATACTATACTATGCATATAGTAGTTGTTTAATATAACTATTTTTTGAGTAAACCCAGATTGGGCAGAAGATAGGGTTGATAATATCTGAGAACATAGGAGAAAAAATAGGAGAGAGAACAAGAGTGTGAAAAAAATAGCAAAATTTGTAAGAATAAACAAAGAGGTTCTGCTTGTATCTGATAGAATAATTTACTTGAAATTAACTTTTTGACTCTTAATTTATATGACTCACTTCTGTATTGCTGCGAACCTAAACTAAGGACGATCTCCTAGCCTATTTCACATGTCAATTTTTAGCAACCTGATAGATACACAAATTGAATTACTGTCACAGACATTCTTCCCAGTTTTTATTTCTAAGGTAGATTTTAGATATTTTCAGATGATAAATGTCAGCAAAGCTAATCAAACAATTTCAGACCTATGAACTAACTCCCCAAAGCCCTGAAGTTGGGAGGATCCTCAGAAGAGTATACAGGCAGGAAAGATGAAACATCTCTATATTTTAGCTTATCCCATTGAGGACACAATATAGCTGTTCTGTAAACCGTGCTCTTTTCCACTTGATCTAATCTACTTTTCATTTACTCTAATTTGAAAGCTCGTGATACTACTTTTCTGAGATTCAGACTGAGTTCAACAATTTGACATTTTTAGACAGTACATTTTCCTTATTTCTATTTTAGCCTGGCAATATCACCTTGGAAAAATAGGATTAAATAATTTCAGTATTCAATTAATGAATAACCTGAAGCAACACATTAGAGTAGGAATTCTAGGGACTCTAAAGATGGAGAGGTGAAGGTCTCCGTCTTTAACAGTCAACCTCTAGAGCCGGGTAAAATGATACATTTACAATCCACTATAATGCTAGGTAGAACAGGATCGTGCTTCTGAGAAATCAATTATATTATGGGAACACAGAGGAGGAGGGACTAATTTGCTACAAAGGCTTGAGGAGGCTCTGTGACAGGAGTGGCATTTGACCTAAATTTTGAAGCATGGTTTAAAAATCCAACCTGTTGGAGGAGATAAAATGAGAGATCTATGTTAGCAAAGAGATTGGAAACAAGAAATAATTCAAAGGGTAGAAGATTCACTCATTTTTTATTCCTTCAAAACAGACGCACTGAATAGTGTCTGTATGCTAGGGTCTGCACTTGGTACTTGGCTTCCGGTGTCTCTGCCCTCACATACTGACCTTTCAAGGCTACTCTGAGATATGGATCTTTTCTCTCAGGAACTGATAAATCATTATAGGTCATTCAGCATGAGGTAAATCAAAAAAACTATACTTGATGCACCTAGGTTGGCAGGAAGAGGTAAAATGTCTAAGAAAGGCAAGATACTGGTACAAAGAACTCTTTCATCACCCTATGGTGCAGTAAAGAGTTAATCCAATAGGCTCAGAGTACTCAAACCCTGTATATTCTAAACTGAAAAGACCATCCCTTGATCAGCTCCTGGGAGATAACCTATAAGCCCTTGGAATATTCTGCTTGATAAAAATGTCTTTGTCTACCAGGGGTCAGGGGTCACACCAGACAGTTTATGCTAACAGTGCCATTTATGGTGAATGTCTAGTTTTGTTTCTCCATGATGTTGGGCCACATTTATCACCTTACAATGTCATTTACGGTGAATGCTTAGTTTTGTCTACCTGGGACCCTAAATCACAGTGTATCAGTTTGATCTCTGGGGGAACTGGAGTCTGGTCAGTCATATGAGAGCTTCACACCTGAATGACTGACCTCCTAATAAAAATCCTGAATAGTAAGACATGGGTGAGTTTCCTTGTTTGGCAATACTTCGTAAGTGTTGTCATACATTGTTTCTGGGAGAAATAAATACTTTCCATATGATTCCGGTGGGAGGGGATAACTGGAAGTTTGCACTTGGTTTCTTCTAGACTCTTCTCTGCACCTTTGTCTTTGTTGATTTTAATCTATATTCTTTCGCTGTACTAAACCATTAGGGTGAGTACAAAACCTTTTCAGAATTCTGTGAGTTCTTCTAGTGAATCACTAATAATGAGTGTGGCTTTGGAGACTCGCAACACACCATGGTAAAGATATAGGTTTATACCTAGAAAAACAGGTTATCCAAAGTGATAGTTTTGCTTTGTTTGTTGTGACAAATCTTCAAACCAAAACATTTTAGATCTTATTATAGGTCCTCAAGCTAATCCTATTCTACACCCTCATTGCTCACTTCAACCTTCCTCACAAGTAATGATCAACTTCTGTAAGATTTGCATAGACCTTACACATGATTGCATAGGATGTCAGCTTCATGCCACGACTTTAAGTTGCTAGACTCCTACTTATTTAGGGAGAGTCCATATTTTTTTCTTTAGTGAGTGGTAGCTAGGTTTATTGGATTGAAAAGTGCTTGGTTCTTCATTGGATTGAAAAGTGCTTGGTTCTGAATGTTCTCAGGTTCTACGACAGACAAATATTAAGCCAAAACTAAATAGTACCGACTTCTATATCTGTCCTCATGGCCTAACTAAAAGCGCCTGTCAAGGCTGACAGGAAGATGAATTGAGGATAAAATCTTTTTACATCACTAGAGCTCTGCTTTCCGGTCATGCCTCGACTTGTAGAGAATTAATTAGTTATAGCAGATTCTACTTTCTTCCTCCTTTTCCAATCTCCCTTGAGAGTAGATCTAAGTAATTTCTTATTTAAGGATTGTGTTTCCAAAGTTTTCTTTCGAATGATATTAGCTTCAAAGCAGTGAAAATATCACAGTTGGATATTTAATCTATTTTTAGAGTGGCACAATTCAAACACAAGGGCATAATTTTCCAGGACTTATACTGAAACTTCGTAAAGACAAGTTCCCCACCTTGTAGTAGTTTGCTAAAATAGACAATCTTGGCAGCTTGCTTCTCAATTCTTTTTATGGGTTCCAAGGTACATAACCGCTTTTTCAAAACTTCTTTGTGGTTCATCAGCAATGCCATACATGAAGCGGCTATGATTATATTCCTGATCCATTTTTGGAAGATCTTTCTGATTTGAATTTTTGATTCTCAGATTGAGAGTGAATCTTCTGCTTTATGGGTAAGTTCCGTGAGCAATTTAATTTACTATGCTGTCAGTATCTAATTATTAATAAAATCTATGTTATTTTTCACTACTCCCTTACTTGCTATTATTATTCACTCATTCATCAAATCATAGACGATGTACTACACATAAAGCATTATGTGATATGCCTGAGGGAATATAAAAATGTTCAGGAGGATTACAGCAAAGGAAGTAAGGGTATGGGCAAATAAGTATACAATAAGGAAGAAGGAAGTCACTGCCCCAAAAGGGTTACTGAGAACATGCTGTGAGAGTCAGAGTCCTCCATCCTCTGAAGGAAAAGTAAGACAGAAAAATAAGATGGGTGTCAAAGGAATTGATCTTAAGTATCTACTAGTGGTGAGTTTGCAACTTGCAGCCCAAATGTTATTTTAGTCATGAGATTTCTCTCTGCTTTAGCTATCATTCTGTTATTTTTTTGTAGTGATCAACTTCAAAAAGAGTTAACATATAATTTAATAAAATTTTTAAAGTTTGTTCTGTTTACTTAAACAGAAGGGGGTCTAATCTATTCTCTCTCAGCATTCAAATGGGCAGCTGTTGTCAATCCAGTAATTTTAATAGTTTAGAGTCTAAATAGAATTCAATTGAGATTTTTTTTTTGGTAATTTACAAACTTACTGATCATTTTTACGCCTCAGCCCATGAAATAGTTAATTTCTAGAATGCTCCTGACTTCCACTCTAGAGATTAATATTCCTTTGTATCACGATATTTTCTTAAAATGAAATATTCCACTTTCTTGGTTTCTAAATCATTATTCTAGTCGGTTACATTAAAAATAATTAAATAACAAGTTAATAATAGTCAACCATTTTTCCATGCTAAATAATCTGTGTAATAGATATATTTATCCTTACATAGGCAGAAGATCAATAGTGCCTCTTCACTTTAGACCAGTGCTTCCCTGCCTGGTTTTTATTTTCAAGCCCCTAAGGTCCCTGTTTCATTACCTTTTTTATTTTCATATTATCCTCACCATGAAATCTTTGTTCCACAGATATATTCTATGTACAGATGTACTGTGTGAATATGCTTTCCATATACGTAAAATTAAAATGGTATTTTCACCCCTCTCAGAACCAATTTTCATCCCCTTAGGGAGATATGCGTGCTTGAGACACATATTTCTATTGCACATATTTAGCTAAGGAGATAAGTAGATATGTCGTGGTCTACCCTACAAAATATTTATAATAATTGCCCTTTCTCTTTTGGTAGTCTTTTCTCTAAAAACAAACTTTAATTAGAGAAACCTTACTAGGTTCTTTTTTCTTAAAGTCAGATACTGTTGGGTTGACACCAATTTTCTTTTTGCTAGAGCTTCCTCGGCAAAGGCTCTCTCTAGAGAAATGGAGTCACAATCAGTTCCCTGTAGCCCTTCTCAGGAAGCCACCTTCTTATAAATTAGGTACAACTTCAGCAGTGCATGTTTAACTGTGATTGTTAGTCAACTGGGAATTCTATTGACAAAGTTACCCGGAGTATCTCCAGTGACATTTAAGTTATTTTTTGTGATAATTGCTCCAGAAATGCTGTTGTCATGCCTGGTTTTGGGGGTGTTTGTAGTCAATTACAGATCTTCCTCTGTTATGGCCTTCATTCTAATGCATCCAAGTATTAAAAGAAGTTAACAAAAGAAGGATAATTAGCTAATTAGCAGTATTTGTTGAGAGCTTACTCTTTAAATACACTGTTCCATGGCTAAATAATAAGTGGTGGTTAGGAAGAGAGAAGAAAATAGAAGAAAATTAGTTCTCACTTTGCACAAGTTCAGCCCTTAATATTAAAAATTGAATAACATAATATTTCTCAACTGTCACTGCTGCAGGAGACAGATTCTGGTGTGCACTTTTCATGCTAAGAAATTTACATCTGCAATTTAGATTCAGGACCAAATATATAAATTGAATGCCTTTTGTAGAAATGCCCAGGGTTCGAGCCTAACAAGTTAATGAGGTGATCACTCCTGTATATAAATGGAAAAAAGGGAACTACAAAACCAATAAAAATCTTAGCATGAACCATGAAATTCCTATTAGAGGAAAAGAGTAGAAATTTACCTCTACTTGTAAAAAAATATATAAATAGGAAAAAGTAATTAGTACGTATTTATGACTATCCCTTATACTTTTAAAAGGCTTCGATGTTATAATTATACCTATTGAGAGTTAGGCAAGAAAGATTTAATATCATCATTTTATAGATTAAGAAATATGTATTAGCCAATCTCAGTAACTTTCAAATCTCTGCAATTGTTTCATTTTCTTTCTTCCTTCTTTTTTATGTATGAGTCACTGTCAGCTTCTTATTGATCGATGAAAAAAATAACAGAAGTGAGACTGACATTAAATAGATTGCAAGTTGTGAAAAGATAACAAAGGAAAAGACAAAGATGTTACAAGTAATTACTGCAGGAGAATGATTTCCATCCAGTGATCTAGGATCCCAGCTTTGCTAAGAAAGTGGAGATGAGCCTTGAAAACTGCCTAGCATGGAAAGGTCCAGCGCCAGGGGTGAGGTTTTCCCACCCTTCTAAATAGACTCTGAAATTCCAGAAAGAGCTTGGTGCCCCAAAGGAATGTAAGCCAGGCTAGAGGACAGGGACTGAAGCTCCAGAACATTCTGGGAAGATAACCCAAGGTCAGATCACATAAGCTTGTGGGCCAGTAAGGACTTAATGGAAAGTGCAATAAAAAATCCAAAGCAAAGCATGATGAAAATACACACTTTGATTTCTAATCTTTTACTTCACTATTTATCTTTCTATTTTAAGACTTTGATAAAATAAAAGCACATGTTACAACCTAGATGGGTCAGTTTATATTATGTATCAGAGTCTGTAATCCAACCGCCTTTGAATGGATAACATGACACCAAACTTCAAAAGAGCCAATTTCTAGCATGTGGTTCTTAAAATAAATACCAAGAGTCCGAATAGCATTTACATTCAACTGACTTATATATCTGGGAATGCTTGCCTCTTGTAAGTCACAAGAAAATAGAGGAATTTCAAAAATGTTAATAATGCATAAAAATTAGTAAGTATTTTCATGTCTTGAGCTAGCATTGTTTTCATATTTTGAAATATATGAGGATAGTGTTCATGAATATCATTGAGTAAACAAGGAAATAACAGCTTATCTATGTGCAAAATTGATAGTGGTTGATACATATTAATTTCATTTACCTCTTTTCAAACCAGAAAATCTATTTCTTTCCTTTGATTAAAGAAATTTTAAGTTAGGAATTATTTTTTTTAATATCTTATTTATTTGACGGAGAGAGAAAGATCACAAGTAGGCAGAGAGAGGGGGGGAAGCAGGCTCCCCGCGGAGCAGAGAGCCTGACGTGGGACCCAACCCCAGGACCCCGGGGCCATGACCCGAACCGAAGGCAGAGGCCCCAACCCACGGAGCCACGCAGGCGCCCTAAGTTAGGAATTATTTTAAAGCACCCGAAAAGTACACATGACAATTATCCACTACCTATAAACTAGAGGTTGAGAAATATTTCCTGTGTGCTTCAGATATATTTTTAAAGGAATATTTAGGCACATTTGAATCTCACTTCACATCTATCCTAGTCCCTTCCCCTTTTCTCTAGAGTTAACTACTCTTCTGAAATTAGTACATATCATATCAGTGTAATTAAAAATTTTTAATTTATAAAGTGTGTGTCCACACAATATAAAAGTGTTTTATGTCTTACAATGTCACACAAATGACAGCACAGTGACTTTGGTTTTCCTCACATCACCGGAAGTTTCTGAAATTTATGAATGCTTAGACATGAGGACCTATTTCACTCACTGGAACAGTTCTATCAGAATTTACGACTATATTGCATTTCATTTTTCTTACTGATGTATGGATATTTCTATTCCTTTTTTTTAGTTTTTATTACAATTAGGTATATGGTGAACATTTTTTCTTTGCTTCTTTCTACACAGTGTGCAACTTTCTTTAGCGTGAATGCCTAGTTGTGGAGTTGCCGAGTGACAGGACTTCACTATCTTAATGATACAGATACCCTACTGTCCTCCTAAGGTTGTAGCACTAATTTACCCAAATGACAGCAGCATTTCTTCTGGTTTTCGCCAGGATTTGATATTATTTGCTATCTCCTCATTTAAAGTTTTATCTTATGTTCTTCAATAATGTTAAAAAGTATCTCCACTTAAAAATACCTATTTCTAGGTATCATATAGTTTTTGTTGCTATTCGAAATATTTTCATTACATTTTCTAATTGGTTATCACTGACACATAGAAATACTACTGCTTTTTATAGACAGATTCTTGCATTCTTCGAGCCAGCGGGACTGTCTTCTGGTTTCAATATTCTTCTTGCTAAAGTATGTACATCAACGAGCAGTGTTTTCAATACAGTTGGACTGACAATGGTAAACACACACAGTGATATTTCTCTGGCACATATGATACGTATTTGTTTCTAGCACATATGATATGATATATGCAATAAAAACATATCTAATGCATTTAACACTTTTTTTTCTCAATCTTAACTCGTGGGCAAGTTGTTTACTAGGCGCTTAGGTGGTAGATTTCTTTTTTACCTTCTTCAAACAGAAAATGCTTAATTTTCTTTAATTCTTGACAATTCTTCTCTCCATCATTTTTGGATATTCTTTCTCGTCTATTTCATCTAGTCTCTTCTTTGGCAATTCGTGCTACTTTTGTTGAATTTTATCCTCCTATGAGCCACACTACTTTGCACCTTATATTTTCATTTCTTTACTCCCTATGTCAATTTATAGGTAATTTCCTCAGGTCTGCATTTCTAATTCTCTATTAAGCAGTTTCCAATCTTTTGCTCAGTTCATTCACTGAATTTTAAATTTCAACTATATACAATTTTTATTTCTAAAAGTAAATGATATTGACTTATTTTCCAAAGCTGCTTATTTACTTTAATAAAGGGCCCTATTTTGTACTGTTTTTCTTATTCTTTTTTATCCTTTTATCTTCAAATCATATTTTATGATTATAAATTTTTCATTTATTTTTATGATTAATATGATAAAAACATATACTTTGGTGTTTATATGAATTTTCTCAGACTATCTTATTCTCCTAGTTCTTGGTGTACAAACATTCTGACTTTTGTGGCTCCTGATTTCGTTTTGTAGTTATTTTCCTTTTGTGCAGTGTACTGCTTTATGGTGAGCTCATCATCAGATGAAGTAGCACTTTCTTTCCTGTGGGAATATCACTTGCCTGACATGTTGAAGAATTCTAACATAAAGGGAGAATAAAACTGACCCTGTTCCCATGTGGCGCACAGGTTTGGGTGTTTGCTTGCTCACTGCACACTAATTTTTCCCCACTTAGAGCCCCAAAGGAGCAAGTAAGTTACTGTTGCCACCGCCAGCTTGCAGGTGGAATTTCCTAGTGCCTGTTTCACTGTCAGGGGACAATTCTAGAATCTAAGCATAAGTGAACTTAGTTTTAATTTCCTTCCTTGAGCCCAAACCTCAATGTCAAGTCCTACAGAGGCCATTAAAACTTCCAACTTTAACTTGCAGTTTTAGAAAGGGACTAGCCTCCCATTCCCTCACCCCATGACCATTGTTCAGCTTTGCTTGGGCTTATGCTTGTTAACTTAGATTTCTCTTTTGGGTCTGACATATAGAAATTTCCCTCTCATTCCTGAATCAACGTGATTACAAATTTATTTACTCTGTTTCATCCAGCATTCTTATACTGTAAGTGGCAGAATTGGTGTCCCTTTTGCTCAGTATAATATCTTGATAGAACATTACCCATTTAAAATTTACAATAGAAATATACTTAGACCCAAGACTTCATAACCAAGTGCCTTCTTAAAGTGTCCACATACTTCAATAAGGACACTATTTCTTCCTAATGAAAATTATTTAAAAAATTACATGTTATAATGCAACCGAATTAAGTGTGTACGTGTTTACTGGTTAATATGCATTTTGGAAATGAGCAATTATATTATTTTATTTGAATTTAAGTCTCCAGTATGTTAGCTGCTTAATGATGTATTACTTGTTAAATGCCATTTTGATCAATCCATATTGTTTCAAATAACCAGCAGACACACCTATGTCTAATCATGTTTTCATAAAAGAGAATGACCTATTTCTCTCTACATTAATAAATGTCTGTTCAGTATTTAAATTGCATGCATATTTTGTGGGAACACTGTGCATTTATTATATGCATTTATTCTTTTAAATAAGAGATTACAGGTACTTAGTTATAGTACATTACATGCATGCATATTATGATATAATTCACTTGCTGTATGCATATAATTATTGATTTTTAAAATTATGTGGATATCTACTGAAATCTGTTTTCTGCAAGCTTTTATCCTAAAAAGAAGAAAAACATTTTGTTTTATCTAAGTGGTTACAGTCATCTATTTAAAATATCGCACAGTTGAAGGGCAACTCTTTTAACGATGCTACTTACTTATTGATTCTTTTATGATTTCTTAATTGCTGTTTATTGTGTTTTAATTGTCTGCATAGAGCTTCAGGTGTCTTTGTAAGAAGGATGCTTCTTAACTAGGACTGTAATGGCTCAGTATACGACAGAGGCAGGCAAAGAGCAGGCAGGGGGCAGGCAGTGGCTCAAGGAGCTCTCCCTGGGAGTCCTGCTAGTGGCTATAGCTCCCTCCTTCTAGCCTTTCTCTCTATATTTGCCAAAGAAAGGATAAATTGAGGCCTGCATCCCTCCCTCACTTGTTACTCTTTCCTTGAAAATACCAGACATCTCCAGTGTATGAACAGTACATAATATCCTTTTCTTTTTTCTAGTTTGATGTCCTGTATTCTAGAGACTGGGGAGATTTCTCTTCCATTCTAAGCTCGGCTTGGCGTGTCCTTTATTTGAACGAGTGATAAAACTTAGAGAATCCATGGAGCTTTGTTAAAGAGTTTTGTTAAAGAAATAAAAGAAATAAAATTCACATAAGCTACATTTTGGAAAATATCAGAAAAGATGAACTAAGCCTATAGGATTGTCCAGAAAGACACACAAGGCGAAGAGCAGAGGTCCCTTAAACAAACGATCACCCACACATGGCAACACGGTCTTGGTCTGTGCTGCGGCAATTTATCATTTCAAGTAACATTGGAATAAAATGTACTGTATCTAGGAAATTTACTATGTTCTAGTACATGACTCTTACTATAGATTATGGACTTTCTGCCAGTTTACACAGATAGGAGTTATGCAGTTTCAGTAGTCGGAAAAATACCTAAAAGATCCATGATATAACATATGCCTGTTACATAATTATTATAATATTTAGCTTGTTATGTTGGACATTCTTATCCCAATAAATATACAATTCACATTAATACTAATATTTATTTCTTGTGTTATACTTTGATGTTTGTATGCACATACATAACAAATGGAAGCATACAATTTCATATAACTTACAGCTTAATTTGTTATTTCTTATTATTTATTTCTAATTATACTTCTAATTATACTAATTATAATTCTAATTATAATTAGAAATAATTATGATTAATTTATTATTTATTATTTAATAAAGGTTCTTAGGTTCCAACCATGATTGAGAATAAAGGAAAATAAATAACATTCATTTTTATATCAGAATGGCATTCTAACTTTTTCAGTGGATTCTCTCAACTAAAGTAGATAACACTGCTTAACCCCAGTGTTTTGGAACTGATTAGCACAGCTAAAGGAAATCTGTTCTATCATTTTAGACTTGTGCATGCCTCTGTTTCCTCTATGTATACAAACTGTGGTTGTAATGCATCCCTTGGCATTAACATGATGAGCTATTAGCTGAGGATGTACAACAAATAAAGTCGTATTTCTAAAAGTACTCTTAGGAGGAAAACTTGAGGCTTTAATCAATTCCGCTAGGGCTTCCTACATTTTTGGTAATAAAACAGAAGAAACTGAATGTAGTATTTTCAGACAATCTGGGTCTGAACTTCAGAAGATTATTTAAAACGGCAGAATGTAACCCTCGGCAGAATCAGTTTCAGAGATAGATACAAATCTATGGTAGGTTTGAATGTATCATTGCTATTTGTAACGTCTATTTTTCAAATCACAGACTAGCTGGGTAATGGGGGAAAGGGTTTTTTTTTTTTTTTTTTTGCTATGAAATGACACCTCTTCTTAGGGTGACTGGTCCTTCTTGAGTTGGTAGATTTTTAGACAAATGGTGGATGTTTGGCAACAGCCAACCTGGTTGGAAAGACACTTAGAGGAGGGCGGACAGTGGATACATACATGGATAAATATCCAGTAGGATATTTACAGGACGACTGTACAACTGTACAATTAACTTAATGTCAACAGACAGAAGAGAACAGAGAAGTAAGGAAAAAGGACCTTCTGTCTTGACAGCAGATTTTACCGGCATACACAACACACCTTGCAGTGACAGGGTCCAAAACAAGGGTCCTCATTTGTGCTCCCTGCACCACTGCAGTTACACGGCTTGCAGTCTGGGTAGCCAGTGTAGCCCCGGGCACAGCGGTCACAGCTCACGCCTCTGAAGCCAGGTTTGCAATGACAAGACCCAGGTGCCAGACCTACGGGAAGACAAGCCACATATTAATGACTGAAAAACACACACACACACGGGTGCCTGGGTGGCTCAGTGGGTTGAAGCCTCTGCCTTCGGCTCAGGTCATGATCCCAGGGTCCCAGGATTGAGCCCCACAACAGGTTCTCTGCTCGGCAAGGAGCCTGCTTCCTCTCCTCTCTCCCGCCTGCCTCTCTGCCTACTGGTGATCTCTCTGTCAAATAAATAAATAAAATCTTAAAACACACACACACACACAATTCAGGTCCTAAGGTTTCATGATAATAACATTTAAAATTATTTTTTGACACAAAAACTAATAAAGAAAAGTTAAAACCAAATGGTGTAAGGTTTAATTAGAAGCTGGCTACAAGTCTAATGCAGCACCTCTTATGTATTTTTACAAATATTAATAATGAAAAAAAGAAACATAAAATCTCGAAGTGTCTACCAAAATCAAGGCTACAGAAAAACTGTCACAATGATCAAGGACTCGTTTACATGACTGATGATACTCAAAGAATAACCAGTGACCTGTGATACCTGTTACTTCATAACTTAGACCATCATGAGCTGGAGGAAGTGCCTGGTGAGAAGAGTACACTGCTGAAGCCCAAAATTAAACAACAATCACCTAAATACGACATCACTGAGTACAGGAACAACAAAAAGACTGAGAGTTCATGGGAATAGATATTTTGAGAACAAGACATAGAGGAAAATGAAAGCAGTTTAAATTTACTTTTTAAATAGAGACATTCAAAAGATATTTTTTTTTCTTCTCTTTGATTAGACACGGAAAATGCAGATGAATAAGTACAAGTTATTGACTTTCAAAATCTGGAAAAGTTTAAGAGCACATCAGTAAAATATAGTCCACTCAAAAAAGGAAAGGAGAGAAGAAAGAAGCAGAGAAACATTACAAGGGGAAAGCACACAGCAGAATGGGAAGAAGACTGTCAAACTCACATGCTAATCGTATGTCAACGAGTTCACGGTCTTATTGCTTCCGTTAAAACTAGGTGTGTGTAATTTCAGAAGAGATATACAAAATGTAAGAAATAATTAAAAAAAAAAAGAATGTAAATCTACATTAGAGGGCGCCATTTAGAGTTGCAATATTAGTAATGGCCTACCGAAAATAGATTCACTAGGGGGCGACTGGGTGGCTCAGTCAGTTAACTGCCTTCCACTGGGTTCCTGATCCCAGTGTCCTAGGATTGAGCCCCAGGGCAGGCTCCCTGCTCAGTGGGGTGTCTGCTTCTCCTTCTCCCTCCACCCCCTCCCCCTCAACCCCAGGCTAGTGCTCTCTGTCACCCTTTCTCTCAAATAAATAAAATCTTTTTTTTAAGATTTTATTTATTTATTTGACAGAGAGAGAGAGAGATCACAAGTAGGCAGAGAGGCAGGCAGAGAGAGAAGGGGAAGCAGGCTCTCCGCCCAGCAGAGAGCCCAATGCAGGGCTGATCCCAAGACTCTGAGATAATGACCTGAACCCAAGGCAGAGGCTTTAACCCACTAAGCCACCCAGGCACCCCTCAAATAAATAAAATCTTAAAAAAAAAAATTTGATTCATTAGGACAAGCCCTCATTTTACATTGATGACAGTACAATAAAAAACATGACTTAAGATATTATATTTATACTCCATAAGAACACTAATTTTAAGTACAAAAATAAATAGATAGACAACAAAAGATTTGAGGGTTCAAAGAGAAAGTGGCCAAAAATCAGTGGCTGAGAATGACATTAACCTACTCACTTCAAATATTTGTAGACGAATTAGAAAAAAAAAAGACATAGAAAAACATGAATCAGGTTGCCTGGGTGGCTCAGCGGGTTAAAGCCTCTGCCTGTGGCTCAGCTCATGATCCAGGGTCCTGGGATAGAACCCGGAATCAGGCTCTCTGCTCAGCAGGGAGTCTGCTTCCCCCTCTCCCTCTGCCTGTCTCTCTGCCTACTTGTGATCTCTTTCTCTCTGTCAAATAAATAAGTAAAATCTTAAAAAAAAAAAGTATAAATGAAAATATTGACAGTTAAAAAAATAATATACTTCTTTAAAAAGTAAAAAAAAGTATGGAAAAAACTCAAAAGACATTACTGAAAATAACATGATTTAGTTGTTACTACAAAAAGATAAGGAGCCATAAAATGAAAAATGACCTCAATAATTCACCATTCGAGATTTAAAATAATCAGAGTTTTAATCTTTTAAGATTTAAGACTGTAGGGCTTATGTTGATAATCTTAACATTTTATAAAGGAAGCAGGTAAGCTACGCTGTGCCAAAGAAACGTTGCCAGAGTTTTAACTTGAAAGCCATTGGAGGAAAAATCCTATATTGTGATGATCTATTTTAATTTTTCCTAAGAGAAGAATCCACTCTTAGCAATATAAAGAAACTGTTTCAGATACGTCCTAATGTTCTACTTAACTTTGGCAAGCAACTCTCCTGGAAGAGGCACCTCAACATTTTACATCAAGGAGTTATTTTGGCATTTGATTCTTCAATGTTTGGACTTCATCATGAGTTTCAATCCTCAAAGCATTTGGCTTAAATTTCTATCAGCCTCTTTCCCTTTATTAACTCTTGATGACTACCTATTTTTATTTTTTTTTAAAGATTTTATTTATTTATTTATTTGAGAGAGAGAATGAGAGAGAGCAAGCATGGTGAGAGGAAGGTCACAGAGAGAAGCCGACTCCCTGCAGATGTAGGTCTTGATCCTGGGACTCGGGGATCATGGCCTGAGCTGAAGGCAGTCGCTTAACCAACTGAGCCACCCAGGCACCCTGACCACTACCTATTTTTAGTCCTTTATGTACAGGTTTTGCTTTCTGTACTATGGACTGCATCTCAGTGTGTGAAGTTTGTTCTCTCCTTCCCCGGCAGCACACACATCCCTCAGTGAATGCTGTCTTTTCATGCTAGAAATCACAGAAATACAAAAAAACAATTCATAACAAGACATTAAAAAATTACAAACATCACAGATTTCTGATTAACCAGAAGATAGATACGCATAGATATGTAAATATGTATATATGAATATACAAACATATCCCTATAATGCAAAATAAATTATTCAGTTCTTTTTGCTTTTAAAGCATAATTAATTGTAATTAATTTACAGGAAAATAATTATTGAGATGAATAAAAAACTGCTTCCTGGAGGGAACACTGATAGATATGAGAATAAAATTATTAAGCCAATGAAATTTACTATAAAATGTTACCTAAAAATAACTATATCTGGCTTTTTGTTGTCCCTTTATCAGAACAACAGCTCTCTGCTCCCGCTCTGCTCTTACCTCGTCGAGCGTGTTTTTCATCCTTCACACAGACTTCATTTAAGGAACCAATTGGATCACAATGGCATGGCTGGCATGGTCTTAGATAATTTGGAGATACCTACCAAGATTATTAAAAGGCTCTTAGTCAAATGTAATAAAAACATCATTATTTTTCAATTTGGTAAACTTTTAAGGACAAAATAAATTTAATAATACATAGTAATAAATTATATTGAGAAAATAGTGTAGGAAATTATCTTTAATATATATTTGTAATTTCTAAAATCCCTTTCTTCTAAATAGAGCCACAAATGTAAAGAAGATAGTACAATACACTTGTATTTATTTGCTACCTATATTCAGCAATTATCAAGATTTTTCCATATGAGTTCCATCATTGTTCATTCTTTGCTGAAGTTTAAAGAGAATTGCAGATAGAGTATTTTAATCTTTAGACATTTCAGGATGCATCTTTCTTTTATAATCATAGTATCATTATAGTAAACAAAAATAATAATATTTACTTGATAGTCTATAATATATATTCCTTGGTAAAATCCTTCTGATTGTTTTTTTTGTGTATGTTTTTCTTTTCTTATTACACAGTTCAAAATTAGTAATTTCCCCAAATTTACTTTTTAGGAAATTTGTTCACATTGATCATGATGTGACTAATTAAATACAAAGTTATATTTGGTGCTGAAAAAAAGATAATATTAAGTAGGCAAATTAACCATTTGGCTTCCTGGAGAGGCAGCATCAGCCAAGGGCACACAATGTAGAGTCTCCACAATTAGGAAAATGTGAGCTCACATCTCATTGTGGCTGCTTACTGGCTATGTGGCCTCATTTAACTTCTCCACTTCCTTGTGATATGAGGATATCAATAGAAACTACAGTAATATTATTAAATGAAAATTAAAAGGAAGAACATATAAGGGATCTGATAAGATTCCTCAGATATATTAAGTATTCAATACAACTAATTTTAATGCTAAAATATTTTAATCAAACAAATCTAGACTGTGATAATATGCTGGAATTACAACACTTGTTTTCCAGATGCAATAGGATAAGAAGAAAAAAAAACATTTGACTGGGGTATACCTAAATACTGTGCACATGCTCTATCTCTTTCTACATATAAATAAGTCTATTCATATGAATATATATATTTCCCCCATAAAACAGAGCCAGGCATATGTATATATCTATGCTTAATTTATAAATGGAAATGTGTTTACTAATATAAATCAAAGTGTCATAACTAGAGTTATTAACATGTCTGATAGAATATCAATCAACTATATTTACAGATCAGTTTTAAAATCATCATTTTTAAGATACATTTATTCATTCCCCATTATGAAGTAAGAGCTGTACAAAGCACAGATAGGTAATGCCTGGTGTCTACTTTAAATAAGCTTATAGGAATAACAGACTTGAAAGACATAGATTAAATAGAATGTGCCAAGTGATAAAATAGACATACAAACAGAGCATTAGGGCACAAAAGAGGAAGGAGTAATAACACAACACAATGAAGTCAACAATGTTTCACAGAAGTGACATTTTGACTGAAGCTCGAAGTATGAGTAGCAGTTTCAGAGTAGGGATGGCAGAAGGGCTTTCCCACTAGAAAAAAACCAAAACACTAAGACATGAAAACAAAAAAATAAAAAAAAACCCAAAACCCTCTCTGGATGAAAGACAAAAAATTTCTTTTAAATGAGATCTTGGCTATAATAAAAATGATTTATGATTCCAATGATGAGCTTGGGTAAATAAAAGTCTCCTAATTGATTATCCCTCTTTGTGGTAATTGGGGAAATCTGCCAGAATCCTGACCAGGAATCTTTCTAAGATGAGATCCTATAATATATCAACTTTGCACATGATTTTTAATTTTATTAAAATAATTTTATGAAATATTTATTAAAATAACTTTATTAAGATAATTTAGATTACTCAAAATAAACATTGCATTGTATTTGATTTAACTATTAAATATATGGATTTAGTAAGTAAATCTTAAATCAAATTTGAGGACAATAATTTTTAAAATATCATAGAGATGTTATTTAGCTGAAAACCTCAGTACAAAAAATATTTCTTTTTTTATCTTTATAAAAATGGAATGGATTTCTGGGGCTCTTGGCAGGGTCAGTCGGTTGAACATCCAACTCTTGATTTCAGCTCAGGTCACGATCTCAGAGTCCTGTGTCTCAGTGGGGTGTCTGCTTCTCTCCCATTCCCTCTGCCCCTCCTTCTGCTCACATGTGGCCTCTTTCTCTCAAATAAATAAATAAATCTTTAAAAAAAATGAAATGGACTTCTACACAAATATTTGACACTTAAGAGATTTGAATTTTTAACATACAGTGTAGCATAAATATTTTTAGAAGTATTAAAACAGCATAACCCAGGCTCTGATTCACTTAATTGACTTATAATAAAAACATGAAACTTCCAGGTTTGATCATGGCAGTATCTTGTATGGTCCAATCTACTCTCGGATAACAATTACTAATTCTGGACAAAATATGAAAGTAAAATATTTAAGGGCCTGGGATATTAATCAAAAGCAGACAGGACTTAGAAGAATTTGAGTTTGAAAGAAAAAAATATACTAGCTGAGATCTCTGTTCAGAGATGGGGAGCACCAGAATCTGTGTATCCACACCCTTCAAATGCTTAACTGATCCCTTCATAGTACATCCATTCAGAGACTCCAAGGAATACAGCGAAAAGTAACAGCTGGAAAACTCAATGATGTGAATAGAATTTTCAGGCCTGCATACCATAAAGTAAACAGAGATTGAAGTTGTCAGTCAAGTTAGCAAGATTAAACAACCCGCTTGAGCTTATTGTTAATCTTCCCTAACACAGTGTAAAGCAAGCCTCTAAATAATCTAGTTTAAAGCCACTAGGACAAATAAAGGACTTAGGTATAGGATATAACACCAATATTTGAAAATCTTGATAATAATATTAAACAATTTTAAAATTATTTTTTGCAATAAATATACTGAGAATTAACAAAAGACATGCAAGATCTCTGTACTGAAAAGACTACTGTGAATATTTAAAGGACATATAAGTAAGTGGAGAGACATGTTATATTCATTGATTACAAGACTCAGTATTAGTGTTATTTCCCCCCATATCTGTATTTAGATTCTATACAACAGTCTCAATATTTCTGTCATTGACAAGTTCATTCTAAAATTTGTATGGGAATATAAAGAAATTGTGATCCAAAACAATCTTCCAAAGGAAGAATAAAGTTAGTGCACTTATGTTTCTGAATTCTAGACTTATTAAAGGTAAACAGCAATCAAGATACCATGTTGTTAATGCAAGGATGGACAAAGGAATCCGTGGGATAGAACTACAGCTCCAGAAATTGACCCACATGCTCAAACCACATGATTTGCAACAAATGTCTCAAAGCAATTTATTCATTTATTTTTCAAGATTTTATTTATTTATTTGAGAGAGAGAGTGTGCACAGGTGCCTGCCTCAAAGCAATTTAAAGGAGAAAAAGAAAATAAAATCTTATAAAAAATAAATAAAATCTTAAATAAAGAAATGACTAAATAAAATGTTAAAAAAAAAAGGGGGGGGGACACCTGGGTGGCTCAGTTGGTTAAGTGCCTTCAACTCAGGTCATGATCCCAGGGTCCTGGAATCAAGTTCTGCATTGGGCTCGGTAGAGAGCCTGTTTCTACCTCTGCCTGTGCTTCCCCTGCTTATGCTCTCTCTCTGTGTCAAAAGGAAGGATGAAGGGAGGGAAGGAGGGAGGGAAGGCAGGAAGGAAGGAAGCAAAAAAGGAAGGGAGGGAGGGAGGGAGGAGAAAATGAAGTACTTAAAAAAATGGCTCTGGAACAACAGGTTAACCATGTAGATCTCAATCATTATTTTAAACCACATCCAAAGATTTGCTTGAGATGGGTCATAGATCTAAAAGCTAAAATTATAATGTTTCTTGAAAAAAAATATCTTGGCTTGAAGGGAAACTTCACAAGATATAGGAATGGACAATAAGCACTTAATAGGAAAATTATATGCAAAATGGAATCAGCTGTAAATTTATAATAGAAGATCTGCAGTAGCACCAAGCTTTGATGGGAGTGACTTGGTGATTGCCAAATACCTACTCGCCATACCTGCTGCACCCACTAGAATAGTTAATTCAAAAAGACACTCAATACCAAATATTAGAAATGATATGCAAGAACTGGAACTCACACATTTTTGGTGAACGGGTAAAATATTATTACTAATTTGGCAAAATGTTGGCAGTTTCTTATAAAATCATATAAAGACATATAAATATCCTATTTATTTATCCTATATAGGATATAAATATCCTATAAATATCCTATAATATCCAAGTATTCTATCTGTAGATACTTACACAAGCAAGGCAAATAAAACTTGACCACAAAAACACTTAACATAAAATGTAAGTCTTTCTGTTGCCTTTTTTTTTTAAGATTTTATTTATTTATTTGACAGAGAAGAGACAGATCACAGCAGAGAGGCAGAGAGAGAGAGAGAGGGGGAAGCAGGGCTCAATCCTAGGACCCTGAGATCATGACCTGAACCAAAGGCAGAGGCTTTAACCCACTGAGTCACCCAGGTGCCCCAACTGTTGTCATGTTTTATTTAATATAAGCAGTGCTTTATAGGAGCTAATCAAATGAAACTGAAAATGACAAAACTGAAAATGACACAAATACCTACCAATAGTACTGGATTAAAAATTGCAGTACATTTATGGAAACGACTAATACTCAGTAATTTTTTTTAAAGAACTAAGGATGCACCCACCATGGATAACTCTTTAAATGCTATATTGAGTGAAAGAAGGAAAACAAAATTGTATTCATTTTATGACTTCATTTTTATGAAATTCACGAAGAGACAAAACAAATGTTCTAAAAATCAGGGGTGTCTGGATGGCTCAGTGGGTTAAAGCCTCTGCCTCCAGCTCAGGTCATGATCTCAGGTTCCTGGGATCGAGCCCCGCATTGGGCTCTCTGCTCAGCGAGGAGCCTGCTTCCCCACCCCCACCCTGCCTCTCTGCCTACTTGTGATCTCTCTCTTTCTGTCAAATAAAAAAATAAAATATTTAAATGAATGAATGAATGAATGAATGAATAAATAAATAATAAAAATCAGTTTGCCAAGGGGTGAGGATTGACAGGAAGGGAGCACAGTGGAACTTTCTAGAGAGATGGGAATGTTTTATACCACATCCTCAAAGATTTATCTAGTTTCTATTCTGAAACATTCCTAGTCACCCCTCAGAATTTGCAGTCAAACTGTTTAGAGAAGCTTTCAAAATTATTTTTCTATATAATATATCTCTGTATGAAAAGGCTGAAAATAACACTTCGTGAAAGAAAAAGCATACTTTACCCCTTTGGGTCTGAAGAAACCATCAATGCATGTCTCACAGTTTACACCAGCAGTGTTTTGAGTGCAGTTAATGCACACACCCCCTCCGATGTACTTTCCATGTATATTTAAACTCAGATTTCTTCTGGCAACATTTTCATCATAGTAGCATTCTTCAGCTTTCCCATGACAATTGCATGCTGCATTAGGGAAAAATAAATTCATAAACATTAATTTCAGGTTTTAGATGTATTTAAAAATCATTTTCTGTTATACAATAGATTTTTATACTCTGTGAGTAATTATATTGCATTGCATTAACATACATATATATATATATATAATCAGTACAAAAGTATCTAGAAAGTATTTGGGTTTATTGAATATATTAATACATTCATACCTTTTAAGAGAACTTGAAATAATTAAAACCTATAAACTAAGCTGCATCATATGAAATTGCCAATATTTGACTGATTTTATCTTACAAAACTGAAATTTCTCATGGTTCAATCCATAATTTGCTATTATGACAAACAAGAAATTATTGAGCTATGGCAATGGCACTGAATGATTAATATCCCCTATGGCTAATTATTATATGTGAATCTCAGTCTTAGATCCTAGGAGTAAAAAAGGACACTTAGGACATAGTTCCTTTTTTGTGCTTCTGATTATAACTAAAACTTGTTTTGTTTTTATATTCTACATTCTGTTGTAAGTGTTCTATATTTATTGCCATAGATTTTAATTCTCAAAATAGCTTTATCAGTTAGGGACTCATATTAACCTCTTTTCATCTATCAGGGACAGAGACAGAGAGAAGTGAAGTAATTATAGAAGGTAACCAAGTCAGTCTTGTCAACCTCACTCAAGAGTTCAGGCTCCTGAGTCTACGGGGCTACCCTTGGCAAATCCCTTCAAGTTCTATCTGATAAGAGAGATGAACTGTATGATCAGTGCCAACGAACCAGGGCAAAATGAGAGCCGGTTTGCTTAGTGCCTGCGATCACACTGTTTTGCACCAGTCGTGGCTATCCAGTACTTAATAGTCATGGGATGTAGGAAACTTTTTAATTTCACTAATGCTCGGTTTCCCTAAACATGGAGAGGTCAATAGTAATTACGAGATAGGAATATTTAAAAGCGTTAAGTGAGAAAATGCCTGTAGAATCATTAGCATAGTGCCTTGTAAATAAGTTCTTAATCGATTTTCCCAACCCCCTTTCCTCTTGATCCTCCTTGTCTTCCAATCCCCTTCCCTTCTTCCTCCTTCTCTGTTTCATGTTATATTACAGGAGTTCAGAGATGCGAAAAAATTATTCCCCCAGAAAGAACTGGGTAAGCCTTTAAAAAAAGATAGGTAAAATTTATTTTAGGATGGGAATGTAGGGAAAAAGATATATTATGTAGAATCTCCTTCCACAGATGTTGAGTTTCTCAGACGTTCTTAGATGGATGTGTGTGGGGGGGTGAGTACACGTATGTATACGGATTCATGGGTGGGGCACACAGCTTAGTCTTTTTTTTCCCCCCACAAAGGGAAATATTTATAAAC
This sequence comes from Nasua narica, assembly GCA_028533885.1. Taxonomy (NCBI): domain Eukaryota; kingdom Metazoa; phylum Chordata; class Mammalia; order Carnivora; family Procyonidae; genus Nasua; species Nasua narica. The sequence continues at coordinate 30,628,391 of CM052802.1, forward strand.
TGTTCTAAACTATTCCCAAATTTTACTAACAGTAAATAGCATTAGCTCTTTCTCTATTAGCATATGTTTCCCCTAAGGCTGCCAGGGTACTTCTTGAATGTAGAGTTTAACACCCTATTAATGGGTAATTATATTGTTTCCAGATTTCTCTTTTATAAGTAACACTGAATAGATACTAGGAGCACAAGGAAGTGGGGGAGGATTGGGCGTTGTAATGTCATACTGCTTCCCATTTGCCAGATGAGTGACTCTGAGAAGAACACTTAAATATTGGTGTCTTTTTTTAAGATTTATTTATTCATTTGACAGAGAGAGAGAAAGCACAAGCAGGTGGAGAGGCAGGCAAAGGGAGAGGGAGAAGTAGGCTCCCTGCTGAGCAGAGAGCCCAATGTGGGGCTCAATCCCAGACCACCCTGGGATCATGACCTGAGCCACCCAGGCGCCCTAGTTGGTGTCATTTTTATGCTTTCCTCTTACAGATGTTGTGAGAATGCAAAACACCTAGTGGTTTTTTAGCACCTACTCTGCTGCTCTACAAGATATCTATAGGTTAAATTCCTACAAGTATAATTTCCAGTCAAATTTTAACTTCAATTAACTTGAAAAATTTCCCTCTCAAAATTCTATGTCCAATTACTTTCCCTGCAATAGATGTGATAAAACTTCAACTGTAGCCTCACCAACACTGTGTATTATCAACCCTCCTGCATTCAGGTATTTGTTAAGTGAATGAATGATATCATTTGCTAAATTGAAAAGAGTATTTTCATTGTTTTAATTGGTACTTCTTTAATCACGAGTGTGAAACCTCTTTAGATGGTTTTAAGTCTTCTTTTCCTGTTTTAATCTTCGCTCATTTTTAATCAGTTTATTGAATCCTTTCTTATTGCTATAGAAGACGTCTTAATATAGTAAGAATATTATCTCCTTGTCATGCTTGTAGCAAATACCTTCCCAGTCTGTTGACCTTGGTTTAGAATATAGGATTCGTGCTATCCTGTTGGAAAGTTTTCATACTTTATTGTAGGGAAACTATAGTCATAAACATAAGTCACTAGGCATTATAAGCAGTTTTATATCTTTAGGACAATACACAAGAATTCTTACAAATCCTATTGTAAAAATATATTACAAGAAACAGACAAGATTTCTGCTTCAGTGTAAGTCGAGGGAAATATAGAGGAATGCAAATTGATTCTCACATTATTTAGATTTAGTATTTATAACCATGAGCTAAGTAGGTAACACACGGAGGCTTGGGGAGCCCTGTTTTTCACATTCCATGCCAGGGCCCTCTGCCTACAGCTCCCGTGGCTCTTTTACAGGCCTTGCACCTGCAAAATTCCCCGTGTATAGCCTCAGAGAACACGGATGGTACCCACTGCCAAGAGCAATTTTTCACTCTGCCATCAGCAGTTTGCTGTCTCACAGAATGTCCAAGACATGTGAGAGAAACAGTCTTTAGTATAGGCTTAGCAAGGGAAGAAACAGTCTTTACTTTTTAGAGATATATGCTGCCTTAAGTTAGCCAGATTGATGAAAATCCAAATTAAACTCAAATGAATTAGTAGGTAATTATTCATTTCATAGAAGGATTTGTCATGTTACAGAACGGTTTTTCTACATCTTAAGGTGATTGGAACACAATTCAACTTGGAAAAGAAAATGTTCATATAAGAGTTTAGGAATGCATACGTGGCCAAAAGCATGATATTTATGCAAGGTTCTGCGGTTTGGATTCTTATGTTTAATTTGTGGATAAAAAAGAAAAACATTTTTTTTTTTAATTTGGAAATACAGCCTCCCATCTGTCCCATAAGAAAAGATGACTGTTTCAGAATTCCACTATTTAAAAAATGTATATAGTAACAAGTGGCAATCTGCTTTTGTTCTGCTTTGTCCATCCCCGTTGCTCACAAACTTGAGCTATACTTTTTGTTTCCTTGTGTAAACATGCATACACAAGTGGAGAGTGCTGAAGGATTTCGCAGATGCACTTTACGAAATTAGAACTGTGTGAGAGAATGTCAGGGGCAACAGGAATCCTGAACCCCTGTCCTCAAATGCTACTCCCACTTGTGATTACTGATATTCTACCAGAAGAAGAGAAATACAATTAAATTCATAAATTTATTTATTCATAAATTTATTTATAATTAAATTTATTAAAGAAGTGTGAGACCATGAGTGGCATTTCACTTAAATTCACTCTTAGGAATGAATGTCTGCTCTCACTGGGAGAAGCTGTGGAGAACCTGACGGATGGTCAGGAATGGGATAGGGGGTACGTGAAGAAAACAAAAGCTGAGACTCCGGATGCCCCTTTTATCACAGTGGAGGGTGGTGGCCCATTTCTGCAGATATATCTCAGTAACCATGGGTGATTTCTGATAAACATCTTCACAACCAGGCAGACACAAATCAAAAGGCAAAGAAAGGGGGCACCTGGGTGGCTCAGTTGGTTAAGCGCCAACTCTTGGTTTTGGCTCAGGTCACGATCTCAAGGTTGTAAGATGGAACCCTGAATCAGGATCAGTGCTCAGCATGAAGTCTCCTTGGAATTCTCCTTCTCCCTCTCTAAAATAAGTAAATCTTTTCTAAAAAAGGGCAAAAGGTGAGTAGGGAGGGACTCAAGACATTGATAGTATATTAGTATATGCAGATTCTTAAAAATTCATAAGAAAATACTTTATGGTTGGGGGATTTTATGATAAATGTTTGTGATGATTCAATATTTTTAAGAACCTACCACATCTGACACATGATACATGATAAAAAAGATAAAATTTTTTAATACATATACAAATTTGGTATTAGCTTAAAATGTCTACCAAGCCTGTTTTGGGGGCCGTATATATTTATGGAAGTGAAAAAAATGTAGTGAGGACTCACTAAAATGTTAATATTTGAATTCAATTGAATTGGGCTTCGTGGCAAGTTTGGATTTATAGCTCAGCACAAGTCTTTGTTTTTAGGTCTCATCTTGGCCTGAGAAGATCTCCAGAACACAGGTTTCTCTAGTATCTCTGTCACCATGTTGGGCCAGTTGACGATTTAAGGCTACAAAGTCATCTGCTACACTTCTTGAGTATTTTCCCTTCTGAAAAACTGGATATATGCAGTTGTCTTCAAAAGTGCCAACGTTCAAGTATTAATGAGTGTTTATTGACACACGTTTGCACAGCCAATTGTTTTACTATTTTTCATTACTGGCTTTTTTCTTGGTTGTCACCGTGCCATAATTGCTACAGCCTAGTTTATGCTAATAATTATCACTGGTGTCATTTCTAATATTAGTATATTATACTGTTACCAATGAGAAACCATACATTTAAAATATTATTACTAGTAAAATAAATATTCCTTTTCTATAAATTTGATTTTTTTGCCTCCTCCATTACCTTTTGCTCTCATATTCTTCCCAGCTACTGTGCCCAAACATCACCCTTTAATAAGTGTAACTAATGAATCGGAGTGTTTTTGTTTTGTTTTTTAGGTAACGATGTAGTTCTAATTGGAAAGGTATAATCTCTCCCTTCTGTTTTTTTCTGCATTAGATGATTGATATACTAGCACTGTTTACTTGGGGATGAGCTACAAAGGGAGAAGGCAGCAGAATCTGGAGCTCTACTGATTTCAGAACCATTTTACAAACATATAAATGTATTAGAAAATTAGTCTCTATATAGTGTAGGTTTTGCTGTTTATTTGCATTTCTAGTGGAGTGTGTGTATGTGTGTACATAATTGACCCTTAAACAACATGGTTTTTTGAGCTGCATGGATCTACTTATACACAGACTTTTTTCAATAAATATATTGGAAAAAATTTTGGAGATTTTTGACAATTTAAAAAACTTACAAATGATCCATGCAGTCTAGGAATACTAAAAAAAAATAAGAAAAAGTTAGATATTATGGTAAGAACACAGTATACTATATATTATACTATACATATATAAAATACATGTTAATTGTGTTGTTGGTAAGGCTTTTGATCAACAGTAGAGTATTAGTTATTAAGTTTCTGGAGAATCAGAAGTTATACACAGATTTCTGACTGTGTGCGGGGGTTGTCGTCCCTAACCTCCACATCATTCAATGTCACCTGCACGCATGCATGGGTGCGTGCGTGTATGTATACATAATGCTATAAGCTTGAGATTTACTGTGATGACAGTAAGTGTACTTTTGTAAAAAGTATGCTTTTACCTATTTCTTGTAATTTCCACACAGTGGTGAAGTCTGGGTGTTAAGTAATATTTATCAAATTAAAAAACAACAAAACAAAACAGTGAAACAGCAGGGTAAAAGAGGCTACCGACTGTTGCCTTGGATAAAATATATAAGCTGGAAACATGCACTTACCTGTGTCCCAGAGAAAGAAGAACCACATACGCTGTTGAATTCTAGGGAACGTACCTTCACATTCTGTTTTAGTCAGAAAAGTCCCAGCTCGCCAAGGTTTCTGATGGAATCCCGGACAGCACTGATCGCAGCTATCTCCACATGTATTGTGCTCACACTCACAGCGGGATTTCTAGGCAAAAGTTGGGGGAAAAGCACAATTTTAGTATTTCTGGAACCATAAACAAAGGGCTTTCCCCAGAAGGTAGAAGGAAGAGAAGAGAGAACTTTGAGACCAGGTGCCAAAACGTGGAACTCCTGTCAGTTTGGAAAGGAAGAAGTACCAGCCTAGGGAGTGGATATATTTGGTCAGCACCAACCTAAGGAGGTCCAGACTAGTTCTGGAATCACTGGACTCAGGTCTGGAAGACAGCACATGCCCAACGGAGAACGATCTTGAAAACTGAACTCCTTTCTCTGATTCCTGAGATCTATAGGTTTTCTGGTTTGGATGTGTCCACTTTAAGGCAAAGCACTATTAACATTAAGGGGGGTGGGAAGAGGAGAATAAATTCCTAGGCACCGGAGGCCATAGGTCTAATAGCAATCTAATGTCCCAGGACTGAATTTCCTGTCTGTGTGTGCTCCGAGGAGAGTCCAATTCATTGTGTGGGATAGGGCCTGCAAGGGTGCCTTGTGGGCTCTCACAGCTCGGGGAACACACAGGAGACAACACCCATGGCTTGCAGAGAGCTGCACCACAACCTGCCCAGAAAAATAGGCCAGGGCATTTGAACCTTCCTTAGAAAGCAACGTTATGATGCATTAGTCAGAAAACCAGCTTTGAGAGAAATACCATTTGTATCATGGTTTTAGAGGGGAAAAAAAAATCCATGCATAAATAACTATGTTTGCTGATCTTACTACTCAATATATTTCTTCCCTATAATATACAATAGATGATTTTGTATTTCACCAGTTTATGACTGAGAAAAACAGATATCCATTCATCTTCTTTTCAGGTGATACTTACTTAATACATGGGCATTAATGAAAAATCCAAGCCAAAAGCACTCTAGCATTTTCTGTCCTGGCAGTTTCATCACTCTCTCGAATACCCTCTTCAATTCCGCACCCCATCGCCCTGCCCTGCCCCAGCCTCCTGTTCCATGGCCATTCCTATTTACTTCCATGAGCAGTTTTCATTTACTTGCATTAATTTCTTTGATGAAAACTTTTTAAAAGAAACAGGTTGATTGATGGCAGGCATTCTCTAAAGCTAAATCATCCAGCACACTGTCATTGCTAGAGAGGTTTCAAAATAGACCAGTTTGGGAGCCTTTTTGGCGGGGGGTGGGGGGGACTAATCTGTTTTCCGATACTGTGGTTGCTGACTTCAAAGTCTATCATTGTAACTGCTGGCTTTATTTCACCCTGGCAGGGCTTTCCGTTACACCGTCTAAGTGAGGATCTGACACCCATTCACAGCATCCCTGTCGGCAAAGTGGCTCATGAAGCATTTGACAGTTGAGAGTTTCATCTTGCTAAGCATCCTATAAATATACATACATTTGTCACCGGATCAAGCGGACAAGCCCTGGCATGACCATAGCAGATGCACATCCCTCCAACCGAAATATCCTTGACCGAGTAGTAATACTGCAAAAAGCAATCCAGAGAGAAATCCTGTTAAGATGACTGCAAGGTGCAAGTAACAAAAGGGAACAGTTGCTTAAAAATGTTACTTTTTGCTTTCATCCTTAGTTTGAAGCATGAGGGAACAACAGAGGGCTCACAAAAGGTATCAAGTTAACTCTGTGCTGTGATCAGAGCCCAAAGAAAGACTGCCTCTGATTTACATTTGGTGGGAATTTGAGACATTTCCTTCCCATAGATGTACAAAGTCTATGCCGGAGTATTTATTATTGAGAGCAAGTTGTTATGGCGGGGTGGGGGATGGTCAAGGCCATAACTCTTCATAAAAGTTGTTTTACGCAGTTTTGTGAAAGAAAACTTCCTTTATTGCCATGATAGGAAGCTCACTGTTCATTAATCATATGCGAACTGTCCTACTCGATGGATTTGAAGAAACTCAACATATTTAGAGGATATCATGCTCATAACAAAACGTTTCTTCACCATATTAAGAGGAAATAAAAAGTAATGAACTGCAAGATTGATTTAATATAATGTAAGGAGTAAACGACACGGGGTGGACACTTGCTATTTTTTTCATTGTTATGTTAAAATTAGTCCATGTGATTACTTTCCTATTTGAAATTAACATAGGGTTATGTTTTTAATTATTTTAATCTACCCACCTATTTTTAAACATAATTTATAATTATAGTACTGGGCTATATACACATTTTAATTAACGTGCATTAACATTTTGTAATCAAGAGAGTACGTTATCTTATAGACTCCAAATAACCATTTCAGTGGTAGATAGCTCTATTATTACAAATATTCACATTACAAACCCAGTAAGAATAAGTAGGTGAATACAAATCTGAGTTCCCTAGCTACAAATTCCCTTTTTCCATTTCTTTCTTTCTTTTTCTGTTTATTTTTGTTGTTTACATAGAGTATCTTTTATAATATTTTTTGTTACTTTTCTTTCTTGATATAGCTAGACCTGGAACTTGAAATGAAACTTGCCAGAAGTGTAAGTAATGTAAAAGTCTGCTTTTCACTAACTTCGTCACTTAATAATATAGATACAAATAGGGATATTTGCTCAGAAAGCTGATACAGTATTTTTGTAGATGCTTTTAAAACTGGGAAATTTGTTTTAAATATAAATGCGTAATGCTTCACTTTTGAGTCATGAAGAGCTGAAATTCAATATCCTATTTTTATATATTTAAATTTATATGTAGTGTTTACGGAACTTGAGCACTTTCAAAAAGCTTATTTATATGTTACATTTTATTGCACTATTTTAAAGCCTCATGTACAATGAAGTTATAAATAATAAATGTGCATCTCAACCCCCACTCTGCCTTCTGCAAAAGATGATAAAAGAAACATATTTATTTACATTGACTTTTTTCCTCTGTTAGATATACTGTCGGAAAAGATTAAATTTCATTTCAAAATTACTCAGTCTTCCTTACTGTATATTTTTAAGTCATGTCAAAATTATAATTAAAGGTAATTTTTAAACACGGAAAGAATCTAAGCATTGCTGTAAAATAATACTTCTGCATAAGATAATTTACAATACGCTGAAACGTAGTGCAAGGTAAAATTATTTCAATTATTTAATGCAGGGCACTAAAACATCCAATGTGTGTTGTACGGTGATAATCAAACTTTAAAAATTATTTTTGGGATGATGGAGTGGTTAAGTGTGGGTAACTTAAGTAACGAGAAGAAAATATATATAAGGGGTATTCATGAACTGTGAAAAGTGCTGCCCTTCGATATTCAGTCTGCTGGGTCAGCCATTTGTAGCTGGTGGCAGTAGGCAGACCTTTTAGAACTAAGTTCATCATTCTAGAATTAAGTGCTTTGTCTCACAATCTCTGTTTCTCTCCACAATCCGATTTCCGCCTTTACCTCTAGTCATAGAGTAGATATTCTGTTAGCATGGATTTGCTTTATGGATTTATAGCTGAATTGATAACAATGTCTGGGTTGTATAGCAGCTTCTAAGGAGTGAGACATAAACTAGTGAATGTGGTGAGGACCAGTAGGAAAAAAGGCAATTCCTACTTTAGTAACCTGGACTGATCACCTATGTCATAATCCACAAATTCTAGCTTAACCCTGGAAAACACCACTTCTCTTAGCTCCTGTTTTCAAAGATCTATTAAAAGGGATTCCATCATCTTTTCTCCCCCTGATATTCTATTTATCAAAGACAATAAAACAGTGTTCAAAATCAGTTTCCCCCACAGTAGTGCTTTCTAAAACTATGCCTTGCGATTCATTAATGAAACATAAAGTTAAATTATTTGATTGGGCAAAATGGTTCACAGAACAGCAACACTTACATCATCTAAAAACTTGCTAGAAGGATTGTTTTTCAATTCTGCCCTAAACCTACTGAGTCAGAATGTGCATTTCCACAGTATCATCAGCTAATTCTATTCACATTAAAGTATAAGATATATTAAGATGTATATGTGCATGTGTGTGTACTGAGTTAGGATAGAAAATACACTTCTTAATGTGAACTGTGGCCAAAAATGTTTCAAAGCCCTGGCACCCCCTGTAATAGCCCCCAGTGCCAATTGGGATAGGAGTTCAGATCCCCTCAAGTGACAACAACAAACACAGTCATCAAAAATAAGACGATGAACTAGGCACTGTCATTTTACAGATTAGGGACTGAAGTTTAGAAATGTTAAAAAGTTTGATAAATGCTCCATATCGAAAAAGGCACGGAGGTTGGCTTTGAACAAAGGAAGGTTATGTTGAAATGTAGTCTGATAACAGCTATTCCTACAAATCACCGAAAGAGACTTTTAAAAATTATTTAACAATTACCAATATTGCTTACAGGCTGCAATAGGATTCATCATAACTTACTCTTCGGGTGACAATCGGGTCAATTTCTCTTGGGTCTTTGTGAGCAAACATCATTAAATCAGCATTCAAGGTCCGGATCCTCTGAAAACGCAGGCGAATATAGCGGGCAGAGGTAAATTCTAGCAGTTCAGGAGAGGGGTCATCAGCACTTGGTCTCCCATTGATCAAAGAGATGTGAATCTATACAATATGGGAAGCAATTTAACAATTAAAGCTACCAAAAATGAAATATCTGGCTTTTTCTGATTTTTCTTGATAAAATAAAGTTAAACTTCACGTCTCCCAATTAGGCAGATGTAGGTTGATATTTACTCACTGGAATATAGTGAAGTAATTGATGAAGTTTATGGACCTTCTAATAGACATATAAGCAATCCATTTTTTTATATTTTAGGCATTCTGTATATACTGCAATTCTCCATATTCTTTTGTTCTAAGGCATTGACGCTACTTGATTTTGCTAGAATTTCCATAAAATCTTAAGTCCATCATTCTTGTAGAGTGTAAAAATGTTACGCCCTAAAATTATTTAAGAATTTTTGGGGCTCCTGGGTGGCTCAGTGGGTTAAAGCCTCTGCCTTGGGCTCAGGTCACGATCTCAGGGTCCTGGGATCCAGCCCCACACCAGGCTCTCCGCTCAGCAGGGAGCCTGCTTCCCCCCCCCCTCTGCCTGCCTCTCTGCCTACTTGTCATCTCTCTCTCTCTGCCAAATAAATAAATAAAATCTTTAAAATTATTTAAGAATCTAGTATATAGTGGGAAACCAGAAAACTTGGCTTTTAAATAAGTTACAAAATTTCAGATAATACAGGAAATTAAAGTACTTCTAACATTGAAAGTATCTAATTATACAGCCTTAACTATATACAGCAAAAACTGACACATTAGAAGAATACTAGACAAAACTACAATCACAGTGAGAGATTTCAAAAGGTTGTTTTTTTGTTATTATTCGATTTTTCAGAAATTGATAGATGAAGAAGACAAAAAACTACCAAAGATTTAATATAGTTTATGAAAAATGCACTCTATGAAAGTACATTGAAACCTGAATGGTAAATTTTTTAGGAGGATAATTTAGCACAAATTAACACCAGAAGATATAAAATGTAATCATGTAAAAAATGGAGAAATTAGCAAAGAATTACCCTCTAGAGGTAAACAAAGCCCACATTTTCTCACAGTCATCCCATGAGAACAGAGAATTCTAATGAGGGAAAATTGATAAAAACCAAAAACATTCCTATCACAGATAAAGAAATTATTTTCCTAATACTTGAAGAGCTCCTATAAATCAACAACAACAACAAGGACCAGCAACTAACACAAAAACACAAAAAATATAAAGGGACTACTCATTAGTGGCTGTTAAGCTTTCAATAAGATAGTGAACCTCACTCATAATAATAGGACTGCTCATTTAAGTTTTTTTTAAAGATTTTATTTTATTTATCTGATAGAGAGTGAGCATGAGTAGGGGGAGCACAGAGAGAGGGAGAAGCAGACTCCTTACTGAGAAGGGAGCCTGACGTGGGGTCGATCCCAGGACCCTACGATCACGACCTGAGCCAAAGGCAGACATCTAACCAACTAAGCCACCAAGTGCCCCACGACTGCTCATCTAAAATTCAGTAATAAACTTTTCCCAATTTTTCATGCTATCAAAACCTCAAAATACTTATAATACTCCCTCATGGCAAGACTAAGGAGATAGATACAGGCATTCTCAGCCACTCATAGATATAAGTGGCACAAACCACTATGAAGGTGAACTCAGCAAAGCTATCAAACTTACAAATGCCTAGAATTTTGACCGAGAAATTCTACTTCTGGGAAATATCCTACATATATTATATATATTCCTATGGCATTTTTGTGGTAATAGCAAAAGACTGGAAACAATCTAATATCTGTCAATAACGTATGACTGGTTAAATAAGTTATACATCTATTTAATGAATTATGTGTATGATAAAAAGGAATGATACACTCAAAGGAAAAAGTACAGTATTTTTACTTTTTCTGTCCTTAGTAAATGAAGTACTCCTTATGTGATAAATTAAACCAAAATTGTTCAAAAAACTTGAAACTGGCAGGTTTTAGACAGAAAGCATATACACGGAGAGAGACAGACACACATGCACACACGCACACACACACACACACAGCCAAACACACACACATACAGGAGGCTAAAGAGACAGGAATACAAGAAGGGAAGAAGGTGCGCTAGGCCAAGGGCTATCCCAGAACATGATAGTCTGTACATACACTGAGCAACCATGACTTGAGGTCACCCACTGGAATTCTCATCTACTTTTTCAAGACGATAAATCATGTGTGTTAATTATGTTTTTAGACAGGAGAGGCAATGATATGTGTTTCCATTCCTAACATCCTGCATTTAGATAATCCCTGAGAGAGTTTTACAAACTGACTGCCAATAAACTACTGAATCACTAGAAAAATAAATATAGCAAACTCTGAGATGAGAAACTAAGTCTGACGCCACAAAGAATAAATTCAAAATGGTTCAGGATCAAAATATGAAATGTCCCAGCTAATTGAGTCTACCTTGGATATTTAGTAGAGAATAAATTCGCTTAACATATTTGAGAATGATAGCATGCAAAATATTCTCAAACACTGAATCTCAATATACCACATACCCTCCCTCTAATGTAGGAAATTCAAGAAGATTTAAGTAGGTCTTGCATATTCCACAGTTCTGGTATCTAGCAGGTGAGCCAGAAATATGTTTAAAATTAAGTTGTCGCTATGACTTAAGAATGTATCAATTAAATGTAAAAATAGAACAAATAGATCCATGAAACTATTAAAATGAGTTCCCCTTAGAGATTTGGCATCTAAGAAATCACCTGTGCCCTTGAATTCATGCTTAAGTTTGTATCTTTTCAAGCTCTCCCTTCATTGCTTCCAAAAGTGCTATATGAAAGAAAGGAAGACATCACCACATATCCAGGATTCATGTTTCTGAAAATTATTAAGATTTATTTGGTGTAAATGCTGTGGGAGTCATATCTGTCCTGTACATGGAATCAGTAAGTTCCTCATTTAAACATACAGGAACTTTAAAAAATGGTGCACGTGTTATCATTTGGGTTAATAAACCCTATGATAGCAACATAAAGGATTCGGCAAAAGAACACTTCTCCTCACAGCTTTGGTATTTTCATCAAGTTCTTCTGCCAAGAGATTTTGTGAGTAGAGTTAGTCCCAAGCTGTCTCTGGGATATAAAACCAGCTGTTTGGCCATGCTGTGTGCAGTTTTCTTCCATCATTTTTCCCACTCTCCTTCAAAATAAATCCTAACATTAGATAGAATATGTCCACTGGCACTTTGCTGTATAATTCCAAGTCCACTGGATAGCTTCAAATACTTCCTGATCTTCTGGGGGGCGGGGGGAGGGTAACAACTGGAGGGTGTCTATCTTCAAAAAGATGAAAAGTGTCAGTCCTTAAGACCACCGCTGCCTTGCTGAGAGGCCGGGGAAAATCTGTGGTGGTCTGGTGTCTTCTGAAATGATTTCCATTACAGACATGTTGGAGAATATATGCTCATGCTGTCAGAGGAATTCATTCCAGCTGAAAATATCAGCCTGATTAGCAGCCGGCTTTTTAGATCTTAAAATTATACTCTTCTTTCAAATTAGTTTTCACAGATAAATAAAAAGAAAATAAAAACTCATGAGAAATATATGATCAAATGTCTAAATCAATATTATACTCTACTCATCCAAATAATTCTATTTTTATTAGTTGTAAGCATATTATTTAAATCATATCTCCTTTGCATATGGATAAGACCTCTGTGCCTCTATGGTGTTTTTACTTTTATGATTAGAATACGATTTAAAAATGGTTTTCACAGCAAATAATCAATTTTCTAGTATGGATAATTGTCCCTTATTGTTATGTTCCTCTATTTATAATACTACATCTGCTTTAGATCGCTGGAAGAGCTAGTCCTAATACATTCCCCAATGATACAAGTTTATTGAGTGAATGGATGAATGTGAGAATGATCATTAAGGGTCATTAATAATCATCAGAAACTCAGAACTGAGTAGTGGAAGAGGATGGCATTGACAACTTGCTACGTAGTATACTCTCTTCATACATTTTTAAATCCCATTTTTATTACCAGTCTTTAAGTGTGTCATGTAAGTGTGACATAAGTGTGTCACATGTAAGTCACATGTGACTTGTGACTTGTCACACATGTAAGTGTGACATAAGCTGAAAGTGAGGTGATCCCAAAAGATACAACAAGAACATCCATGTGTGTAGAATGAAATTAGCTGTTTGTAGGCATGGCCAAAGGATCTGTATAAAAATGAGTGGCTGAAATTTGTGGGAACCCCATAAATCCAGTTATGCTTAATATAAAGTTTCAGAATCATTAGCCATCAGGGAAATTCAAATCAAAACCATACTGAGATACCACCATACACCAGTTAGAATGGCAAAAATCAACAAGGCAAGAAACAACAAATGTTGGGAGAAATTGTAGAGAAAGAGGAACCCTCTTACACTGTTGGTGGGAATGCAGATTGATATGGCCACTTTGGAAAACAGTGTAGAGGTTCCTCAAAAACTTAAAAATAGAACTACCCTATGATCTAGAAATTGCACTACTGGGTATTTATCCCAAAGATTCAGATGTGGTGAGAAGAAGGGCCCAATGTTCATAGCAGCAATGTCCACAATAGCCAAAATGCAGAAAGAGTGAAGATGTCCTTCATCAGAGGAGTGGATAAAGATGTGGTCCATGTACACAATGGAATATTACTCAGTCATCAGAAAGGATGAACTTTTTTTTGAATGGGACTGGAGGAGATTATGCTAAGTGAAATAAGTCAAACAGAGAAAGTCAATTATCATAGGGTTTCACTTATTCGTGGAACATAAGGAATAGTATGGAGAATATTAGGAGAAAGGAAAAATGAAGGGGGAGAAATCAGAGTGGGAGATGAACCACGAGAGACTATGGACTCTGAGAAACAGAGAGTTTTAGAAGGGAGGGGGGTGGAGAGGATGGGTGAGTCCAGTGATGGGTGTTAAGGAGGGTGTGGATTGCATGGAGCACTGGGTGTTAAAAGCAAACAGTGAATCAAGGAACACTACATCAAAAACTAATGATATATTGTATGATGACCAATATAATGCAATAAAAAATAAACAAACAAAATAAATTAAAAAAAACACCAAAGTATCTTGCTGCAGAATTTTCAATCATCCAATATGATTATTGTTCAAAAAACTAATAAAAGAAAAACCTCCAGGGGCACCTGGGTGGCTCAGTTGGTTAAGTGGCTGCGTTCGGCTCAGGTCATGATCCCAGGTTCCTGGGATCGAGTCCCACATTGGGCTCCCTGCTCCTCGGGAAGCTTACTTTTACCTCTCCCTCTGCCTGCAGATCCCCCTGCTTATACTTTCTCTCTCTCTGTTAAATAAATAAAAGCTTAAAAAAAAAAGAAAAAAGAAAAACCTACAGAATTTAAATATACATATATATATTTATGTATATATTATATATATTATGTATATATATATTATATATATAATGTTTCAGAGATGGAGAGTAAGATTATAATAACTTTGAAAATGGAGCCTAATCACTTTTATTTTATCCTATGAGGGAAAAAAAGGCATATACTTGGAGAAAGGGGGTGAGCTGTGTGCAGCTTAGGAAAAGGAGATTGTGGAATAATTTGTCACTATGTTTCCAGCGCAGAGCAAAGGCTCTGGTTCTGGCTCTGGGTGGTCAACAGAAACCCGCAAGCAATCAATTTTCAGTCCTCACCATACTTGATCTGTCTGTAGCATTTAAAACAATGGGTTACTCCCATTACTTCCAGGACACCACGCTGTGCTGGTCTTCCTGCCCCTCCAGATATCTTTCTGACTCTCCCTCACTGCTTACTACTTCCCTCCTTTCCTCTCCACCTTTCTAATATTGGAGCACCACAGTATCGAGTTATTGGCCTTTTTTCTTTTCTATCCACACTTACTCAGTGATCCCATCAAAGCTCACCGATGTACATACCAACTGTAACTGTTTATGATTAATGAAAGTAAAACACACCCCATCATCAAAATACATACATACATACGTACATACTTACCATCTATACCGATGTCTCCCACACCTGTATCTCCAATCCTAACCTCTCCCCTGAAGGTCAGGATGCAGAGTCCAACTGTCTTCTGCATACACTGACATGACTGCCAAATAGGTATCACAAACTTGTATCTCCAACTGTTCCTAATCTCCATCCCCACAATCTTCCCAACCTCACTGAATATAAGAAACAGCACAGAGGATCACAGGGGAAAGGAGGAAAAACTGAATGGGAAGTCTTCAGAGAGGGAGACAAACCATAAGAGACTCTTTTTTTTTTTTTAAAGATTTTATTTATTTATTTGACACAGAGAGAGAGAGAGAGATCAGAAGTAGGCAGAGAGGCAGGGGCAAGCAGGATCCCTGCTGAGCAGAGAGCCCGATGCGGGGCTCGATCCCAGGACCCTGAGATCATGACCTGAGCCGAAGGCAGAGGCTTTAACCCACTGAGCCACCCAGGAGCCCCAAGAGACTCTTAACTA